>JBAIZL010000011.1:4241607-4841607 GCA_036971475.1 Prosapia bicincta | reverse complement strand
ATATTACTATTGTAAATACTTTTATCCACCACTAAGTGCAACAATTTTACCTTGTTTGATGAGGCACCTCTCAGTCATTTGACTATTGTCGAATCACTGATTAATTTTTCTCTATTTTTCTGGTGTGGATGTTCGGTCCGTGATGTTGGTATTTGTTGAAGTTACACCCATTTTCTCTTGAGTTGCGTGTATAATGTTTTTGAATAATATGTCTTCTGTATATGTTGTCTGTAGGTTCATTAAATTGTTGTGTATGTTTTCATAAATGTGGTATTTTTCTAGTGAGTTTAATTCTATTGGGTTATTATTTATTTCAAATATGGTTAGGTTATTTTCGTAATTTGTTATTTCACGTTTATGTGATATTAGGTGTGCTGCAACATTTGATACTTTTGTAGTTTTATTTTTGAATGCTCTGTAATGTTCTTCAAATCTTATTTTAAATTATCTGGTCGTTTACCCTATGTAAAATGCGTTGCAGTCGTTGCATGTAATTTTGTAAATTCCTGATAGGTTATGTTTTTCTGTAATTGTTTTGTGGTTTGTGTTATTAAGATATTTTATTATTTTGTTGTTTGGTTTGCATGTTGGAGTGTAGTATTCTTTGTTGTATATATTTGTTAATTTTTCTATTTTGTTATTGGTGTATTTATATCTTAGGTAGATTTTTTAAAATTATTTTTGTGTTCAGGTTGTAGTGTTGCGTTGAAGTTAGTTTTTTTTGTAAATTTATTGTATATGTTTTTATTAGGTGTTTGTTGTATCCATTTTCTATTGCTATTTTTGCAATGTTATCTAATACTTCATTTAATTTTTGTTTATATCTTGTGTGCATTTTATTGCTTTATTTATCATGTTACTGTAAGTGTTAATTTTGTGTGTCCAGGTTTGGTTAGATTTGTCGTGAATTGTGGTGTTGTTGGAAGTGAGTTTTCTGTGTATTGTAGTTTCTATTTAATTATTTATATTTAATGTAATGTCAAGATAGTTTATTGTTCTGTTTGTTTCTGTTTCGACGGTGAATTGTATGTTTTCGTTGTATGTATTTAGTGTGTTTAGTATTATGATGTGTTTGTTGTGAATGGTTAGTTGGTATATTACAAGTATATAGTCTTCGTATCTTGTCCATAGTAAAATATTATGTGTGTTTAGTATAGGTTTAATTATTATTTGTTCAAAGTGTTGTAGGTATATTTTTGCCATGACTGATGATATGGGTGATCCCATGGGGAGTCCAGTTGTATGTTTATAGTATTTATTGCTAAATTGGAAATAATTTTGGTTACATATGTGTTTGGTTAGTGTAATGATACTATTTATTGTGTTTTATTTTTCGTTATTTTGTATTAGTTTGTTTTTTATTATTTCTGTGGTTTCTTCTATTGGGATACTAGGGTACATGTTAGTTATGTCATAACTTATTATTTTTGCGTTGATGTTTGTTTCTATGTTTTTTATTTTATTAATTAATTTGTATCCATTTTTTATATTGTATGTGTTGTTGATTTGTATTTTAGATCTTATTACTTTGTCTTTTTTTGTGATTATGTAAGATGGTGCTGTTTTGAAATTTATTAGTGGTCTAAATGGTGTCGGGTTTGTGAATTTTAGGTATGCCTGATAATATCCAGAGAAAATGCGTGTAACGTTAACAAACACCAACATCACGGACCGAACATCCACACCAGACAAATAGAGACAATTAATCAGTGATTCGACAATGGTCAAATGACCGAAAGGCGCCTCATCACACAAGGTAAAATTATTGCACTTAGTGGTGGATAAATGTATTTACAATAGTAATATATTAACTTCATAAAGTCAGTGCAACGGAAAAATAATGGACAACATAAAATATCAAGATATATATATATATATATATATATATATATATATATATATATATACAAACATAATATTTCTATTTTATTGGTTGTTAACAAAGGAAAAAAGTTATTAGAAGATCAAATTACTGTTGCATTAGATTCTTATTTTAAAAAATTGAATATTCACACATTCTCTGTAATAGACAATAAATAATAATAGTCATGTATTGTATGACTTTTTATTATGTGGTCTTTTTAAATCTATGAGTAGAATGGAAAACTGCATGAACCAATATTCAGATAGTGGTATTGTGAGAAAAATAATTTGAATGTAGTTTCTGCACATTGGCATATATGTAAAGGAATTCAAGAAAAAGTCTTATGATTATTTAACCTTGAATAAGTAAACATTTAATTTATGAATAGATCACATTATATCACTCTTCAAGGTCAAAATGTTTATCATCAACTAAATTTCTAAAGTTGTAATAATATACCACAATTTATAGGTTTTTCAAGTAATTAAAATTATAAAACTTTAGCATGCTAAAAACCAAAAAATTATACTTATACTAAAATAATTTTTAAACTAACCTCCATTTGATTATTAGGAAAAGAATAAGGGTAAATAGCAAAATCATTGGGATTTATCGTTTTTCTCTTAGCCTCGTCCACAGGGATAAAAGGAATAAGTGAATTCAAGTTCCCCTGTGCAGTCTCAATATCTTTATTGAAACTTTTTATGAATTTGGCACCTTCAACACTAGGTGGTACAAGTTTCCTTCTCATTACTGCATTCTAAAATCATAAATTAATACCTAAATTAGATTGATGTATAGTCAAGCCTCTATTTAAAACAATTCAGTATTGAAGAAAACAAAAGTATTGACATTTGTTGAATCCATCTTCGCGTGAGCTACTAGTAATCACTTACACTTTAAAAAAATGTTTAAACTTGCCTATAGTAGCACTTACTTTGCTTTTTGAGGACGGCCGTTTCAGGAGATGTGTCCCTTTGTCAACTCAGACCGTAACTGATCCCAAGGTTTACGTAGGTTAGGGTGGGGGTGGGATATTTTGGCAGTGTGGGTGTATTTTGTGTGTATTAGGAGTTATGATGTCAAAAAGTGCGTGTGAGTTGTAATGTAATTGTGTATTGAGTATGTGTGTAGGGTGTAGTTTGAAGTGCCTATATATTTCGTATTGTTCGGTTGTGTAGCGTTGGTTATTTCTGTGTTGTTTATGAAGAATTTGTAGGTTAGATGTTATGTCTGTGTAGTCGTGTTTTGTGGAGTTGAGATGATCGGCGAAGTTTGATTGGTAGTTATTGTTTTTTAGTGCTTTTATATGTTCTTGGTAACGTGTGTAGAATGACCTCCCTGTCTGGCCTATGTAAAAACTGGGGCATGAACTGCAAGTTAGTTTGTAAACGGACAGACAAACAAACACATAAATTCAACATATACCGAAAACCCACCAGCACCAATACGACCATACACAGTTCCTCAAACCACCCACACCAACACAAACTAGCTGCTTACAATACAATGATATATCGCCTCCTTAAAACACCACTAGACAAAGATGAACACTACCAGGAGTTAAACACCATAAAATATATAGCACAAACAAACGGATACAACCCAACAATGATAGACAAATTATACAACCGCCTAAAAAATAAACATAATAACCCAAATACAAACACACAAGATGACAATCCCATAAAATACTTATCAATAACTTACAGATCATCCAAAACCCACAATCTAACCAACACATTACGAAAATACAACTACAAAATAGCTTACTCCACACACAACACTCTCAACAAACAATTTAAACCCAACAGCAAAATCAACGACATTTACAACACCACTGGAGTTTACAAACTAACTTGCAGTTCATCCCCTAGTTTTTACATAGGCCAGAGTGGGAGGTCATTCTACACACGTTACCAAGAACATATAAAAGCACTAAAAAACAATAACTACCAATCAAACTTCGCTGATCATCTCAACTCCACAAAACACGACTACACAGACATAACATCTAACCTACAAATTCTTCATAAACAACACAGAAATAACCAACGCTACACAACTGAACAATACGAAATATATAGGCACTTCAAACTACACCCTACACACATACTCAATACACAATTACATTACAACTCACACGCACTTTTTGACATCATAACTCCAAATACACACAAAATACACCCACACCGCCAAAATATCCCATCCCCACCCTAACCTACGTAAACCCTGAGATCAGTTACGGTCTGAGTTGACAAAGGGACACATCTCCCGAAACAGCCGTCCTCAAAAAGCAAAGTAAGTGCTACTATAGGCAAGTTAAAACATTTTTTTAAAGTGTAAAAGTATTCAATTAAGCTTATTATTTCTATTTTAAAAACTTAAATATTCACTTTTACCATGTGTTAATAAAATAGTAATTACATTGATTGCAACATTGTTGCATTGTTTTGTATAAATTTTGTGTTTTCAAAACACCGAATAACATAAAAAACATACAGTTTATGTATGTGAATACAGCTACAATACCCTACTCATTTATTATATACAATGAAGGTATGACAGTTTCAACAGACATGTGAATTATAAAAAAATTGAAATAACAAGTATTTTGATTCTTCCTATCTAATTCTTTTTTTTACATAATGAAAGCTAAAACATTTTATGTCTTAGAAATGTAACACATTATAATAGTAAGTTAATGAATATCGCTTTATTATTTGATTTCCTAGGATCGATCAGACTAAGCATTATACATAGTTTCATAAAAGTCATATAATATTTAAATACCCTAAGAAAGTATATATATATATATATATATATATATATATATATATATATATATATATATACATAGATTATTACTGTGTAAATCCACTAGTAGAATGAAAAATTCCATGAATAATAATTCAAAGATTGGGCTGTGGGGAAAATGAAATGACTATAGATTCTGAAAATCGGAATAAATGGAGAACTCGAGAAAACCTTTGAAAACCCTAGAGAACTCGTTTGATTATTTAACCTTGAATTAGTAAACAAATTGCATGGCACTCTTCAATATAAAAATGTTTTAACATCAAACTCACATTCCACATTATTTTATTTAAATGTTTTATATTTTTTAAAACCAACTTCCATTTGATTACTAGGCAGAGAATAAGGATAATGAACAAAATCTTTATTGACTTTTTCTTTCGTTTCCCCCTTATCTTATTGCTTATGTTCATATGGATTAAGAGACTTCAAGATCTGCTCTGCAATTCCTAATTCTTTCTTGAATCTTTTTTTGATGAATTTGACACCTTGAACACTAGGTCTATTAGGTGGGACTGGTTCCCTTCTAATTACAGATTTCTAAAAATATAGAAAACCAGAGTTTTGAATTGAGGTTATGAGTTCTACATTAAAAACTTTAAAATTCATTTCCCCCATTTATTAATATCAGCTATTACATAGATTGTTGCCTTGTTTTGTTAAACTGTTGTTTTTTCTAAACACCAAATAACCCAAAAAAACATTCAATTCATACATGTGAATGCTACTAAAGGCCCTTAATTGCCTAATATATACAATGGAGGAGGAATACTTTCAACCAACATGATGATTACAAGAAACGTGGAAAGAACACAAGTAATCCACTTTGTTTTAATGTCGCCTAGCATTACATCAAAGGGTGTAACACAAAGAATTCTAAACTCATTCTTTTAACCCTTTCAGCACCAAATTATGTTTTACTGTCAGAAAAAAATAATAAATAGCGTACATCTTCTAAATTATATAGTATATAATTAAAAATATGTTTTTCAATATTTATACTTACACAGTTTTCCAAAAATTAATTGATGCCATATTGCATCATTGATCACTTAAATGTCACTAGAAATATTTGAGCTATTAAACACTTTTAAGTTCTTTAAGTCTTATTTACTTGTTTAAAAATGATAGATTATTAAAAAAAACTAATTATTTATTGCTATTAAAGTAATTAATATATATATATACACACACACAGAAAGTTTGTTCTACTTGTGAAATTTATAAAAACAATTTTTGTCTTTAGTAAAACACAAGGAAACATTACATTATTCACACTTCGTTCTTGAATATGCTGAAATACAAAATTTGCTGCTTTGCTTTGGTTCTAAATGTTGCGGATAATGTCCCATTTGGTCATATATTATGTCTTGATTTGGACATGGTGCTACCATTCTCCGTTTTTGTGGCTGCGATAATGGCTGCAGGGGAAAGAGATGGACGAACTCTTTTCTATGAAATAATCTTGTTGGCTCTCATTTAGGCATTGCTTATAGAAGCTTTAAACTCTATAAGTCGCGAGTATTTTTTATGGTCAACTGTTTACAATGTCACCGATATTATAGTCAACCATTTACGCAACACATGTCAATAAGAAGCTATACGATTCTGAGGTAATAGCATTGTGCTCTGATGTCAATTTTGTACAATTCCACCAACATGTTGTTTAAATCAACCCCACCCATTCTACGAATATATTCAGCTACAGTAACTGGAGAGGGTACATTAATTTTTGGAACTATACCTCATGCACTGATGCATTGCTTCCTTTCCCACATACGTTGAAGCCAAGTGTTACTTGTTGAAGACGAACTACATAAGGAAATTCATCTCCTTGAAATTCATGTACATCTTTATGGCCAATTTTGTAATTCGAATATAACGCGAAGACGAAATTTTCAGTTTGTGCTAAATCACTTACAAGAAAATTTTTCTATTATAATGGCCTCATCAGAAATGTCAAGTTTATCATTAGAATCCACATCCCAAAAATCAGACATGATTACATTATTCAGTAAATGGAAAATTCTCTTAGGTGTCAAATTTGGGAACACATGATTAAATTATGAAATTAATACTTACAATTTGTAGAAAATTGATGAAAACAATAGTAACTATTAAATTACACTAACAAATTCCACTAAAATGAACAACTATTTAAATATTGCCTTCTGTCTATCGCCAAGAAACAACCAACTACAGCCCACTGATTCCAAATTGAGTCACACATTTAGAAAAAAATATTACTTGAAAATAAAACGCAGTTTTGTAAATGTGAAATGCTAGTTATATTATATAAACATTAATTCTCATAATTAAACACTAAAATATAAAGAAAACGTAATAACTTATTGAGCAAAAGATTAAACTCAACTACTTTTTGTTCTGTAGGTAAGTTCCAATTAAAATAATTAATACACCATGTAGTAAAGAGTCATTATATTTTTAATATAATAATAATCACATACACATTACAATAGTACACGCAATTTAATAATGTTCACTTATACATGACCTTCACTGGTAATAACCTATTTGTAGCTAATTCAGTGTTTCCACCTACACAACATGTATAGTTTTAGTAGCAAAAACTAAAGAAAGAAATGTATGAATAGGGTAAGAGCAATAGGGTAATACAATATTGTACGCGGTTGCACTAAAAAGTCTGAAGACCACCCGCTCTTTGTTGTAGCAGTATGGGGTCTGCTTTATTAATAAAAACGACACTGAATTTAAGCTTAACACCAAAGATAATTAAAAGATATAACACAAGTTTCATTAGTAGCAGTTAATTCTAAGCCACTTACCAATCAAACTGTATGCGGTTCTTGTAGAGCGGTGAGTCATTCGACACAACAGGCCTGTTTGGAATCTTGCAGAGATGAACGAAGTGGTAAGGTTCTCGAAGAGTGGGATAAGCTAGTATAAACCGTCTTTAATCATTAAATGTTTATTCATTCAAGCGGTTAAAAGAATTAATGTTCTGATGCAATGTTATTAACACGCGGTTAACCTAAGACAATGGCACTCGAACTTAAAAGGATTTATTAAAGTTTGACGTCAAGAATTTATTGTCAGCACGCAATTACACTATTGCCCGAAAGTATTCTGCAAGTGGTGTATCATATAAATGCGGTTTTACAAAGATTCACACCGATAACACACTTGGCTAGAAAATTATTACTATATTCTAACGAGACATGTTGCATAGAGAGCGTGTAACTTTGGAGACGAAGGAAGTGGCTAGCAGAGGGTAACTAAATCAGAAACTACGTGGGCCTAGTCTAGAACATAGAGGAATAGGCTCGGGTGACTAGAGCAGAATAACACTTCTATCTGAGAAACTATTTCTTTGCAGTGAGAAAACTACATTCTACCCGGCGTCGAATATCCGGCAGGCGTTGAAAACTGAACTGCGGGTAAAACATCAGCTGATTTCTAGGTTATATCGAAAATAATGACAGCTGTCAACAAACGTGGTCTATTGAAAGTGAGGTTAAGATCCTGTACTTAACACAACATCTCCCTTCCAAATTATACAACTCAATCTTAAAGTTAGAAAAAATCACGAATAAGGAATTAACAGGACAAATTAGAAAACTCATGGAAATTAGAAAGTTTAAATTTGATAAAATTAAAGGTTTAATTTTTTCGGTGCTTTTACTACTCTATCACTTCTTCGAACTCCATTATGACTTGCTGATGATACTAAAACATCTTGAGATGAATTATTTTTATTAGATGAAGAAGCATCTGAAGATGCCATCACAGGCAATGGTAAATTACTCTTCACTTGTCGGTGATCAATGGTTAGTACTAAAACTGACTTCCTGCAGTGCTCATCTGATGCGTTCAGCACTGTAGAGAAAGGTTCCTTTAACTTAGATGGTTTTATGTACACAGAATTCCGACGCATTACTGAACCATCATTTGTTTTTAGTATGTATGAACGAGGAGATGTATGTGGTTTTACTACCACCGCTGGATGCCACTGCTGATTTTTTCTGTAGAGCACATTATTACCCTCTTGAAATATATGATTAGTCTTGGATGTTCTGTCATAAAATTGCTTCGTTATTTTCTGTTTCAACACTTTATCATCTCTTATATATACACAATGTGGTTGGAGATTGCAGAGTGTTGTAGGTATTGTGGATCGTAGTTGATGACTCATAAGAATTTGAGCTGGACTAGCACTTAAACCAGACAGAGGCGTATTATGATGTTCTAACAACATTAGGTTGAAATCAGTATTAGATTATTGACTTTTCTTCATCATATTTTTAATAGTGCCTACAGCCTTCTCACTCATTCCATTACTTTTTGCATGGCGAGGGCTAGTAGTTACAACTTTGATGTCCCACTGTGAAGCAAAGTCTCTAAACACCACTGAGTCGAATGGCATGTTGTCAGCTACTATTATCTGTGGAATGCCATGAGTAGAAAATATAGGCCTTAAACCTTTAACCACATCTAAGGCTGTTTTTCCATGTAAGTGTATGACATCAATCCAAAAACATAGATAATCCACAACAATCAAATAGTTCTTATAAGAAAATTCCATTAAATCCATACCAATCTTCTCATAGGGTAATTTTGGTACGTCATGTGGTAGTAATGGTTCCTTAGTTTTAGCAGGTCTATTTGTTTGACAATGAGGGCACCCATTGGTAATATTTTCAATCTGTGCCAACATCTGAGGCCAGTAAAATACTCTACGAGCCCTAGCTTTTGTTTTCAAAAATCCTAAATAACCTGTATATAACTTGTTTAACATTTCCTTTTGTAAGCTAAGAGGAACCATTAACTTCTGATTTAAAAATACAAGACCTTCTGAAACATGAATATCATCTTTCAGTGTAAAATAACACTAATATTATCTGGAAGACAATTTTTACTTGTAGGCCAACCTTGAAAATAATAATTAGTAAGAGTTTGCAATATAGGGTCACTCTGTGTTTCTTTAATAAATTTATCTTTATTAGCTTCATTTATTTGCAAAATAGCTGCATTAGATGCTATCATATGAATTGTATCAGATAAGAATTTGTCTGTATCAGAATCTTCTGGTGAACTATTTTCGCAGTCACAAGACAATAGATCAGAAATATACATTTCTTTTCCAGGAATGTGAAACAAATTAGGATCATATTTCACTAGCTTAAGATCCATTCTTTGAAGTCTATTGGATCCAATTTATGAAATCCTTTTCTTAAGAAGAGATACTAGTGGACGATGATCTGTTCTAACACTAACAGTTCATCCATAAATATAAAGATGGAACTTTTGAGTTGCATATACAAGACTTAGGAGTTCTTTCTCTATCTGAGCATAATTTACTTCTGCATTATTCAAAGCTCTCGATACATAAGCCACTGGCTTGTTCTCCTGTAATATACAACATTTTAATGCATGTTTAGATGCATCACACTCTATTGTAATTTCTTTGGTTGGATCAAAACAGCTAAGAATTGGAGCCTCAGTGATAAGCAACTTTATTTTATTCAATAAATCAGTATGATGTTTCGTCCATAGCCATTCAACATTATATTTCATCAGTTCTCTGAAAGGTGCTGTAATTTCAGTAAAATTAGAAATAAAAGCTCTAAGTTAATTTAGAAGTCCATGAAGTCTCAACCTCTCTTTGTTAAAAGTAGGTATTTTAACTTGATTTATAGCTTCAACTCTAAAGGGATCTATTTTCATACCATCACTATTAAATACAAATCCCAAAAACTTAACTTCATTAATACGAAATTGAGTCTTTGAAGCATTAAATTTTACGTTTAACTGACGTGCTCTATCTAAAACAGCTTTCATTGTTTTATCATGTTCCTTCTGACATTTTGCTTTTATCAATAAATCAGCAAAATATATTATTACATTAGGAATGTCACCAAAATTCCTCATAATAATTTTTTTAAACTCTTCAGGAGCTACAGATACTCCAAACGGTAGCCTTAAAAATTTATACACTCCAAATGGTGTAGCAAAGCCACAAAGATCTGTAGAAGCCTTATCCAATTTAATATTATGAAACCCATCTTTTAGATCTAACACAGAAAAGACTGAATTTCCTGATAACTGTGCACTCACATCCTGAACTGAAGGAAGTAGCGCTGGCTCTCTAATTATAACTTTATTAAGATCCTTAGGGTCAAGACAAAAGCGTAGACTTCCGTCCTTCTTCTCTATTATCATTAGATTACTAACCCACACAGGTGTGTCTTCAACTTCAGATATAATACCATCAGCTTCTAGTTGCTTTAATTTAGTTTTAATTCGATCCTTAATCATTAATGCCACTCTAAGAGGAGGTTTCACTATGGGTACTGCATCAGGATTAATGGAAATATGACACTTATAATTCTTTATCTTTCCAGTGCCACTAAACACATCAATGTTAGAACTGATCAAGTTAGTTTTACTGATTGAATCTATTTTCTTAATAAGACCCAGCATGGTACATGATTGTAAACCTAAAATGGGCCTATCAGATGGTCCATCAACTACAATAAACTTTAATATAACAGATTTATTGCTTTTAAGTAGCTTACAACTCAACTTTACTTCACCTATAGTGTTAATCTTATTTCCACCATATGCTATAAGCTTTATTGTTGTTTTCTTTATCCTATTAACACCTATATCCATTAAATTCTTCTTTGTCAGTAGATTAACATCCGAATCTGTGTCCAGTTTGAACTTAATATTACTTCCTTGAACTTCAACCATGGAACACCATTCTTTAGGCTGTGATTTACTAGATTGAACACAATCAATCACAAAAGAGTCATCAATATCAGAGCTACTACCCTTATCATCATCATTGACATAATGTATTTTTTAATTTTTGCAACCCACTGCAAAAAGATTTAATTGATTGCATTTTTTACAACGCTTACCATGCGCTGGACATTTCCCATATCTGTGTTGATATCCACACTTATTGGAAATTAAAAATCGAATTACTAACCTTAGTGACGATTAACGTAACAATAATGTTGAGGTTATACTGCGCTTCAGTTAAAATTGTATAACTTAAGTCAAAATTCCCCTGACACCATGTTCTGTACGTAAGTTCCAATTAAAATAATTAATACACCAAGTAGTAAAGAGACATTATCTTTTTAATATAATAATAATCACATAAACATTACAATAGTACACTCAACTTAATAATGTTCACATATACATGACCTTCACTGGTAATAACCTGTTTGTAGCTAATTCAGTGTTGCCACCTACACAACACTTTTCATAACCCAAACACCATGCAGTAAAAGTAAACAACAGCTGGCCATTTCAGAAGCCATACCTAATCAGTGAGAACCACAATATTTGTTGGAAACATAACAGTATAAAACTACCATATGATATATGATAGCAAATGGAATCATTGAGCCATTTTAGTATTACTTAATGAAGGATAAAGTTGATGACGCCAGATGGCATTATTAGGACTGGAAGGGTTTTAAATCCTTAAGTGTTTCACTTTCACCTTTATTTTTAATAGTAAAAAAATCTGATGCAAGAAAATATTGTATCTATCTTTAAAATTGTGTTGGTGTCTGTTACTTTTGTGTATATTATAAATTGTTTAAAGACAGAAGTCACTTACTGTGTATTTGTGTGTGTGTGTGTGTGTGTCTGTGTGTGTGTGTGTGTGTGTGTGTGTGTGTGTGTATGGCTGTGTGTGTGTGTGTGTACGGCTGTGTGTGTGTGTGTGTGTGTGTGTGTATGTGTGTATGTGCGGGTGTGTGTGTGTGTGTCTGTATTTATAAACCTAATATTTCTATTTTATTAATAATAACAAAGAAAAAAAGTTATTAGGGGATCAAATTACTGTTGTATTTGATTCTTATTTAAAATATTTAAATACTCAAACATTCTCTGTAATAGAATTAAAATTAATAATAATAGTAACTTATTGTACAACTTTGTATCATTTAGTCTTTTTAAATATATGAGTAGAATGAAAAATTTCATAAGTCAAAACTCAGATTGTGGTGTTGTGGAAACAATAATGTCGATATAGATTCTGAATACTAGCATAAATGGAGAAGAATTCAAAAAATTTTTTTTATTATTTGACCTTCAAAGAGTAAACATTTATATTTTTAAAAGATCACATAATTACACTCTTCAAGGCGATAGTGTTTCAACAAAAAAAGTCATTAGGGGATCAAATTACTGTTGTATTTGATTCTTATTTAAAATATTTAAATACTCAAACATTCTCTGTAATAGAATTAAAATTAATAATAATAGTAACTTATTGTACAACTTTGTATCATTTAGTCTTTTTAAATATATGAGTAGAATGAAAAATTTCATAAGTCAAAACTCAGATTGTGGTGTTGTGGAAACAATAATGTCGATATAGATTCTGAATACTAGCATAAATGGAGAAGAATTCAAAAAAATTTTTTTATTATTTGACCTTCAAAGAGTAAACATTTATATTTTTAAAAGATCACATAATTACACTCTTCAAGGCGATAGTGTTTCAACAATCAACCTAAATAAAGTTCCACATTGATAAATAATAAAACATGACATGTAATGTCATAATATAACATAGTTAGTTTTTCTAATTATTAAAATAATAATACTTGAAACTGTTATAATAAAAAAATTAAACTTTTGTTAAATTTAGGACCTTGAACACTAGGTGTACTAGTTGGTACTGGTTCCCTTGTCATTACAGCATTCTAGGCAAGTTTAAAACATTTAAAAGTGTTTAGTGATTACTAGTAAAAATGGAATCACGTGAAGATGGAATCAACAAATGTTTTTTATTTTTAAAACTTAAAAATTCACTTCTTTTGTTCTTGTTCATAGAGTAGTTGTTAATAATGTGCTCAAATATAGTATTTGATTATGAGTGTTTTTTGTCATTTAGAATGTGTTGTGGATAGTATTTATGGTGTTTGTTTATCTCGTAGTTTTCTACTGTGTTCAGTTTGTTGCTTTATATTATATAGTACAGAATTTTTAGATTGGAGTCTATTGATTGTAGAGTGTTTTGTATGGGTATGGCAAAATGTGTTTTGGGTTGTCTTTTGTCTGTTTTATGTGTTCATTGTATCCTGTGGTATATGTTCTCCCTGTTTGTCCAATGTAGAATCTGAGGCAGTTGTGGCATGTAATCTTTTGTACGCCTGCCATGTCATAAAAATTTCCATGAATCAAAACTCAGAGTGTGGTATTGTTGCAAAAATAATGTGAATATAAATTCTGAACATTGGCATAATATGGAAGACCTTCACAGAAAGTGTTTTGATTTTTTAACCTTGAAAGAGCAAACAATTAATTAATGAGAAAAATTACATTATGGCACTCATCAAGTTGAATATGCTTTAACATCAAACTAAAGGTCCACAATTGTATATTATAACATAAACAATTAGGTTTTCTAATTTATAAATTTATAAAACTTAAACCTGTTAATAAATTTTACAATTTGCTACAATTTTAAATTTTATAAATGTATTTTTTTGTCAAACTATACTCCATTTGATTACTAGGCCGATAACAAAGAAAATTGTTATTGGCAAGTTTTTTTCATTTTTCTCATAGCCTCTTGCTCATGTTTAGGAGGATTAGGCAAAATCAGGATTTGCTCTGCAGTTTCAATTTCTTTGCTGAATTTTTTAGTCAACTTTGGACCTTGAACACTGGAAGGTACTGTTTGACTACTCATTACAGCATTCTACAATTATAATTAAATACATAAATTAGATTGATATATATGGTGAAGCCTCTATTTTAGAATACAAGATATTTGGACTGAGCCTTTGAATTTTATTTTAAAATCTTAAAAATTCATTTTTACGATGTAATATTGTTAGTAATTACATTGATTACAACATTTACGTGTTGTTTAGTTTAATTCTTGGGTTTTCTAAACACCAATTAATCTAAAGATCATACAATTCTTTAAGTCACTAATGAGACTGTTGCTCAAGTGTGTTGTTTTGGTGTGAGTCTGGTGTATTTCTGTATTTAAACATTAACAATTAGGTTTTTCTAATTTATAAATTTATAAAACCTAAACCTGTTTATAAACCAATATTTAGACTTTAAAAAAATCTATTATTTTTTTAAAAACTAACCTCAGTTTGATTAGTAGGCTCATAGTAAAAAAAAACGTTAATATCAGGTTCTTCCATTTTTCTCTTAGCTTCTTGCTCAAGGTTAGGTGGATTAGGCAAAATCGGTACCTGCTCTGTAGTTTCAATCTCATTACCGATTTTTTTTTTCAACTTAGGAGTTTTAACACTGTGTGGTACTGGTTGACTGCTCATTACATCTTTCTAAAATATAATTAAATACATAAATTAGATTGATATACAGGTATATAGTGCAGCCTCTATTTAGAAAACAGGAATTTTTGAAATAATTTTGTTGTTTTGATTAAATTTTGGATTTTCTAAGCGACAATTCACCTAAAAAAATACAATTCTCTGAGTCACTAATGGACTATTGCTCAGGTTTGTTGTTTTGGTGTGAGTCTGTTGTGTATTTCTGTTCTGTGGTGTGTTATTGGTCTTAGAGTAGTTGGTAATTATGTGCTCAAATATAGTATTTTATTGTGAGTGTATTTTGCCCTTTAGAACAGGGGTTCTCAAACTGAGGTACGCGTACCCCTTGGGGGTACGCGAGGCAGGTTAGTGGAAAATTTAACCATTTTCATTTCCCGTGGAAAAGGGCTGGTCCGTGTTTGAGCTCCCCCCCCCAAACAACAAGGGGGTACGAAAAATTTTAATTTTTCATTAAGGGGTATAATCTTTGAAAAAGATTGAGAGCCCCTGCTTTAGAATGTGGTGTGAATGGTAATTATAATGTTTGTTTATCTCGTAGATTACTACTGTGTTAAGTTTGTTGCTTTTTTTTATGTAGAGTAGAATTTTTAGATTGGTGTCTACGTCAGTCTGTGATTGTAGAGTGTTTTGTGTGAGTATGGCAAAATAGGATTTGGGTTGTATCTTTTATTCTGTTTTATGTGATCGTTGTATCTTGTGATATATGTTCTCCCTGTTTGTCCAATGTAAAATCTAAGATAGTTGTTTCATGTAATCTCATATACTCCTGCCATGTCGTACAAATTTCCATGAATCAAAATTCAGAGAGTGGTATTGTTGCAAAAATAATGTGATTATAAATTCTGAACATAATATGGAAGAACTTGACAATAAGTGTTTTGATTATTTAACCTTGAAAAAGCAAACAATTAATTAATGAGAAAAATTACATTATGGCACTCATCAAGTTGAATATGCTTTAATATCAAACTACAGGTCCACACTTGTATTATATAACATAAACAATTAGGTTTTCTAATTTATAAATTTATAAAACTTAAACCTGTTAATAAACCAAAATTGAAACTTTAAAAATCTATTATTTTTTCAAAAAACTAACCTTCATTTGATTTCTAGGCCGATAATTAAAAAAACTGTTATTGGCAGGTTTTTTCATTTTTCTCCTAGCCTCTTGCTCAAGTTTAGGTGGATTAGGCGAAATCCGTACCTGCTCTGCAGTTACAATGTCTTTGCTCAATTTTTTTATCAACAGAGGACCTTCAACTATAGGTGGTACTGGTTCACTACTCATTACACCATTCTAAAATTATATTTAAATACATAAATTAAATTGATTCGTATATAGTAAAGCCTCTATTTTAGACAACAAGAATTTTGGATTAAGGCCATGCATTATATTTTAAAAACTTGAAAAACACTTTTACCACGTGTTAATTTCAATAGTAAATACATTGTTTGCAACATTTATGTGTTGTTTCAATGAATTATTGTTTTTTAAATATCAATTCACCTATAAAAACTTACAACTCTTTGAGTCAATGACATGGCTGTTGCTCAGGTGTGTTGTTTTGGTGTGAGTCTGTGGTGTAGTTCTGTTCTGTGGTGTGTCATTGTTCATATAGAGTAATTGTCAATTATATGCTCAAATATAGTATTTGATTGTGAGTGTATTTTATCATATAGAATGTGTTGTGGATAGTAATTATGGTGTTTGTTTATCTGGTAGTTAGATTTTCTATTGTGTTAGGTTTTGTTGCTTTTTTCATGTGGTGTAGAATTATTAGATTGGTGTCTACGTCAGTCTGTGATTGTAGAGTGTTTTGTTTGTGTATGGCAAAATTTGATTTGGATTGTGTCTTTTATTTTGTTTTATGTGTTCATTGTATCTTGTGGTATATGTTCTCTCTGTTTTTCCAATTTAAAATATGGAACAGTTGTTGCATATAATCTCATATACGGCTGCGATGTCGTACAAATTTCAATGAATGAAAATTCAGAGAGTTGTATTTTTTTCCAAAATAATGTGACTATAAATTTTGAACATTGGCATAAGAGGAAGACTTTGATAAAAAGTGTTTTGATCATTCAGCCTTGAAAAAGTAAACAAAAATTAATTAATAAAATAAAATAATTGTGGCTCTCTTCAAGGTGAATAAGCTTTAACATCAAACTAAAGTTCCACAATAGTATATTATAACATAAAAAATTAGGTTTTCTAATTTATAAAACTTAAAACTGTTAATTAACTACAATTTTAAATTTTATATATGTATTTTTTTGTCCTACTATCCTCCATTTAATTACTAGGCCGATAACAAAGAAAATCGTTATTGGGAAGTTTTTTTCATTTTTCTCATAGCCTTTTGCTCATGTTTAGGAGGACTAGGCGAAATCAGGATTTGCTCTGCAGTTTCAATTTCTTTGCTGAACTTTTAGTCAACTTTGGACCTTGAACACTGGAAGGTACTGTTTGACTACTCATTACAGCATTCTACAATTATAATTAAATAAATAAATTAGATTGATATATATGGTGAAGCCTTTATTTTAAAATACAAGATATTTCGACTGAGCCTTTGAATTTTATTTTAAAAACTTAAAAATTCATTTTTACGATGTAATATTATTAGTAATTACATTGATTACAACATTAACATGTTGTTTAGTTTAATTCTTGGGTTTTCTAAACACCAATTAATCTAAAGATCATAAAATTCTTTAAGTCACTAATGAGACTGTTGCTCAAGTGTGTTGTTTTGGTGTGAGTCTGGTGTATTTCTGTAATTAAACATAAACAATTAGGTTTTTCTAATTTATAAAACCTAAACTTGTTTATAAACCAATATTTAAACTTTAAAAAAAAATATTATTTTTTTAAAAACTAACCTCAGTTTGATTAGTAGGATAATAATAACGATAAAAGTTAATGGCAGGTTTTTCCATTTTACTCTTAGCTTCTTGCTCAAAATTAGGTGGATTAGGCAAAATCGGTACCTGCTCTGTAGTTTCAATCTCATTACTGATTTTTTTTTTCAACTTAGGAGTTTTAACACTGGGTGGTACTGGTTGACTGCTCATTACATCTTTCTAAAATACATAAATTAGATTAATATACAGGTATATAGTGCAGCTTCTATTCAGAAAAGAAGAATTTTTGAAATAATGTTGTTGTTTTGATTAAAATTTGGATTTTCTAAACAACAATTCACCTAAAAAAATACAATTCTTTGAGTCACTAATGGACTATTGCTCAGATTTGTTATTTTGGTGTGAGTCTGTGGTGTATTTCTGTTCTGTGGTGTGTTATTGGTCTTAGAGTAGTGGGTAATTATGTGCTCAAATATAATATTTTATTGTGAGTGTGTTTTGTCCTTTAGAATGTGGTGTGAATGGTAATTATAATGTTTGTTTATCTTGTAGATTACTACTGTGTTACCTTTGTTGCTTTTTTTTATGTAGAGTAGAATTTTTAGATTGGTGTCTATGTTAGTCTGTCATTGTAGAGTGTTTTGTGTGAGTATGGCAAAAATGGATTTGGGTTGTATCTTTTATTCTGTTTTAAGTGATCGTTGTATCTTGTGATATATGTTCTCATTATTTGTCCAATGTAAAATCTAAGACAGTTTTTGCATGTAATCTCATATACGCCTGCTATGTCGTAAAAATTTCCATGAATCAAAATTTAGAGAGTGGTATTGTTGCAAAAACAATATGACTATAAATTCTGAACATAGTATGGAAGAACTTGACAATAAGTGTTTTGATTATTTAACCTTGAAAAAGCAAACAATTAATTAATGAAAAAAATTACAATATGGTACTCATCAAGATGAATATGCTTTAACATCAAACTAAAGTTTCACACTTGTATATTATAACATAAACAATTAGATTTTCTAATTTATTAATTTATAAAACTTGAACCTGTTAATAAACCAAAAATTAAACTTCAAAAAAATGTATTTTTTTTAAACTAACCTCTATTTGATTACTAGGCCGATAATAAAAAAAACTGTTATTGGCAGGTTTTTTCTTTCCTCTCCTAACCTCTTGCTCAGGTTTAGGTGCATTAGGCGAAGTCAGGATCTGCTCTGCAGTTTCAATTTCTTTGCTGAAACCTTTTGTCATCATGGAACTTTGAAAATTAGGTGGTACTGGTTCACCTCTTGGTACAGCGTTCTAAAAATATAATTAAACCCTAAATTAGTTTGATATATATAGGCAAGCGTATATTTAAAACTGTTCAGTATCGCATAAAATCATAATTCTAATTCTATGTTAGGAATTTTAAAATTCACATTTGCCATGTATTATTGGCTACCAATACTTTGATTGCAACATTGTTAAACATTTTTTAAAAATTTCTTGTGTTTTCTAAACACCAATTAACCCAAAAACATACATTTCGTGTTTATCAAGGCAGCTAAATAGCCTTAAATGTTTAATACCTACAACGGAGGATTGACAATTTCAACAGAAATTGTATTTATAAGAAACATGGAAAGAACAACGGTATTCCACTTTGTTTAACTGTCACCTAGCATTACATCAAAAGGGTAACACAAGATTTCTAAACTCATTCTCTCAAGCCTTTATATACGTCATTTTCACCTTTATTTTTCAGAATATAAAATAACTGATGCAAGAAAATATTGTATTTATTTACAAAACTGTGTTGGTCTCTATAATTTTTGTGTATATTTTATATAGTGTAAAGACCCACATCACTTACTGTTTTTTTATATGTATATATAAACATATTATTTCTATTTTATTAGTAGTAAGCAAATAAGGCAAAAGTCTTTAGAAGATCATATTACTGATTAATGTGATTCTTATAAAAAAAAATTGAATAATCAAATATTCTCTGTAATAGAAGTACAATAATTAATAATATTTATTTACTATATAAATTTATATTATTTAATATCTTATTTAGTATCAAAATGAAAAATTCCATAAATCAAAATTCAGAGTGTGGTATTGTGGGGAAAATAATGTGAATATAAATTATGAACATTGGCATAATAGACCTAGACAAAAACTGTTTTGATTAATTAACCTAGAATAAGTAAACAATAAATAATGAAAAAAATTACATTATGGTATTCTTCAAGATGAATATGCTTTAACATCAAACTAACTAATTTAAAAAATACTTAACTAAGTGAATACATAATTGCTTACTTGCTGACGCATTTCAAAAAATTCGTTCCTTTTATGAAGCTATCCCTCTACTGGCAGCATCGGTTAGGTGTAAAGGCTCTAACGGGAATGGATTTATGACTGTGGAATGGGGTGGGTTGTTTGAGTTGTGTGTCATATTATAGAAAAGGCTGTTGGCTTCAAACTGTGTGTGATCATGTACTATGTTTTCTTTATCTGTTGTGTAGTATTTGTAGATTTCATATTTATCTAAGGTTGTTAGTTTTTTACTTAAGTTTAATGTGTGTAGAACATTTAAATTAGTGTATATGTGGGTGTGTGTGTGTGTGTGTGTGTGTGTGTGTTTTTGGGTGGTTTTAGGTGTTTTGCGTAGCTAGATTTAGGGTTTGTTTGTTTTTTTTGGGTAATGTGTTCTTCGAAGCGTGCATAGAATGACCTGCCGGTTTGACCGATGTAATAGTTGGGACAATCGTTACAAGTTAATTTGTAAATACCTGAAAGTTTGTATTTGTCAGTATCTTTTTGAAAAGGTTGTATGTGTTGTCTTAAAGTGTTTGTTGTTTTGTAGGAAATTTGGTAATGGAGTTTTTTGAATGTTGAGGCTATTTTGTGTGTGTTTTTGTTGTGGTAGGTGAGGGATATGTGTTTGTTGTATTTTGTGTGGTTTGTCTGTGTGGCCGTTTGATGTTGTCTATGTTTAATTTTCCTGAGTATGTTGTCTATGAGTGTGTGTTGGTAGCCATTTTATTGAGCGATGTATTTTATGGTATTAAGTTCTTCGTCGTAGTCTTTCTGTAGCATTGGTATATTGATTAGGCGGTGTAACATATGATTAAATGCAGGGTGTTTGTGTTGTGTGGGGTGGTTAGATGTATTATGTATGAAAATATCGGTAGTTGTTGGTTTTCTGTATATTTTGAAATTATGTCTGATGTTGTGTTTGGTGATGGTAATGTCTAGAATGTTTATTTTATTGTTTTCTTCTAGTTCAAGGGGAAATGTGAGGTTTTGGTGTATGGTATTAATGTAATTGTGTAGTTCTTTGATTTGCCGTTTGTTTCCATTGTATAATATTAAAATGACATCTAAACACCCCACGCAACACAAACATGCATTTAATCATATGTTACACCGCCTAATCAATATACCAATGCTACAGAAAGACTACGACGAAGAACTTAATACCATAAAATACATTGCTCAACAAAACGGCTACCAACGCACACTCATAGACAACATACTCAAACGACCACGCAGCCAAACCACACAAAAAACAACAAATACATATCCCTCACCTACCACAGCAAAAACACACAAAATAGCCTCCATATTCAAAAAACTCCATTACCAAATATCCTACAAAACAACAAACACTTTAAAACAGCACATACAACCTTTTGAAAAAGAAACAGACAAACACAAACTCTCAGGTATTTACAAATAATTTGTAATGATTGTCCCAACTATTACATTGGCCAAACCGGCAGGTCATTCTATATATGCTTCAAAGAACACATTTCCCCCTCAAAAAAAACCCTAAATCCAGCTACGCAAAACCCCTAAAAAACATCCAACACACCGACATACACACTAATTTACATGTTCTACACACATTAAAACAAAGTAAAAATCTAATAACCTTAGAAAAATATGAAATCTACAAACACTACGCAACAGATAAAGAAAACATATTACATGATCACACACACTTTGAAGCCAACAGCCTTTTCTATAATATGACACATAACTCAAAAAACCCACCCCATTCCACAGTCATAAATCCATTCCCGTTAGAGCCTTTACACCTAACTGATGCCAGTAGAGGGTTAGTTTCGTAAAAGGAACGAATGTTTTGAAACACGTCAGCAAGTAAGCAATTACATATTCACTTAGTTAAGTATTTTTAAAATTAGTTTAATGAGTGAATTCAAGATTATTACATCAAGCAACATCAAACTAAAGTTGCACAGTTGTATATTATAATATAGACAATTAGGTTTTCTAATTTATAAAACTCAAACCTGTTATTAAACAAAAATTTACCTTTTAGAAAATGTATTTTTTTTTTTTAAACTAACCTCCATTTGATTACTAGGTCGATAATTAAAAAAACTGTTATTGGCAGGTTTTTTCTTTTTTCTCCTAGCCTCTTGCTCAGGTTCAGATGGATAATGTGAAATCGGGATCCGCTCTGCAGTTTCAATTTCGTTACTGAATATTTTTATCAACTTAGGATCTTGAACACTGGGTGTTACTGGTTGACTACTCATTACAGCACTCTATAATTATAATTAAATACATAAATTAGATTGATATCTAGTAAACCCTCTATTTCAGAAAACAAGAATTTTTGATTAGGGCTATGAATTATATTTGAAAAACTTAAAAATTCATTTTTAATTTACCAAATGTTAATAGCGACTATTACATTGATTGCAACATTGTTGCATTGTTTTGTTTAACTCTTTTGTTTTTCCAAACATCATTTAACCAAAAAATGTACAATTCATGTATGTGAATGCAAGTAAAGGTTTTTAATATATCATTAGATTCAATGGAAGAGTGACACTATCAACAGACATTGTAATTACAAGACACCTTTAAAGAACACAAGTATTCCATTTTGTTTGAATGACTTATTCTAATATAGGTATTTTTGCATATTACTTAAAAATGGTATATCACAAATTATAAGAATGCTATTTACTTTTTTAACTATATGATTTTTTTTATACATAGTGAGATTTATCATTACTTATTGGTTATTTCATTTACATTTTACGATGGTAAAGATCATAATTCTAGACTAGAGAAGTTTTCATGGTCATACCAATTCTTCACTATTCTTTGAATAGCTTTAATTTATCTAATTATTATTATTTGTAATAACCTAAGTTTTAAAAGGAAAATAAGTATTTCATAACAGCGTAGTTTTATTAAAGAGATTGTGTCATTGTTAACTATCAAATGTGTTATATATAAAATCCAATAGAAGTGATTAATCATTGAATTTCTAAACTTACACATTTTATATATAGTAGTTGGTATGTATAGTAAGATAATATGGTATTTTATCGGAATGTGAAAATAGTATGTCACCACAACTCAAGCTGAGTTTTCAATGTTAAACATATATATATATATATATATATATATATATATATATATATATATATATATATATATATTTATGTTTATATATTTTTAGGTTAGTTTTGGTTGGTAAAGATTATTTAGATTTTTTGGACTAGGAGACTGACAGACTTACCTTGGTAAGAGTCCACTCTGTAGTCTTGAAATAGAAACACATAAAAGCACTTAAACAATGATATATTTCAACCACACAGTGGTCTTTGTCAATCGAAGAGAAAACACAAAAAGAAATATGAGAGAATGAAATAAAATAATTGTCTCATATTATTGACAATTATTTTATTTCATTCTCTCATATTTCTTTTTGTGTTTTCTCTTCGATTGACAAAGACCACTGTGTGGTTGAAATATATCATTGTTTAAGTGCTTTTATGTGTTTCTATTTTAAGACTACAGCGTGGACTCTTACCAAGGTAAGTCTGTCAGTCTCCTAGTCCAAAAAATCTATATATATATATATATATATATATATATATATATATTGTTGTTATATATAAGATGTATTCGATGTATTCCAATAACCATAAGATATAGGATACTGTGTGCCATATAGAACACTGGTGTAGAATTTTGGATAATGGCATGGATCCTTTGTGTGGGATAACCGATGTTGTGATGTCTTGGTGTGAATGATTGGTCAGGTATTTTGCTACATTGACAATGGTATGGGTTATTGGTTCAAGATATAGGATAATGGTGCAGCATATAGAACATAAGATAACATATATATATATATATATATATATATTACTCTTATTATCAGATTTTCATTTCCAGTTATTCCTGATTTTAGTTAGTTATAATAAATGAGTATGTATTACCCTATCAAAACACAAAATATATTAACACTTTTTAATTTTTCTATTATTCTTTGAACAATTAATTATAAAGTAACTGAAAAACTTATGTTTAGTTTGTTTAATTATGCATTTTGGAATAGACAACATATTTACAACATTTGATATATATTATTCTAAAAAAAGGTACCTAGTCTTTATAACTAAGATGTTTACAAAACCCTCAGCAGTGTTTTTCACAACTCACTTAAATTATTGTTCAAATGAATTGTACTATTGTTACCAGTTAACCTAATTAAAAGTATATAACCATAACTATATTGTCTATATGTAATTGATTTTTTTTCAAAATTAAAGGTTTTATTAACTATAATATAAATTATTAGTGTTGAAAGAATCGAAGTGGAAATACTATTCTAAAAGTAAACTGAACTTCCTGCATAGAATAATGGTACTTAGACAAGACAAAGGGACTTTAAGGATCTAATGTAATACAATGGCATAATCTCAAATACGAAAAAAAACAAACAATTAAGAAATTTTCTCTACACAGTTACAATGAAATTTACACAGTTACACATTTTTAAGAAATGTAAATACCTTAACGACTTGTAAAATAATAACCAAATGTAAAAACAATGTTAGATTGTGGTTTTGTCCTTTGTCCGATTTTAGTATCAAATTGAATTTATCATAATGAAATGTATTAAAATAAATTGAAAGGTACAACTTTTTTATTTACTATTATATTTTACTAACTTTTTAAATAAACAACTATTTTAATGAAGTATTAAGACCCTTAAATAATACTCACATAAAAACAAAAATTTCATGACATTAAAAAATATATATAAACATATGAAATTGTTAAAAATATTAGACTCATAGATACAAACTTAAGAGTCTAATAAAATCTCCATGTTGTTACTTTCAAGTTTAAACATATTCATGTGAACCATCAATACAACATGATGCAAAGACTGATCACAAATTATTACTTTATACAATTGTTTTCCATAAAATTAACGATTTTATACTTGCTATGTTAACAAGTCTACAAAAACATACCAGGAGTTATAATTATGTTTACTTGATTGAAGAAAATACTTCACTTTGTATATCAAGTAAGTTGATTTCTCACTTGTTGATGTTATTGAAGATAATACTTTCTTGCCTCTTCTATACATTATTTTCTTCAACCATATTTTGCTTTGATGAAATAAGGCAAACCATAATACTTAGGTTTCTTTTCTCTAGTTCTTCGATATCATCTAGTGAAAAGAGGCATTTAGTATTTCTTGGCAGTTACTTATAGGAACAATCTAGCTATTACTTACTATAGAAGCATACAAAGGCCTATGAGCGTCTTTGCTGTTACACTCAAATCCTTTTCATTTTTCGTTAATCCTAGCCCTACACTTCCTTTCATGGTATAAATGTGTGTATTGAACAGATAGGATGATTTTGATTCTACTGAGCATATTATTTTTACCATACATTTCTTAGGTTTCTTTTACAAGTAGTCTCTGACTAAACATTACAGTAAGAGCATTAAGAGTTTATATTATTTGATTCCATCTTCACATCAGTTACCAGTACTAGTGTTCAACTAGAACACTTGCAAATATGCTTACATATTCACAAGTATTTTTAATTATTAAGAATTTGTTAATAATTAGTCTAATATTAAGAATTTGTCTAATATTCTGAACGGATATACAAAACGTAGCTGTTGAACATGAATTTAGAAAAGGTTTTTAGGATTGGAACAGCTTAATCTTTTTTCAGGGATCTAGTTTTTGTAACATTGACCTTTAAACTAGCTAATAGTATTTTGTATTTTTATAGACATTTAAGAAGAATAAATTTTGCAGTAAACTCACTCTTGTTAAATAAAGAACATATATTTCATGCAAATTTTAGTGGATGCAATTATGATTTTCTTAAATTAAATTGATTGCTTATTTCCATGTTTGTAATAAACTATGACATTTGATAAATATTCAGCCCAAATTTCATAGCTCTACATTGTATACTATGCATACTTGAAATATAATTTTAGAGACATAAACTCACTCAGCTAAACCACAAACAAAGCACTTTAGAACAAACATTTATAGCATTATTTTCTTTATTTTACTGTGCTTAACACTTTTTTACATTTTAGCAAACCTCTTTAGAACCACACTGTACATTATTAGTAGTTTTATAAATATTCCATTATTACTGGCACGCTCATTTTTGCTAGTGTTGAGTGACAAACAGTTACATGTCTTTCAATTGGAATCACATATTCAGTAATGCTACATTTTATTTCAACTGCCCCAATATCGTTTCAGAAGACTCTAATTCATTTACAAATGATTAGTTTGTGTATTATATGTAGCCAAAATGATAAGACACCAAAGTCGAGTTTGTTACCAATTTCCATAAAATTTTTAGTTGGTTTCAAAGTGCTTGCTACTATAGGCAGATTGACAATAGTGAGATTTGGCAGAAAGATAAATACACTGCAATGGCTGATAAAGAAGAATACAGTGGCCCGTCAAACACATTAGTGGTGGGTCCAAAGCAGTCATTCCCAACCTAGGGACAGTCCACCAAATGGGTAATTCAGGTTATCATGGGGACAATGAATAGGTGATAGTTGATTTGGCCGTGATGAGTATTAAAAGGGGGTATATTCAAATAATACTTTGCAATAGAACCTGTTCCATAGAGGTTGCAGAGTAGCATGAGTTACTAACTATTCTATGCCAGCAAAGTCACTGTACTTAGACCTTTCCAGTCTCTTTAGAATAAATTAAAGGGTTCCTGTAGGTGCCATGGATGTGTCAGGGTTCTGTCACTCTCTGGTGATCATCTTGGAAGCTCTAGCTTAGTCTATTTTACACCCATATAGAATACTCCAATGTGCACAGCCGACTGGTGTCTCACCGACCAGTCTCCACTTGCCTTTGAGTACTTCAAAATAGTTTTTGTATATGAATTTTATGGTTTAGTGCTTTTGTTTTAAAGTGTAGAGATTCATTCACAATGGATTTTAAGAACAAGAAGTTTCGTCAATATTCGGCTGAGTATTTATAATGGGCTTATCGACCTTATTGTGTCACCGCAAAACATACAGTCTCTTTGTCTTTTATGAAATATAACATTTACTAGTAATGAAGGCATGAAGCATTCATGAATGAAAGGTCATTCATCAAGAGTGCACAGTGATAAAGATAGCAAGAAACTTAGTTATTTTCAACACCTCAAAGCTAAAGCTGATAAAAAGCCTAATATGAATGAATTATTTAAAAAATTAGCAATCTTTCTTGATTAAGTTCTTCTTGCTTCTTACGATCTTTATTGATCGTTAGATATCGAAACCTCACACAATTGACAAAACTCTTGTTTTTTGGCTTCTAAAAAATTGTTCAAATCATGCTAGGTGAGGGTCCTAATAATAAAATAAGTCAATCGGTCCGTTTGAGCAACCATACTATATTTAGGGGACTGGAAAAAATGGCTACATCAGTAACAAGTTGGAACTTGCTTACTTTTCAGATATTTTTGAACAAATGATCAAAATCAATAAAAATTCAAGAATAGAAGATGAACCTTATCATGGCCAAAGGACTTATTACATCACTAATCACCAAGTTTGATATTCGCAAGGTAAATATTGGTCATAAAGAGCTGATTCAGTTCCTGAGCCTTAAAAAGTGTTCAGTATCAGATAACGAGACTCTTGAAATCATAGAATACAAAATCCTTATTTTCACTGATTGTCTTGACCAATTAAAAATTTATTTGAACAAGTTACAAATTTCAGATTGGATTCTAGAACAATTCTTGAGGGCAGCTGTGCATAAACTTGATAACTCCTTACAGATGGAGTCTCTAGATTTGAAGTATGACTGTCAGGTGAAAATCATTTAGTTATGAGGTAATGAATCAGCCTGGGTAAAGCATATGGACATTTATCTATAACTATGGGAAAAACTGAACCACTTCTCATATCTGTTTTCCAGCTTCTCACAAAACAAAGAAATAAGTGGTCATTTGCCTTTAAGAATGCTTACGTCTAAACTTGACGAATATAAAGCCGGATATTCAAGCTTTAACTAAAATCTAAAAAGTACAAGGTAACAATTGAAAATATAAAATAAAAGAACATCAACATTGTGTCCTAATTTTTACAGATTCCAATTCAAAAATTTATAATGTACTCTTTCAATTTAGGTGTACAACTATTAGTCTATCTTAGTCAATTATTTCATTATTTTATTCTATATAAAAATATGTAAAAATTTTATATTTTTAATTTTGTTAAAATTTTATTTAAAAATGACCTTATGAAGCTGCTTTGGCTGTTTATATATATAGTAGTAAAATTGTTTAAAGTTATAAAACTGCTTTTTTATTTACTTGGCTTCGATTTAAAATTAGGCTCACAATAAAAATGAAATGGGGGCGATAGGTGTTAGTTAACCTCTATTAAGAAGGAAATGGGGCATAAATGGTTGTGAGCTACTGGTCTAAAGCAACAGAGTGGTGCTGCGTGCATATAACCTTAGAGGTTGTACATAAATAACAGTAGGGTAACATTTATCATAACCATCCATAACTATAGTATTGATCTTATTACAATAGTATCTACATGTGTGTGGTGTCGCAAAGATTCATATCCGAACCTACAAAAATTCTTTGTGGAATCTGTTTCTATATCACACTGTCTATCCTTAAGAGACATGCTTTATGTTTTTCATAAAACATATATTGACAACTCAACCTTGAAAAATAATAATGATTTTAATACAAATCTAAAATAATTACATTTCAACAACTTAACTGATGTTTTCGTTAAACAGAGGCTACCTACTTATTATTGAATTAGATAATAAATGAATGAATAACAAAATGAAAATATATTATTAACGTTTTTCAATAAATTACAAAATAATATTAAGAAAACTTGAAAACCAAATGAATTTTATATGAATCAAATGCATGGATACACTATATTCAAATTTTGAAAATTAAATGGTATTTCACGTCATTTTAACGCTTCAAATTAGACACTTGTTGTCAAAATAAGTGACTTTAATTTCTTCATAACTTAAATGTGTTGCAAATATATATATAGCATGCAGTTAATTTAAATTAGAGTATTAAGAGCTATCTATTTAGAAAATCAGATTAAAGGCTAGCTAGAAATAATTTGATGGTCTTGGAAAAAACTAAAAATTAAATTTTCAGACACTTCAATTCTACAATGAAATATTGATGCTAAGAGACTTCTAAATCAGTTAGTAAATAACTTCCTCCTCTTCAACCAAGATTCTCTCATGAATAAATATGAGACCACTTATACATTAGGAGCTTACGCACATCTTTTATTATGATATATGCAGCTACTTCCATAGTCAAACATATAGAAAACTTTTACACACACACTCACACAGACACACACACAGACACACACATACATACACACATACATACATACACACACACACACACACACATATATATATATATATATATATATATATATAGATTTTTTATACTAGGAGACTGACAGACTTACCTTGGTAAGAGTCCACTCTGTAGTCTTGAAATAGAAACACATAAAAGCACTTAAACAATGATATATTTCAACCACACAGTGGTCTTTGTCAATCAAAGAGAAAACACAAAAAAATATGAGAGAATGAAATAAAATAATTATAAATTGTAATCACAGATTGCTTGGAATAGAAATCAGATGTCACAGATGCACAGATTAAAGATATTGTTTCCATGAGCATATGAGTGTTTATAGTGTATATAAGTCTGTCAGGGGAAAAGAGATTGGAGACGTCTAAGGCTATTAAGGGGGGGAAATATGAATGGATTTATCTGATGTTGAGGTTAGGGGATTCTCTGGACTTGGTTTACCACTGGTATGTAAACGATCCATTCCATACATTCAAGCAATCAGGGGTAAGAGAATCTGTTCGAATGATAGGGAATTAGAAGATTTTAATAGAAAGATATCAACAGCCTTCCAGAGAAGAGGATACCCAAAAATACTCATTGAAAACCAAATTCATTCAGCACAATCCTCGGTTCACCATAAACCACAAACAGAACAAAATAAACTGTCTTTAATAACAGACTACCATCCTGGTCTACATAAACTCAACAAGATATTGAGAGATGGCTATATATATATATATATAGTTTGTGATCTCACTATTGTAAATAGTATAAACATTTTATATTAACAATATTTTATTAAGTAGAAATACATACATGAACTAAACTCAACTAAAATGTTTTTGAAAAAAAAAACTAGAATAACACATAATTGAGAACAGCTGATTAATAACACATGAATAATATCACAACTGATTAAAACATAGAGATATTCCTCTCTCCTCAACTTATCATAAAGAAATATAAATTATATTTTAACAAAAAAGTCTTTGAACCAATGTAGCTATTGTCTCATATGCACACTGGTCTTTGAAAGTGGCCTGACACTTTATCAGGCCACATACATTGATATACAGTGTATATCATCATTTATAGTTACACTGAAGTGTTAAATATTCGCAGTTCTATAGCAAAAATTGTTCTGTGAACAAAGGTTTATTTACTTCTATAGACTGTTGTGGGTCAATATGTGTGAGTCTTTGATCAGGTTGTACTGGTCAAAAGTTGGGATTCTTGGTACATCAAATGATTGTTCAGGTTGCAAACCTATTAGTCTTCTCTTTTGCAACAAGAAATAGTATAAATGCTTTTATGTGTTTCTTCATGATTCTTCCATTATCTAGTGTTACAATTTAATAGGTTTTGAAACTGGAAGGTTCCTTGTTTTGGAGCACTGGTAAGGGAAATCTCCATCTAGCCAAATTCGTAGTTTTCTGTTCAAGTACAATTCAGCAGGTGTTTGGTGGCTGGCTAATGTAGTAGCTCTGTAGCAGAATAGGATTTTTTGCACTTTGTCTGTCATGCTACCCGCTTCTTCAGAAGCGGATTTTAGTTCGCTCTTCGATTTTTGTACATTGCGGTCAGAAAGACCATTTGTTGCTGGATGTCCAGGTGGAATAAAGTTTCGAAAAATTCAGTTTTTCTTGCAGTAAAATCTGAATTATTCACTTGTAAAAATGGCTGCATTAATGAAACACATTGTTTCTGATATCCATGTGCAATCAACATCTTTTTTAGGAGATCGATTGTATTCGAAAATGTAGGCGATTCTTTTTTAAAACTTTAATCTTAGCCCATTTTGACCTGACATCAATACAAACTAGAAAATAGTGGTTTTTAAAAAGGCTTGTGAAGTCTACGTGTATAAGGTCCTAGTTGTTTTCAGGCAGATTAAAATAATGTGCTGATACTTTAGGTGGGCCTGATTTCAATACAGCACAATTTTTACACTCCTTTACCGCTTTTCAATTTCTTTGTCAATCCTTGACCAATAAACGTAGCACCAGACTAGTTGTTTCATCTTTTTTATGCCTAACTGGGTTTCATGAAGTTCACCAAGATCTTTAGAGCATAAAGTTGGTGGAATTACGACTGTTTTCTTTTAAAAAAGATTCAATCAAGCAAGGTATATTCTGAGACCATAGTATTGTTCTTCAGGTGTTGACTACTTCATTCACTTCTTTGTCTTTCGAGGTTTCTTCTTTGATTAGAGGTTATTTACTAGAAATAGAGGTTATTTCATAGTTTGTTGTTTGAAAAACCGATTTATAACAAATCTGGTTGACCTCTTCACCAACTTGGTGATTCATTGAATTACTGCATGTTTTGACTGGTATTCTTGAAAAACCATCAACTTTTTTATTTGTACTTCCTTTCTTGAAACAAACAGTGTAATCAAATCCTGAAAGCAATGAAGTGTAGTGCAGTAGCTGAGCTGACGTCATTTGTGAAAGGGGTTTGTTTTGGTGGGAAATATGATTTAATGTCTCATCGTCTGTATCTAAAATAAAATGTTTGTCAAGTAGATATTTCACCCTTTTGTGGTCGTAAATGCCCTTTCGGTCATAAATGTGCATTTAATTCTGTTCATGTGTAGGTCATATTTAGAAAGTCATTGTAGACATGCTTGAAGGTTTTTCATACACTTATTGAATATACTCTCATGCACAATGATATCCTCAAAGTAAGCTACAGTTTTCTGAAAATAAATGATGATTTGAGATATAATGTAATTCAATTTGGTTGGAGCAGTTTTTATTCCAAAACTGAGCCTGTGACAAAATATGTACCTCTGTGTGTCAAAATTGTTTGAATCTTCCTACTGTCTTCTTCAATTTGGACACGTAAATAAACTGTAAAGAGATCAAGTTTACAAAAGTATTTAGAGTTTTGAAGGCTGTTGAGTACATCCTTGATGGAATGTATAGGGTAATTTTCTTGTAGCAAGCTCTCGCTAACCCCCTATTTGTATTCAATGCACAGGCGAATCCACCATTAGGTAAGATGTTACTCTGGAAATAATCCCTTCTGCTGCAAATGTTCCCAAATCTTTTTCTAGTTGTTCTCTCTGAACATCCCTTTCCCTCATAAAGACAGGTTTTTCATTGGTTGACGTTGTAAGGAAACTTTGAAATTTTGGATCCATCTTATTTTCTCTTAAAAAATTCTGGAAATTTTATTCAGTTCTACATTTACTAAGTTTACATTGTCAATAGAAATGCAATTTGAAGGTCGTTTAAACATTTCATCGTATACCTGTCAAAGCTCATTTCCTAATCCTCTAATCCACCATCAATTTGTTTACAATTGTAAGTGACAGTGACACATTACTTCCCAACAGATCCAACCCTTCGGTATGTGCGTGGTTAAAAGTAACATATTTAGGCGCATGGGGTACCACTGTACCCCACTCTCTTTTTATTTAAAATTTATTATTAAAAAATATTTTTTTAAATGTGTCATTTTCGTCACTGTTTCCTATTATACTTTTTAACATATTTGTAAAATAATTAACGTTAGATTTTAAATTTAAATTAGATATAAACATTGTAATTTGATTATAGTAATTTTACGCCACAAAATACCCCCAACTTTGGGTGCATAAAACTAAAAAAAATTAGGATAATAACAACATAAAACTCATTTATTTTCAAATATAATTTATCAGAAATAGTATACAGATTTTTAAAAAAAACATTAAAAATACATTTTTATATGTAAAAAAGTGTATTTTACCAAATAAATACATTTTAGGCTAATTGGGTAGGACTATAAAAGATGTTACCTTTGTTCTTTCCTATGTTTTATTGGTGTATAGCTTCTATAGGAATGTCATATACTAGCAGGGTGTGGCCAGGATATATCTCCACATTGGTTGTAGCACTTCCAGGTTGATCTATCCCTCTCACTACCACCCCTGTAGCACCGCCCAGCCTTGTTGTCTATACGTTGATGTTAGGCCGGGGTTCATCGATTCCAAGAAGATTTCTTGCTTGCCTCTTTATTCTACAGGTAGCATAGTAATATTAACCTTTCTCTTACTTTAGGAACAATTAGATCCCAAGCAATGTTCGTGATAATCTCACTTCTTGACAATGGCGACCTTCCAGCTTTATTAGCAATGTAAATTCTTGACGCATATTGGTTGCTATATTTAGAACATTAAAAAATAGAACCATAGGCCATCGTTTCATATTTCCTACTACATCGTATTTGGCACACATTTGTTCTAATACATCAACTCCAATTTTTGTCTTGTTATAAAAAGTAATTATTTCGGGTATTTGTAAATCCTCTGAATCTTCGTCAATTTTGTGGTCGTCATGCATCGTGGACAGAAGTACTACTGCCTTTTTTAGTTTGATGGAATAAGATAATAGGTTAGATGACAAACAACAGCTAATGACGTAGGCTTCCCTCCGCCAGTTTTAGGATACGTTGCAGCCTGAACAAAAACACAGGGCTACACCTGTTAGATTTGGAGCTATCATTTATGGTTTAAGGTATTGTTTTAGCAACAACAGTTTCAATGTAATAAGGTGTTTCTGTACAAGTGAATTCAGTGTTTTTGCTGTGAATTATTGACAGGATATATCATGTCAAACTAAAGTTTTCATGGCTGGAGTAATTAACTTCATCCGTTATTGTGAGAGTTAACCTCACACCTAAAATCACGCCTGAAAACAAGATCGTTAACACTTTAGAAGTGTTGCACAATAAGTGACAGAGAGAGTGGTGTATATAACATCTACTATGTCTCCTTCTGAGCATAATGAGTTTGCCCCTATCTGTTGACTCCCTTTTCACACCCCACCTTCCCAGATTTGTTTGTACATCTATAGTACTACATCTGTGAGTTGCTAAATTACAAACTAGTTTATTTTACATTTACTTTAATTATTAGCATGGCAGTGAATTACTTAAGTTTAAAATAAGGTATAGTTCTACGGCCAGCTTACCCCTCCTTCTGGGTTTGGCATTAGTACTAGCCGTACAACTAATTATGAGAGACTGGTTACTCTAACTGCAATTTATGAGGTTAGTCTAATATTGCAATGTAGCCTACTAGCGACAAGTAACAAACTTCAGATGGTATATGAAGCTTAAGTTTACGTACACTAAAATGTTGTAAATTTCAAATTACAGATTCAATAACAGTAATTTTTCATGAATATCTTACGAATCTATAAAGAATGGATTTTGAATTATTAAAAAGATGGTTTAGGGATGACAAATTATTAGAGTTAAATAATTAGTGGTTAAAATGTGGTATAGATTAAGCTGGATTCTTCTCATAAAACAATTTAGAATAATGTTACTTTTAATTTTTCTCATATGGTCCCTCTAGGTTAAGGACTCCATGGTATAGAGCTGAAAATATTAATATTATATCAAGAGTATAGGAACGGAAAATGGTTAGTATGGTGAAAACTAGAAAAGAGTTTGGTGGAAAATTTGCTTTATAACGCCAAATATATATTTTTTTAATATCAATAATTAATAATTACTTGTTTTAAAAATATATCTTCAACATTTATAATAAGTTTAGAAAGTTTAAGACAATTTAGACCTTTGATGTGTTGAGAATTAAGTAGAATAAAACCTTAAAACGTCTATCATTACGATACTCTGTAATACGTTTACTTACAACTAAACCAACCAATTTAGTTTATCAAAAATAACTGGTTAACTAACATATAATATGGTTTGTTTCTAGTTTCTGATTGATATTTATGTCATATATAATATTTATGCGATTTAACCAACCTAAAGTCTGTAAAAATCCTTTATATTAAAGAAATGATTTTTTATTGGCGACTTTGTAGGTAGGGTTAGTTCCGAATTATCTAATTGCTGGATTTATTTGTATTTTGTATAAGGTAATTGAAATTTATGTATCATTGTTAAACTGTAAATTGGAGAAATCGTTGTTTCTTACATTCTACTTGAACGTTGTAAAAATTCTCAAACTAATCTTTTTAAATTATGAAAGTAAACTGACGCTTATTAAGAACTAGTGGGCCCTACAAAGAATCTAAATTATTATAGTTGTAAAATTGATAATTATCAAAGAAAATAATAATTTTACTCTAAAGCTAGAAAATCAATGTAAATCTTAAATAAATAAAATTAATTTACCTAGAACTATTGTTTAATATAACTATAAAAATCTCACCTATTGAGTTAAAAGTTAACACAAACAACCGTTACAATGGCCTATTTCTTTAATGGCGACTGCAACTACTACGTAATTCAATAAAGTTTTATAATTCATCCTGATCATTATATTTAGCTACTAATAATTTGCTAATTATTTACTTCACATTTCATAATTGGTTAATGTTACTAAATAGCGATATTTTATCGTTTATTTCTGATTTTCTATGTTAACATAAAACACATACCCGCTAGTTGTTGTATTGACTAATATTTATGTCTGCTGTTGTCCTTGAAATACGAGTTTCATTTTAAAAATTACAATACTTATGTTTAAAAAACCATGAGGTAATTAGAATTTTTATAAAAACTATTTTACAACAGTCTAAATAACCCTATTTCTATTAAATAAATTTCGAGTGTGAAAGGTAAAAACCACATTAACAGCTGTGAACTCAAGATTAGGTATTAGTTCTGTAAGAGTAATACAAATATATTAATGTAAACGATTTTTCAAAAAAGTGTTTTATTAGGAATATTTGAAATTGTTTCACACAACGGCGAAACTAAAAACAATTGTAAATTGTTGTTTAAGAGAATAATAAGATTCGCCGAACGTAATGGACTACAAAATTCAAGAAATAAAACATAAACATGTTTTTAAATAAATTTATATTTTTAATATCCATAAAATAATTGACTTCGTCTTATAAAATAAAATTAAGATGTATCAGATTAAGATGCTATCATTTAGTACCCAACTACTCAACTTTTCTGAAATTTGTTGCTACAAGATTAGTATAAAGGACATTTCCACTCACTTAATTTTTAAAAATTTTCCATCCGAGGGATCTTCAAAACTTTTTTTTCTAGCAGGATACCCTTAAAGTATCTATTATATATGTTACATAACTGTTCTGTGCCCCTCTTTATGATGAAGCTCTAAATTTACCGATGTATAACAGTTATAATTGTACAAAGAAGAAGAAAATAGCTAGTGGAATAGCGAGTTTGTGACAGTAAGAAAGTAGATTGAATTTTTTTAGTCAAAGAATAGAGCCAGTAATGAGTTGACCTCCTGATTAAACAAAACAAGGTTTAAATCTCCAGTGTTGACAGTTTCTCACAGAATAAACATTTGTCTGGATCATACTGTATCACCTGGAGTAAGGTCATAATGCAAATCTTTATTGAATAGTGCAATCTGAAATTAGAACTACAATAATAAATTAGGTCTAGATATGGAAAAAACATATCCATATTAACCTCTTATAACTTATGTACAAGATAAATGATTGACCCACCTCTATTAATCATATTGGTGTCTAATTACTAAAGTCTATTTTTATCATCTAACCTCAGTTTCCTCTCACTGCATGGTAATGAAAGCTCCTGGAGATTGATCTCATAATCAAAGTTTCCATTTAAATAATAGCCTGTTTCTCATAGTTCTTCATTAGCTAAAATTCTATGTGATGAAATTTTGGAAGCAACATATCAAATATGTAATCCAAATATGGCTTATTTTGGTAATTCAAATATACTATTTTAGCCATTTCACTGACAAACCACAGTGTTTTATCTTCCAAATGTTTTTCCTCTTTGATGTGGCTATTTTGCTTCAATGAGCAAACAGAACATATTGAACATCTATTTCTTATATTGTATATCAATTTTTTTATGTAAATAAGAGACTTTATGGTCATTATTGATCTTCTGGAAAATCTGCAAAAAATATTAAACCTTCTGCGTGTGCAGACTTTGTTTTTAAATGCCTATAAAAATAGATTCCATAAGCTTCCTTATTTGCTTAAAATCCCTAATTTGATAGAAGAAAACAGATGAAAAAATATTTTAAAAAAATCAAATATAGGCCTCCTTAAAATTTGTGTCCAAATAAATGGACCAGTACTTCATAGCATGATAACATCCTTACTCCAACAAAAATCAAAGTGTTGTAGAGTCAAAATTCTATAAAAATGATATGTCACAAAACACACTAACTAGTCTGGTATTAGATGCATAGACATCATAAATTTAAAAACTTCATTGAATAATTTATTCACACCACTTAGTAGGAGATTAGATGCAAAGCACTCTATTATTGTTCCAGTGTCTCTGTGTTAGCAAATTAAATACAGTGTTAGTTTCCATTCATAATGCTTGCTGTTGATGACATCATAAATGTTGTAATTGGAGCCAAGGCATTAGCATATAGGGGTAATCACACTCTTATCTTTTGTTAGAACTGCAGAATTATTAGTCGCATTTACAGTCACAGCTAGGGATGGTCGATATTTCTGTTTTGGTGACTTTGTCACTGATATTCGTTTGTAGCTGGTGGTACTAATAACAAAATTAGAAAAATACCAGTTCCAGTGACGATGGATCGATTGAAGGTGAAACATCTTCTTCATTGACTGGAAAGTTACTGTTATTTCACTGCGGCTGCTATTGGTTTATTTGTCCCTGTCACTGGATCTACTCTAACCTCTCAGCTCATGGTGTTGATCATCATGTAGTTTCGTTGGCTGAAGGGGGAGGGGGATTTTTCTGTTGTGATTGTGCAAAATGTTGTCGTCACTGAATTTATAGCTACTGATTTTTTACCGAGGCTGTCATTGGTTGATTTGTCACTGTCCCTGGTTCTAATCATTTACATCGTGTGTGAATAAGTGATTTGAGTCAGATTTCAGGACAGTGACAGTGTTGTGTGCGGTAGACGCTATAATTTGTTATTAATTCCGTATGAGTTTATTTTTAAGAAAAATGACCTTACCAAAATAGAAAAAAGCGAGGTGTGAACTCCTATAATCATCCTAATTTATGCAAACTAGTGAAATAACATTTTTGTGAACTAGCCACATTCGTACCTTGCGAGCGACTATTCTCTAAGGGAGGTTACATTTTAAATGACAGAAGATCTTGGTTAAGTTTTGTTAAGGTCTGAAAAGTCCTTTTTGTTAACCCTGGAGTCGGGGCGCCCCGACTTGTAATACGGGTGCCCAGTCTCACAGACCCATAATTGTTTATATTAATGTAAGCACAGTTTTTTTGTTAAACTGTTTAACCATTATTTTTGTAGTTAATTGTTCCTAATGAAGAGATTTAGGGCATTATAATATAAAAATGAACAATTATATTGTGAATAAACACGTTTATTTAACAATAGTGAAATATGAGTAATTGTATAGGAAAAAATTATAAAATTAATAATGAACATAAAATTCAAGTTATTTGTAGGTTAATATTTTAAATCGTTGATTATTACAATACAAAAAAAAGTATTTAGACAAAATAGTAGTGTTGTCTTTTCCAATGTAAGATGGTCATCGGTTGTAACTGTTCGCGTTGAATATCAACTTCCATTTCGTGTTCAGAATCTTCCCTATCTTGTTTGGAATCCGTATGTTCATGACATACTTCTACATGATCCTCTCTATATCAGATCCGTCAATAAATTCACTATCACTATTTTCGTCAATATTCTCTTCTAATACCTCCCTAATCTGTTCTTGTTCACAGTCTCTTTGTCTTTCTATTTCCATGTCAATAATGTATCGTTTAAAACTAATATATACACTAAATACATAATTTACAACACACAAATACAAAGAAAACTATTTATACAAACTAAAAATATAGTTACACAAATGTGGGCGCCTAGTCTGACAGACCCGAAATAGAAAAAATACTGTCACACGAGTCGAGGCGCCAAGTCTGTGAGACCCGAATCATAATCAAAGGCAGGTACAGCAGTGGCAAAAATTCTACCTTGACTGGCACTTAATATTGGACAGCTAGATGGACAGAGGGGTTTCTAGCACAGTGCTACTAACAGTGGCAACAAAATTTCCCTTCTCTGGGTTTGTGAGACTTGGCACCCCGACTCCAGGGTTAATACAAACATCAAATACTGTAAATAAACTTTATTTTGTAACTGAACCCTTTGTTGTAAATAAACTGTTATGTTGTAGTGTTATATCAGGTTATATAATTTATTACCCCAGGGTATGTGTTGCAGTAATACCCTAATAATAATGTCACCGGCACTATCTATCGTCATCAGTGTGGTATGCCTGCCTGTTACTGGCACATACAGATCTGTCGCAGTATCTCTTGTCACTAAAGTCAATGGTAAAAGTCACTGATCCAACCCTGGCGCTGTCACTAAAATCACCGATCTATTAAAGTCACTGGATCAACCATCCCTAGCCACAGCTTGTCCATTTATACTATAAATATAGTTGTACAAAAGTTGGAATATGTGTATTCTTGAGTTTTATTTCTATATACAAAATATTTTTCCAAACACAACTATCGCTCACTCACTTGTGACAAATTTACATTTGTGATAAATGTACTTACAGCTCCACTCCACCCGCCCCCACGCGCGGATTAAGCCTCTCCCCCACGTCAAGGTTATGCAGCCCATAGGAGAGGTGGTGCATCGGCCAGGAACATTACAAATAGTACTATTTATAGACGGTCTGTTACAAGACAGAAAAAAATTTTAGCAATAGAGCAAATATTCATCTTCAGCAAATGGTATTATTGAATATCGTAGGTAAGTTATGTATATAATACGTTTCTTGCCTGGTCTGATAGTGAATATATTTTTTACTAAAAAAAAGTTTTACGATTATTTTCTTCACTATAGATAAGAAAGTTAAAAAAATAATATTATCTTATATTAAACTCAAGAGAAGATTTTACCTATTACTTGCTGATCACTCAAATTTTTTTCGCTAAACATATTGTAAGCGATTGTGTGGTAATTTCTTACCCCATTTATAACCAATTATCTAATTGTTATACCAAACGTATAAGTTACCAACAGCTTACCATGGAACTACACTACATCAAACTGCAAGAAGTAGTAAACTTCACCAATACACTAATTACAGAATCAAAAAATTAAATAAAATTTACACATAACAAAAAAATACATAACCTCAAAAACGCACAACACCCAAAACAGGTTATTAACACAACACATGTTTTTCACCTCAGAACTATAAATCTCACCAACACAACATTTTCAATTATTGAATTAAACCTATTTGACAAAGTCTTAAAACAAAACATCACACCTAAATACAGTCAAAAAAATGTCAACAAAACCCTAATATTAGATCTTGAAAATACAATCCAACACAACACACCGTTAGAACAACAAGATGCAATCAGACACCAAATAAAACAAAAACTAACCCAAATAAACCCCCCAAAATAAACACACAAGAATTAAAAGTAGCCAAATCCAAAAACAAATTTAAAAAAACAAAATTTTACCATTACCAAAGCTGACATAGGCAACACAACGGTATTATTAACAATAGCGATCTCAAACAAAAGTACACAGCTTCATCCAAAATAACAACATCATTACACTAAAAGAAAACCCAACAACAAAATACAACGCTCAAATCAAAGAAGCAATTAACAAAACAAAACTTATAATCCCACACCACACCAAAAAGCACCTAAAACAAATAAAGTCAATAGCCCCTAAACTAAACTCCCTGCACAAACTTCACAAAACAGACATCCCAATACGTCCACTAATCAACCATACAAGCACCCCTTCTCATCTTCTAGCCAAATTCCTCAACAAAACTATCCGAAACCATATAAAATTTAATAATCATTGTAGCATAAAAAATAGCCTAAATCTAATAGACAAAATTAAAAACATAAATATCCCACACAATTCCACCTTAGTCTGTTTTGATATATCAAATCTATATACAAACATCCCCATTCCAGAAACCATCGACATCCTCAAAAACATGCTAATAGACACAAATACACCACATACACACATTGACGAAATCATCAACCTCACAAGATTAATCAAATCTCAAAATTACTTCACCTACAGTAACACATACTACAACCAGAAAGATGGACTACCTATGGGCTCCCCATCTTAGCAGAAATATTCATACACCATATTGAACAAAACCACATTTTACACAACAACAAATACTCAGATAACATAATTTACTAGTACAGATACGTCGACGACATCATAACATTATATAAAAGCAATACACGTAGAACACACATATTTCTAAAACACCTAAATTCCATACACCCTAAACTAACATACACCATCGAAACAGAACAACAAAACTCCCTCAACTTCTTAGACCTCACAATTAAACCAACAGACAAACAAACACATAAATTCAACATATACCGAAAACCCACCAACACCAATACAACCATACACAGTTCCTCAAACCACCCATACCAACATAAACTAGCTCCTTACAACACCATGATATATCGCCTCCTTAAAACACCACTAGACAAAGATGAACACTACCAGGAGTTAAACACCATAAAATATATAGCACAAACAAACGGATACAACCCAACAATGATTTGAAAAATTATACAACCGCCTAAAAAATAAACATAATAACCCAAATACAAACACACAAGATGACAATCCCATAAAATACTTATCAATACCATTCAGATCATCCAAAACCCACAATCTAACCAACACATTACGAAAATACAACTACAAAATAGCTTACTCCACACACAACACTCTGAAAAAACAATTTAAACCTAACAGCAAAATCAACGACATTTACAACACTACTGGAGTTTACAAACTAACTTGCAGTTCATGCCCCAGTTTTTACATGGGCCAGACAGGGAGGTCATTCTACACACGTTACCAAGAACATATAAAAGCACTAAAAAACAATAACTACCAATCAAACTTCGCCGATCATCTCAACTCCACAAAACACGACTACACAGACATAACATCTAATCTACAAATTCTTCATAAACAACACAGAAATAACCAACGCTACACAACCGAACAATACGAAATATATAGGCACTTCAAACTACACCCTACACACATACTCAATACACAATTACATTACAACTCACACGCACTTTTTGACATCATAACTCCTAATACACACAAAATACACCCACCCCACCAAAATATCCCACCCCTACCCTAACCTACGTAAACCTTGAGATCAGTTACGGTCTGAGTTGACAAAGGGACACATCTCCCGAAACGGCCGTCCTCAATAAGCAAAGTAAGTGCTACTATAGGCAAGTTTAAAACATTTTAAAAGTGTAAGTGAATACTAGTAGCTCAAGCGAAGATGGAATCAACAAATGTTAATAAATATTCTTCTTATATTAATAAAACCTATGAGTTATTATAGCAAATGTTGATTTATTGCTTTGCGCTTCCAGAGCATTCGATTACTCTCCCCTCTCTAATTTTTTGTAGGTTTAGTACAGTCTATAAGTTCCCACCAGAATAAATTGTAATTTAATCATCTCTTGTTTCAAATCGATTGAACAGGTCTACACACTTTTCAGTAATATATTCAACATATTTTTTTATTTTTGTATCATGTAAAGATACTTTCTCAGGGAATGTTTAAACCTTGCTTTAACTTTAAAAATAACATTTATCTTCGTATCCAATGACAATGGAAATTTTCGTCTTTACTTCTCATTCCTTAAATTACACACCACATGATGATCGATTTATTCTAATGTAATTCAGATCACTTTGGTTATAATTAATTAGTAGTTATATTTAGTCACAGTCTTAATATAGTTATAGTTAGTCATATAGATATTTAATTTAGTCACATGTAACTGTAATTATAGTATTTTCAACTATTCACTTACATTTACAGCTTCATGTTGTATAATTTTTAATGTTTTTAATAGTTTTATGATTGAACCATTTCAGGTATTTTAACAATTTTCATACAATAAACATAGTTCATTCTAATATAATTAGTTTCCATCTTCAACTAGAGGCACTAGCTTAGGCTTATAACTTTGACATACATTAATATGTGACAACATGCCTATAACAGCCTTTATTTGTATTAATTAATGAGGATGGACTAAGGGCATGTTTTTAATGATGTTAATGGTTTCTTAAACAGGAATGTTAATCTCAGGGCTTGAGACGTCAAATGAAAATAGTTTGGAGTTCAAGTTAGGTATTTTAAAAAAATTTTAAATGGTTTCAGATAGCTTTGTTTAGTAATTTAGCTAGGAGATGGAAGGCTATTGAGCTGGTGAAGCTAGCAATTAGCTGGTATTTCTAACTGAGGAGTCTTTTGGTAAAACTAAATTGTAGATTATAAGTAATTAACAGATTACTAAATGAATAATAAAGGGCTTACTCCCTGACGTGTTTCAATACAATCGTTTCATCTGCGATCCTAGAGAGGCTGAGCTTCATAAATGAAATGATTTTTTCGAAACACATCAGGAAGTAAGCTCTAAAGTATTCACTTAGTTATATATTAATTACTTATAGTTTAATCAGTGAATTCAAGATGATTACAACATGCATTTTTATTTGGTGGAGTTTAGGTAGGAATTTTGCTGGATTGGCAAGTTGCTTCAAAACAAAGGAAAAGAAAATATGCATATTCACTGAATCCAAATCTGCCCTCCAGGCTCTCCTCAATTCATCCACAGGAGACTACTCCTTTCGCATTACTGAAATAAGAAAATTTGCTAGCAACCTGAAGAATATGGAGAAGAACATAACTCTTCAATGGGTGCATTGAAGAATATTTTTGCATTGTGGAATACCAAAAAATGAGAGGTTCGATGAAACAGCCAAAGCAGCATCCCATATCTACCCAAAATTTAAAGCCAAGTATCCACTCATGTATTGTAAAAGCTTGGCAAATAAATACTTTCATAAATGTTGGACTGAATCTTGGATAGAAGAAGCCACATGTCGTCATCTTTTTCAATTTCAGCCTGAACAGTTGAGTGAGGACAAATTCAGGGAATTTTCACGTCCAATTGCAGCTTTTGCAGCTCGAGCACGATCCGGCCATCTAGTGACAGAGGAATATTAATTTAGAATTGGTCTTTCGAATTCTCCAATCTGTGCACTCTGTGAGGGTGAAGATAAAAGTGTAAAGCACATTTTGTTTGACTGCACGTACCCCATACCAATGAGGAACTTTCTGAGAGCTGAAGTGGAAACATGGAAAGATATTCTCATAAACAAGAAGCATTGGAGGGCTGGCAAGGATAATATACCATGAACATCGGGCTATCGGCTACTCTTGAAGCTGGATGCATGTGTAAAGAAGTAAAGTAAAGGTAAGAATTTAGTTTTGAAGCTATAGAATCCATCTTCTGAAATCAATGTCTTCTAATACTTTGAGTCACCCTTGTCTGTATCTCTAGCATTGTCAGATTAATTTTTGTACACACATTTTGAAAAGCCTTTAACAATTTTTATCAACTCTTCAGTTGCAAGTTACATAATATAATTCAATCGACATTTCATTTTCACATCTTGGAATTCTTTATTTACATTGTAATTTTTACTTTAATAAAAAGTAATTATACATTTAATCCAATTATAATTTGCTTGAACATAAATGATAAGTATTTAACCAAAACCTAATAAGTAAAATCTTATACTTTCAAAAGTGTAACATTTTTAATGGTAAAGAAATAACCGTGTTAGTAGGAACATATGCAGGTGGGCACAATAATTGTGATTTATATATTTTCTGTATGGTTGGTCTCAATAATGACTGTATTTAAACATTTTATGGAATCCTAGCTAGAATTAATACATATCAGAATTATTTGTGACACATAAAAATGTTTGAGCATTTATACTTCTTGATTGATGTAGGTACATTTTTCTTCATTATTCGATGTTTTCAACATGTTTTTCAAGGCTATTTGTGTGTGTGTGTGTGTGTGTGTGTGTGTGTGTGTGTGTGTGTGTGTGTGTGTGTGTGTGTGTGTGTGTATTTTACTCTGTAACATTGAGTAAATTCACTTATCACTTAAATTCTTGAATTCACTTATCACTCACACTAAAATGTACTTAAACAAGAATCTTACTTGGAATATATACAAGTCGACTTTGAAAAACTAATATTAATTACGTATTCTCATTTTCAAGGTTATTGTGTTAGTAGTAGCTTCTTGTAGTTGCCAGGTGTGTAGGATTTCCATTGTCACAATATACTTGTACTGTTCTATTTTCGGTTTCACTGCACTGAGGGAAAGTTTTAGTTTGTCTTGGGGTTAATTTTGTCTATCAAGTTGAACAATTTATTGTTTTTTTAATTTTATTTGTCTGTTTATTTTATTTTTTGTATGTTTACAAATTTGTTTTTCTTCCTAGATTGTATTTTTAGGCCTTTTTGTACTTTTTTATTAGATGAATGTTTTCTAATGTGGGGAATGTATGGTTATTTTTGATGGCATTTATGGTTAAGTTTGAATTGTAAGTATTCGATTTAATGTATGCTTTATGGTGTTCTTTATATCGTCTATTAATCTCATTTTTGTTTGACTGATGTACAATTTCTTACTGTTTTGCATTCAATGTTAAAATTTCCATTTTTAAGTGAAATATATATTTTTCCAGTTGGTTTATTTGATTCATTATGCTTTCTTATTTTGTATGTTATGAATATATTGTTATTGCTCATTATTTTAGTTATTTTTTTAATGTTGTGCACTGTGTATCTGAATGTGACCCATTTTGTTGTTGTTTGAGGTTCATATTTAGGTTGTTTTAATATGGTTAATTTTTTAAATTATAATTTATCTATTGTATTTTTAATGCATTCGTTTTTTGGGCTATTTGATATGTGCCTTGTTTTTCTTCATTTTTTTATGAGATTTTTAGCAGTATATGAAAAAGTGAATTGTAAATAGCCATTTTATGTTGTGGGGGTTGGTTAGAGTAGTTTGGTATTGTGTTTATGGTTTGTGTAGGTTTCCTAAAAATTTAGTATTTATTGTTAATTGTATTTCTTTTTATTGTTAGGTGTAGATAGTTTATTTCATTGTTTATTACTTCTTTCATAGTGAATTTTATGTTAAGGTGTAGGTCGTTAATTTCTTTTAGGATGATATTACTATTAGTGGCTTAATTTTTCGAGATGTATAATCCATCTTCAACTAATTGTATCCAATGTCTGTTGGGGTCGTGTGTTTTTATGGTTTGTGGGATTATTTCATCAAGGTATTTCATTAAGGTAAATTTCTGATATACTTGAGGAGGTGATCCTATTGCTAAACCATCTATTTGTTTATATATGTTATTATTAAATATGAAATAGTTTTGGTTTAGCATTGTCTTAAAGCATTTTGTTATTTCGTTTGTGTGTTTGGGGTTGGTTAATTAATTTAAGGTTACTTAATTTGTTTTTGATTACTTGGTCGGCTTCGTTTATTGGTTTATTAGAATACATTGTCGTGGTAACAAATGATATAAATTTAATGTTTTTGCACTTTTCTGTCATAACTTGACAAATAAACTACTACCTATTAGTAGTGGTTTTTTGACAAGTTATTACAAAAAAGTTTAATTTATACAAAAAAACCTCAAGATGTACAACACAAAAACTGCAAATTTCAGTGTTTTGTTTATGTTTATTGTGTTTAATTTGTTAGTTAAATAAATTGAGTTTTTTTATAGTATAATAATTTTCTAGTTTAAGTTTGTGTTTTAAGTTGTTGGAAATGACTTGTAATATTTTATAGGAGTGTGCATTTTTTAAATTTGTTAGTGGTTGGTTTTATGTATTTTGATGCGGGGGTTCAGTTTAGAGCGATTTGGAGTGTTCATTGTGTATTGGTAAGGTTTGCTTGGTTGAATAAAATGCCATTTTTTTTTTTGCTGTTTGTATGATTTCGTTTTGGTATTAATTAGTGGGGTTTTTGTTTAACTCTATGCAATTGTTGTATGCCACTTGTAGTACCCTTGAATTCTGAAGATGGTCCAAGATTTTCCCTCATGAATTGTTTTTTTGAGGTAGCAATTCAGTAGTTTCAAGGAAGTTACCTCTATTTATGGCGTTAATACTACTCTCGTCATATACATGGGAAGGTAGCTCGTGTTTTCTGAGATAACACATTACTTGAACTAATCTACTAACCAGAGAAATAAGCTTGATTCAGCTTCAGATTTATGGCTTTATCTTTCATCATTAGATCCAGATTTTTAAAACCTGAGCTCAATCATCTAAGATCAAGGATCACATTAAAAAGAAATAAGTTGAATGTTCACAAAGGTCCATGAAATATATTTTTTCACTTACAATACAAAACGTTCTTTTACTTTCAGATTTTGTTTGAGTAACATGTATTTAAGATAAATTAGGTATTGTTTTGTGACTTATTGTAAATAAACTTAGTGGTTTTTATTTTTGTTGTGTTTACTTTGTACCTACTAATATAGGCCTAAGTAAAAATAAATCCAATTCTTAATTTAGAAAATTATTAATTGTTATTAGTAAATCTGATAAAACTAATAGTACCAATAAGTAGTTCACATTGAGGAATGTAAAGGGGGTACTTTTCATTGGAAAAGTTATGACAATTATATATTTATGTTCATACATTTGCAGTTTTCAAAGTAATTAATTTCTGACATGAAACAACTTATATATCTGTGTTATTTATTTAGGGGAAGGGTGGGCAAAGTGGCCACATTAAGGAAAAACTGTTACTGTAGAATACAAACATTATTTAAAATCAGTTTTATCTGTGTAATAATAAGTTTAATATTAATCACTTAAACAATAGTTTATGACTATCCGAACAGACTGATGAAGTTTAATATGTTCCATAAAAATTTAATTATATTTGTTTATATTTTTACTTAAGTTATCTGTTGCAAAATCTTCCTTAAATAAACTTGTCTCATATACTTTGTTATTTCATACATGCCCAAAGTAATTATGTATGTCCTTAACTCAAATATTTCTTAAGCTCTCTGGCATGTATATTTTAAAATTTCAGTTGTTTTGTTCTATGTATTCTTTCTTCCCACATTTATAAAACTTTTGCAGATTTCTGTTTGACTACCCCAACTGGGTTATTATACATTTTGTTTTATTGACTTCCTGTTGTATTGTGGATATAAATATTCTAGTTTCTAACTACAGAATTGTGATTTGTTCAAATTAATTTTAAAGTTAGACCCTTTAAATATTTTTAAAAGTCCTTCTAACTTTTGTAGGTGCTCTTCCAAATTCTTTAACAAACATAAGCAGTCATCTACATAGGTTATTAAAAACCTGTTTGCTTCCTTAGCGAAAACTGAGTCTAAGCCTTGGATTAAGTTTGCTAAGCTCATTGATAATCCAAACTGAAAAGGAGTAAATCTGCAGTAGAACACAATATGTAAAAGTGCTGTATAGTCATGGCACTCCTCTGCTAAAGGGATTTGCCAAAAGCCACTGGTCAAGTCTATGCTGGACACAACCTTATAGACCCCACATCTTACTAATGCGTCTTGAATTGGAAAATTACTCTCATAATCCGGTAATATTGTTTTGTTATTCATTCTTGTATCCAAGCATAACCGAACTGAACCATAACGTTAGAATACAGGTAATATGAGATTAATAAATGGACTCTGAACTCCTTCAATTATATTAAATTTTAGTATTCCATGAATTTCTGTGTTTACAACATCCCTATATTAAATGCTGGAGCCAACTACTTTGCTTATAAGGTGTATGGTTGGTTACTGTGAATTTTTGGTTATAAGTACTGATGAGTCCCGGGGGCTCACTAAATATTTACTGATATTTTAATGTCAGTAAATTAATTAAATTAAATCATTCTTTTGCTGTTTACTGATGTTATCTAACTGAATTAAGTTATTCTTGAATTTGTTTAGTTTTCGTTCTGGGCAATTACTAAACATATAGCAATTAATTTTGAACTCACTATTAAAAATTTTCAATATTTTAATCCTATGACTTCTTCAATTCCACTCATTTAATTTAATATTCCTTTCAATAAAACTTACAATTACTCCATTTTTAATTAAAATGCCTATTCCTAAGATGCATGTTTTAATTAAATTAGGGACTACTATAAAGAGAGTTTCTAATTTAATAGCTGCTGGTTCTATTTTTGTTTGTATTTCTGTCTATTTTCGTTTTTGTAACAATGCCACTGACCAGCCCCATTGTGTTCTGGCATTTGAACCATTGACATCTCTGTTTTAGTTATGGATTCCTCCTCCTTGTTATTCTAAAATATTGTTCTAGTTTCATAATTATTAAATAATCCAATATCCTCTGTTATATCACCTTGAAAATACAATAACTTTTTTCCAATATAATCTATCATATACATATTACACTTTTGCTATTACTTACGACCAGACTTTTTGTTAACTAAAAGTTGTTAAATTGTTAACTTACACTTGGAGGAAACCCTTTTGTCTTACAACTTCTTCAGCCTCGTATTTTTGCCGCTAGGAATAGTGCAGTTGTGCCTTCCTCGGTACCATTTTTTTGAAAGTTAGAAGTGATGTGATCGAAGAGTATGTGTGATCTGTTTGTTCATTTAGGATGTCATTTATTTGGATAAGACAAAAATGGATATGACAATTATTTAATACACAAACTACACAGAAAAATACTCAACAAGAACAGTATCAACAACACAGACAATAAAAACACGAACACAAACAAATTCATCACCCTCAAATACATAAACAAACTCACAAATAAAACAACACACCAATTCAAAAAAGCAGGATACAATGTAGCTTACAGAGCAACAAATAAAAGCAAACGGCTATCAGACACAGCATTAATAACAATACCAACACATACAATAACCTAGGAGTATAGAAACTAAAATGCAACAACTACAATAAATTCTATATTGAACAAACAGGCATATCTTTCGCTGAAAAATATAAGGAACACAAATGCGCAATGCACACTACTATTGAATCCACCTCCGCAAATCACCTCATGGACACTAAACACTCATGCAAAAGTATGGAATATAACATGTGCATTCTCCACACATCCAACAAAGGCCATACATTAAACACACTAGAACAGTATGAAATATATAGACATAGCAACACACATAAAAATGACATCTTAAATGAACAAACACGGCACAGATTACACATACTCTTCGATCACATCACTTCTAACTTTCAAAAAAATTGGTACCGAGGAAGGCACAACTGCAGTATTCATAGCGGCAAAAATACGAGGCTGAAGAAGTCGTAAGAGGAAAACGTTTCCTCCAAGTGTAAGTTAACAATCAAAAACTTTTAGTTAACAAAAAGTCTGGTCGCAAGTAATAGCAAAAGTGTAATAAGTAATTAACAACCAGCTCGTCATGAACAGCAACAAGATTTCAATATTTAATCTATCATATCGACATGTCCTCTATAATCATATTTACCAAACTATAACTGTTGTCTAGCCCTGCCTTGAATAATTTCACTCCAAAAGTTTCCTTCAAATGCTCTCACGAAGTCCTAAAATTCGTTAAAATTTCGTAGAATAAAGCCTTCACCAAGTCAGTTTAAAATTATATATCAACTCAATGAACGACTAATAATTTATGTTATATGCATATGAAAATAGCAGAACATGTATGGGATCTAATTTAATTCTTAATTGATTAGTGTTTTATTTTTTAAAGTCAATTGGTGAAATAATCATAATCACAAATAATGATAATAAATATAGGTAATTTCAAACCGCCGGGTTAACAAAAATTTAGTCAATGAACTAATACAATAAACATCAAATATGTTGTTTCACTATTTTAGTGGAAACTAGCCTATAAAACTGGTAACATTTTGATTTCCAATACATCCTGATCCTAACATAGAAAATTATGATAATCTAGTAAAATTAATAACATTATGTTCCCGTAAGCTTTTTAAAAATTTTAGGCTTGGGCAAGTCTACAGATTACAAAGTTTTGTTTACATCAATTAATTATATTACACCATATGGGAATATCTCACATTTTATAATCAATTTCAATAATTTTATAACCTAGATTGAACATAACGTAACTTAATCTTAGATTAATCAGAATCAATCTGTTTTTAATCATATAATAAGTGTATTATTATGATAACGTTTATTTTTCTTTATTATCATTATTTCTTAATTATTGATAATCATATTTTTTATTATTAATTTTTAATAATAATGTTAATATTATTCTTTATTATTCTAAATTGAATACTACTAAACACTGATGTTCAAGTCCAAAATTTCCTATTAAGCTATTTTACTTATAACAGTTGAGCTAGATATTTAATAATATATAAAGCTAATATAGCTAATATTAGCTAAAAAAATTAGCTAATATTTAAGCTAGATAATTATATGCGCTATGTTTTAAAGGTCTCAATAATCATTATTATTATGTTAAAATTCTTACTCCCTTTCTTAATATTTATGTATGATTATTTTTTTCCTAATTTTTATGTTTTAATTTATCTTTTCCAAAAATTTATTTTAGTTTTATCGTTAATAATCTTTTAATTTTTAAAATTAAATGTTTTTCTCCCTCTAAAATTTTTTAATGTTATATAACATTGTTTATTACGGAAAATTCAGTAGTTCGAGATGAAACTCTTGTTATGTGATGTTATTTTATGAGTCACATGCTTTAATATTAGAAAATACTGCAATATCAGTGACTACCCTGAACCTGAATTTTATTATCGATGTTGTACCTCTTTCATTTACCTTTAATGATTTCAATGTGAGTCGTCATTTCAAATTTCGTTAACAATCTTTGAGACATGCATTATAAATCTTTTGATACACTGATATTTTTAAAAAACTTTACCTCAATTTTAGCATTTTTATCTTTTAGTTTTTCACATTTCACGATGTGTTATAACATTATTTACTGTGGAAAATTCAGTTTGAGGTTAAACTGTTGTTATGTGACGTTACTCTATGAGCTATTTCCAATAATATTAGAAAATACTAAATATCAGACTACATCAGGGATTTCCCTGAATCTGATATTGATTATAGATGTTGTTTCTCTTTTATTTACCTATAATGATTGCATTGACTCTTCAATGTGAGTCATCATTTCAAATTTTTTTCAAAAATCTTTTGTTTCAACCTCCATTTTATCTGATTTATTTCCTGGTATTAATGTGTCCTGTTCCTGAAATTATATTTCATGTGGTTCTTCAATAAACTCTATGAGTTTTACAGGAATTATAACTTTTATTTTCTATTGCAGCAAATAGTTATAACAAACTTATTATTATTTATTATTACTAAAACTCGGAGGGACCTTATCGGTGTAGAGCACTTAGCTACAGCCTTTGTACTCTCTTCCCATCCCTACAACAGGACTAGCTTAGTGGATACCTACCTCTTTGCAGAAATCAAGTACCCACCTGATGCTAGATCTTCTGATATCCTCTGGTGTACATACCTGCCAGCCAAACCACTTTCTCCTTGCAGCTCCCAAAGCAGGACACTCATAGAGTACATGGATTGGGCTTTCCTCTTGGTCCTTTCCGCATCTCTTGCACACAGGGGACCTAGATTTTCCAATTTTGTATTGGAACCCCCACAGATTCCCATGGCCTGTAACCAGCTCTAGAGTAGCTCTGAGTTGATGTCTACTTAAGGAGAATAGTACTTTGCCCCACAAATCTCCTGAGTAACCCCACAGTACCTTGGATTTGTTACACCCCAAGGTTACATTCCATTCTTCCCTGCACAACCTGTCTATATGTGCCGTGATCCTCTTGCGCCCCTCCTGAGGCGGCATGCCCACTGCCCTCAGCAACGATCCTTGGGTTATACACCCTTATTTTGCTAAGGCGTCAGCTCTCTCATTCCCTATCCAGCCAGGATGTCCTGGAATCCAGGTTAGGTTGAGTGAATTATACTTACTCAGCTCTGCTAGAGAAGCCATAGTCTCAGCCACCAACCTAGAGCTGGTACTAGCCTTGCCTAAAGCCTTCAGAGCTGCCTGACTGTCCGAGCAAATCCACATGGTCTTGCCCCTCCTGCCAGACCCTATTATTTCCTCAGCACATAGTTTGATCGCGAGCACCTCCCCCTGGAAGACAGAGATGTAGTCCTCCAGGCGATGACAAAATCTGTTTTGGTGTCTCGGTCCACTAAATCCTGCTCCCACTCCTTCCTTCATCTTGGACCCATCGGTGAACCAGATTTCACCATGTCTGGGTCTATACTCCGCCCATGCTTCTCTTGCAGGCATAAGGATTTTGTAGTTTCCTTTTTCCCTTTTAAGAGACAGTATCTTATCCTGAGGTTCTATCCAGAGCTCCTTCAGTGAATCCCCAAATAGCTGTTTATGATGTTTGCTACTTGTCTTCCACTGCCTGGTACAGCTTAGCTGGTATGCAGTTTTCATTGCCTCCATCCTAATTTGAAGACTCAAGGATGGAAAACCCAACATAACCCTCATGGCCGCACATGGTGTGCTTCTCCTTGTAGCTGTTATGCCCCTAAGGAAGAGCCCCTGCGCGCGGTACAGCATTCTTTTACTTGTTTCTTTCTGTGCCCTGTCCCACCAGACGATAGAGGCAAAGACCAACCTCGGCACCACAATGGCGGAATAAATCCAGTTCATCTGACGTGGACCCAAACCCCATCTCGTGCCTATTGCTCCTCTGCATTGCCAGAACGTAGCTATGGCTTTTTTGCACTTATCCTCCAAGTGCGCACGCTAGAGTAGCTTCCTATCCAGAATAATTCCCAGATATTTAGCGCTCTCAACGTAGCTTATTTTGGTATTACCAACTTCCATCATCTCCGGCGATTTAGTTTTATATCGTCTAGTGAAGATGAGTGCCACAGATTTCTCTCCTTAAATGCATATTGCATTCTCCCTGCACCATGCTTCTGTTACCTTAAGTGAGTCTTGAAGCAGGTCTTTGAGGACCTCCTCAAATGGTCCCCTAACAAGGATAGCTATGTCATCCGCATATCCTACCACCTTGACACCCATTCCACTGAGTGTCCTTAGTAGGCCGTCCACGACAAGGCTCCACAGCAAAGGGGATAACACTCCACCCTGCGGGCAGCCCTCCGAGACCAACCCATTTATCGTGCACCCCATCCAGGATGCAGTACTTATCCGGTTCTCCAAGGAACTCATAATCCAATTTATAATTCCATCAGAAATCCCATGATCCATAGCTGCTCTCTTGATGGCCAGTCTAGAGGTACTATTAAAAGCCCCCTTCACATCAAGAAAAGCCCCAATACATATCCCCTTGTTGTTGTTCTGACCCTTAATAAAGTCTATGACCGACAACAGCTCAGTCTCCACTGACCTACCAGTTCGGTAGGCGTGTTGGTCCTGATGAAGCGGATACTGCTTCAAAGGTCCCTCCTTCAAATAGTGGTCCACCAGCCTTTCCAATGTCTTTAACAAGAAAGATGTAAGGCTCATAGGTCTGAAGTCCTTTACCTCTGTGTAACCTTTCCTCCCCGGTTTGGGGATAAAGATAACCTTCTTTTTGAGCCACTGCCCGGGCGTGTAACCCAAGGCAACACAGCCTCTGAGAAATCCTGTCAGTGGCCCTATTATTTCCTCCAAGCAATTTTGTAGTAGTGCTGGAGTAATATTATCTAACCCGGGCGCTTTAAAAGGCTCAAAAGACAGAATCGCCTCTCTCACCTTTTGCGCTGAGATCACCTGCCCAGCAATATTCCAGTCCGCCCTTAGCCCAGTATGTCGGAGGTTTTGAGCACCGTCCCCTACCGGTCTAATATCGGGAAAACTGTTCCTTATAAGCAGACGCAGTGTTTTCTCTGGGGTGTCAGTAAAGCTACCATCAGTCTTCTTGACAAACTTAAGCTCTCCCCTCGGTCCACCTGCTAACACCTTAAACAGTCTAGCAGTGTCACTCAGTGTGCTTGTCTCTGAGCACCACTTTTCCCAAGAAGCTCGTTTAACCTCTTTAATAAGATTTTTATAGAGACCCTGGCTGTCTTTATATGCCTGCCAGGTCTCCGCCGTTTTCTTCTTCTTTGCCCTATTAAAGAGCCTTCTAGTCTCTTTCCGTCTTGCCTCTAACTCGTAGTTCCACTTAAGCTTACCACTCCCAGTGTTTATCCGCGAGAGAGGGCAATTTTCCTCAAACGACATGGAAATTGCAGTCCTGATGTAGGCCTCAGTATTTTCCAGTTCGTTTGATGTACCATATTTACCACGGAAGTCAGACATCCGCCTCCTCACTTAAACCGAGGACTTAAAACCTTCCCAGTTTGTCCTTCTCGGGTTCCTAAGCCACACCACATGGGGGACAACTCCACTCATCGTAGCAGTGATGATCCGGTGATCAGACATGGAGGGCTCACCAGCCAGTCATGCACCCACCTTACCATTTGTCTATTACAGAAGGTGATATCTAGAACCTCCATTCTGTTTGAAGTGACAAATGTTGGCTCGACACCTGTGTTTAAAACCACAAGGTTTTCTTCAATCAAGAAGGCTAGGAGCTCCTTACCTCGCTCATTTGTGTCTGTGCTGCCCCACACCTCATTATGAGCATTGGCATCACAGCCCACTAAGATTCCTATATTCCTCTCCCTGCAGTACCGAACTAACTTACGTAACTCTGCAGGGGGCGATTCTCTATTGTGTGCGCAATAAGTGGAGGCCACAATGAACTCCCTGCTCCCACTTACCTCGCTCTTGCCTCGAATTCTAACCACCGCAAGGTCTTTAGTTGAGAATTCTTCAATCAGCGTGGCTTCTAGTCCTCAGACTATCACACATGCTCTGTGCCCCTCATGTTCCCCACTTGCGTAGGTGCGCCCAGCTGCAGTCAGACCCCTTATACGGTTCCTGACCAGCCACGGTTCTTGCACCAGCGCAAGCGCTGGTAATGTGTGCCTCACATTTAAACACCTGCTTAGGACCACTGAGGCCCTTTTACTGTGGTGCAAGTTGATTTGCAGGATCATTGCTTGAGGGTCAGTCATATCCAACTGACCCCTACGCCTTCTCCTGATTCTCTCTCTCGCCCTTCTCTTCCGGGTCCTTAGAGTTCCACTTAAAAGTGACCTCTGCAGTCCCCAGGAAGGCTTTCCCATCTCTTGCCTTTAATAGTCTGGCCGATGCCTCATCCAATCCTAGGCAGAGGAGACTTGCAGGTCCCCGCTCAATGCACTGTAGGATCTTCCACTTCAAAGAGTCAATTTCTGGGTTTTGCATCCCCATGAGCTTGACCAGCTGAGTGGCCTCCCTTTTTGGTGGTGGTACTAGCACCGTCACTTTCACCCTTTTGATCAGTTCATCAGGCAGGACTAGCCTTGCCTGTGTCCCGTCCTCGAGCTTAACAGACGGTACCACTTCTCTCAGCCATTTTGCCGATTCCTCCTCTGCACAAATAAATGCTGCGACTCCATCCCTTAGGTGAGTGTCTCTGAACTGCGGAACAAAACCTCCACTAGGAGTGTCCAGAATCCGGTCCATGACGGTGCCCTTAAGGTGGTCGAACGCGCCATCTCCATCCTCACTCCTACACTATCCCCAAAGGTCACAAGAACCCTCGGTAGGTTGGCGGAGATCGACGAGAAAGACGGCCCTCCCGACCCAGCAGGCCTAGACCTCTTGACCTCCGACTCTGGAGTAGGATTAGAAGTACTCCTTTCCTTCCTTTTCCTCTCTTTCTCTTGTCGTACTAAGGTCCTACCTGATCCACTGGCTTCCGGGACGACATGGCGGGTTCTAGCCACAGCCTCCGTCAAACCCTTCCGCTGCCCGAACCGGTGTTTCCTCAAAGGGGGTGGCGGTGAATCTCTGCCCTCCGCCTCTGCCTTCTTTGCTTCCTCATGGTAGGAAAGCCAGAGTGCTTTCCTCCTTTGTGCCCCACTCATTCTTCCTGTTGCCTTCGCAACTGGATTTCCATCTGTCTCTACGGGAGCCGAAGCCACCTCCATAGGAACAGATTTGTCGGTAGGTTCTAAGCCCTGACCAGTTAAATTTATTTTTTTTATTTCTGCCATGTGTGTTCCCACGAGCAGCTAGGGAAATAAAGGTCCGCATCCGCAGAGCCCCGCTTACGGCGGTAAGGCGATTTAAGTACTCAGGGGTGTCGCCAGGTGCCTCTGAGGCTCCGTTTAAGACCCTCCTTACCCTGAGGACCACAAATCTACATCAGCACGGATCGCATAACACCTTCTGATCGGGGGTGTAAGTGCCCATCCAGACCGTCAACCTGGATGAGGGGTGCTTCTTGGTTGCCGCCCGCAAGGGAAGGGCAGGGCGAGAGCCGGGCAGATAAACCCTTCAAGTGCTAGGACTGGCCCCTTTTTTTGAGTCGCCTTCATGCACTCACACAATTGCCTGGACTTCCCGTTTATAGGGAGCCACATACGTACAGCTCCGCTCCACCCGTCCCCCACGCCCAGATTAAGCCTCTCCACCACGTCAAGGTCATGCAGCCCATAGGAGAGGATAACAAACTTGAACAACCCATATATTTTAAAACTCTATTTAGACTTTTACCAATAAAAATAATTAATTTCTCATCTCATACAATTGAAACATACTCAAAGTTAGGTTTTAAAAATTAACAATTTAAAAAAAAAACTCAAAACTTTAAAAAAAATTGATGTAAATTATTTTCCAAGTGTGCAATTTAAGGTATGTTACAGGGTAAGACAACTTGTATAACTATAATTACATTAATGTTTTACATATTATAGTGATATATTTGAATTTTATAAAATTTGTTACATTACATTTTAAAAAATATTTCTACTTAAATCTTGCACTTTCAGGATGCTAGATAATCTCAAGATGATGAAACAAATGATAATACAAGACTATTGGGTTATGAACCAGTTGAGTGAAATCCTATAAAAGTTTCAGTTCCAGGAAATTAGTGAATTCCAGAAATGTTTGAATGTCTCCATTCAAATAATCTTGTCTCCTTAATTGTGCAACATAGTTATTTAATTTTCAGGAGAAACTTAGCATTGAGTATTCAAAAATATAATTTTCTTTAATAATTATCATTGAAGGAAATGATAACAAAAAGTTTATTATCTTACAAAATGAACAAAACCTTCTTAAAAAATATTATTTTTAACCCTAATTTGATGGCAAAGTCTTAGAGAATATAATACCTTAGAACTTTGAAAATTCTAGAAATTATAGCCAGATAGGAAAGCCTAAAATTAGTATTCCAGGACAATATTAGCATCACTTTGCTAAAACAGGAATTTGCACAAAACATTGTTAAATTGAGAGCTTTTCAACGCCACTTTAAAGCTTTGGATTCATCAAGTTATATGGTTAATTAGGCAATAATTAATTCTATTAATAATGCAGCTACATTCCTTTTTATAAAATAAACTGTGCTAATAAAAATGCACTACTGTGCTAGTAGTATGCTTCCAACATTGTATAATATTTTCTTCATTTAAAAAGGATGAATGCATTTATAAAGCAAATATTTGGTTTCAAATATGTTAATACCTATCTTACTTATAGGACAGATGTTTTGCAATACCAAGAACATTTCAATGTAAAAACTTTAGTGCCTAGATCTGTGTACATTTTGTCTACAAAATTTTGGATGTAAATGATCAAGTGATTGGTGATGTCCAAGGTTTAAAAAAATAATATGATCATGTTGTTGAAAATGATAGAAAAATTCAAAGAATTTATTTTAAGGAATCTCAAATTTTAAAATACATTTCTATAATTTCATCCATAAATAATATTCTAGCTAAGCTCGAAAATACAACTAAATATGTTTTTAGCTATAAAAATATAATTATAGAATATAATTACTAGTAATATACTAGTTTTCTATAATTACTATTTATAGAATGCAAAATATTTTCTTATATAGTTTTTTTAAAATAAATATGTCAAACGTGATATATTATTTTCAAATTATGTTAAATGCTCATACCATCAATTTTTAACAATGTTTCATGAATATATCTTTAAAATTGTTCACTGTATATCACAATCTTCAAAGCACCTTACTATGAAATGTATGAAGTAGTCAAAACAAGAATATGAGTCTCTTTCATTCCTAACTTCTTGTGCTTGAGACTGTGTAGCTGTGTCAGACTGATTTATTTGAATTGATGCATCAACTATTGGTTGATTGGTTACATTAACATTTTCAGACTTTTGTTCCTTTATTTCATCTAATACTTCATATTGGGCAGATACAGCTCTTGTTTCACGAGATTTTTTGGGTTGAGTAGTAATTACTTGAACATTTTCAGAAAGATGACGTCTTTGATCTTGTGCTTCATACTGGGTAGCTACATTTCTGGTTGTGTTATTTTTTCTTGGGATGGTAAAAAGATTATTAGTTTCTGTTTTTTCATCAAAATCTTCAAGTTGGATAGTTATGTGTCCACTTTTTTCTGGTGATTGTCCTGACTGAAAATCAAAAAGAGGTTTGTTAATACATCTGTTTTAAGTGTGGTATTTCAAACAATATTCTTGTAATCATATAAATAATAGGGTTATATATATATATATATATATATATATATATATATATATATATATATATATATATATATATATATATATATATATATATATATATATGTATAAAGTACATATTAATATGTCCTGACTGAAAATCAAGAGAAGGTTTGTTATTACATATCAGTTATGTTCTTAATGTGGTATTTCAACACAATATTCTTGGAATCATATATAAATATTGGGTTTAATATATATATATATATATATATATATATATATATATATATATATATATATATATATATATATATATATATATATATTATATTTTATTTTATTTAACCATATTATAATATAATAACCATGTAATATATATATATATATATATATATATATATATATATATATATATATATATATATATATATATGATGAAATGTTACTATCTGGAGTACATCCGTTCATTCTGCAGTCCATAAATTCGCAGTTCCGACATTTCGCTAGAATCTCATCCAGCATTGACGAGGTGAACCCAACAACAGTATCACGCTCTTCTACTGTTGTTGGGTTCACCTCGTCAATGCTGGATGAGATTCTAGCGAAACGTCGCAACTGCGAATTTATGGACTGCAGAATGAACGGATGTACTCCAGATAGTAACATTTCATCATATTTTTCCATCCGTGAAGGAATACGTATCAGCATATATATATATATATAAATATATATATATATATATATATAAATATATATATATATATATATATATATATATATATATATATATATATATATGTATGTATGTATGTTATTTAAAACTGTATTTCATTTAAACCATAACAGTATATTCATTAAATAGATGTTAACCCATGATTTTAAATTATTCATGAAAAATAAATCCTTATAGTGGTGATATTAATAAGAAAGTATACTTTGGTATTTTAAAATATATTTGTTTAGGTTATATACAATAAATCTGTTGTAAGTCCCCAGTTTTGCAACTAGTTATTTATGGACTCTATCTGAGCAACAAAATTTTTCTTAATAGAAAAGATAGTCACAAGTCATTTCTATCTGCAAGTTCAAATTTTGGTTTCTGGATTTCAATTTATTTCCTTAACTCTCAAAAGCTGTGCTTTTGACAATTGTTAAAATTATGTTGTTAATTTATATTCAATTTTACTAATTGTTTTTATGTTAGGCAATTTATAACAAAAAAATTATATAATATTTAGAAGACAAGGAAAAAATACAAGCAGTTGAAGTGTTACTTAAAAAGGATTCAAGTATTTCTAGAATGTGTATTTAATTCAAGAAATATTATATAATTATTTAAATTGAACATAAAAACAAAAATTAAAGGCAAAAGAATTATAGGCCAGGTATGTTTTAAAATTATTTTTTAAATAATAAGTTACATATATTATAAAATGAAGGAAAGAAAAATAAAAACATATTTATATGACTTATTGACAAAGAGAAAATCGAAAAAAGATACAATAATTGAAAGCCTACAAATTATTAAGTTCTTGGATGAGTTAGAGGGTAATGGAAATGTTGATCTAAAGTTAAAGAAAGAGGTATTAAAAATCTGTACTGGATGTAATTTGTACAAGATGAAAGCGTTTTTGCTTGCAAATGAAGGCGTATAACCTCCCGGTGGTACCACTATAGTTATATCCCAATGTATCTGATCTCGATACAATAATACACTATTTTAATTTTGAGTAAAAAAATTTTAGTAATTATTATTACCTATAAAATAACTAATATTAAACAAAATAAACAATCACAGCATTATTTTATGCAGTATAGACCATAGGATTTTAGGAAAATTCGTCAAAGGAATTTCCAACATATATTACTGAATATATTTGTCTCATGAACTGGTATGCTTATCATATTGTTCAAGGTGTGTCAATTATTTGAAAAACGACTAAGCAATGTGATCAGAGGGATATACACATCAGAAACTTGTATGCATAAATATTACCAACTTTGCCAACATAATCAACGGCATGAAACGACATTTGTTTATAATGCAGATATAAATTAGAGATCATACTTCTAATAATAAAGGAATACAAATTTTTTAAATAAAACAGAACATACTTTTAAAAAAAGAATCCAAATATACAATTTTTTCATACTAAAAATGAAATATAATTTTCCAATAACAAATTAATTTATAATAAACAAAATATTTATTACTAATTAAATATAAATAAGTTCAAAAGTATTCACTAGTTCAAAAATAAATACTTATAGTTTAATCAGTAAATTCAAGATGATTGCAACAAACAACTTTAGTCTATATGTTTTTTTTTATTAAAACTGACTTTTAGTTATACTTATTCAAAAACATCGAAAATCTGGTAGTGTTAATACTTCTATACATGCTATAAGATATGGATTAATCAACAATATATTATACTTAATGTAATTCATAACTGACTGCTTAGTGACAGTTTCCTTACCACAAATATAACTTTTCTTAAACGTCCTTCTTCTAAACATCTTACTTAATTTAAATATACAGGTATCAAGCAATCTGACAACAACCTTGTAAGTACAATAGGTATTGGCAAACTTGTTATATTTACCTCCATAGATTTCGATTGTCCAGCAAAATTCAATAAAGATGCTGGCTCATTTGTGACGGGCTTGACAGAGTTTGCATTTTCTATTGTGATATCCTGAGAAGCTATAATAATTCTAGGCTGAGTTTCTCCTTCTATATCGCATTGAATTTTTTTAAGAGACATTCTGGTAGTATTTCATAAAACGTTTAGACACCTTTTCCTAAAAAGTAAAGGTAATTTTGGTTCATAACTTAGAAATCAAAGTCATTTCAAATTAAAACAACATCCCATTTTTTCAGTTCATGCAAAGACTGTTCCATCAACTGTTATTTGGAAAACACTCAAAATAAATACTAACTTATGCACACATATAAATCTACAGTTTAGTTATCAAAGTATAATTAATTTATTCTTTCCATTAATCAATTAATTGTGTGTGTTATATTAAAGTTTTACGTTCTTTGCAAGAGGCTGTTAACTTTTGTTCTAAAATACATATTGTCACTCATATTTTATTGTCATGTTGTTAAACTTTCAATTAAATAAAAACCACAGACCCGTGTTTCCACAAGTGAACAACAGCACTGGTTACATTTTACACAACAATAAATACTCAGATAACATAATTTACTGGTGCAGATACGCCGACGACATCATAACATTATATGAAGGCAACAGACGCAGAGCACACATATTTCTAAAACACCTTAATTCCATACAGCCAAAACTAACATACACCATCGAAACAGAACAACAAAACTCCCTCAACTTCTTAGACCTTACAATTAAATGAACAGACAAACAGACATATAAATTCAACATATACCGAAAACCCACCAACACCAATACAACCATACACAGTTCCTCAAACCATCCACACCAACATAAACTAGCTGCTTACAACACCATGATATATCGCCTGCTTAAAACACCATTAGACATAGATGAACACTACCAGGAGTTAAACACCATAAAATATATAGCATAAACAAACGGATATAACCCAACAATGATTGACAAATTATACAACCGCCTAAAATATAAAACAATAACACAAATACAAACACATTACAGGACAATCCCATTATATACTTATCAATACCATACAGATCATCCAAAACCCACAATCTAACTTATTACAAAAATACAACTACAAAATAGCTTACTCCACACACAACACTCTCAATAAACAATTTAAACCCAACGACAAAATCAACGACATTTACAACACCACTGGAGTTTACAAACTAACTTGCAGTTCGTGCCCCATTTTTTACATAGGCCAGACAGGGAGGTCATTCTACACACGTTACCAAGAACATATAAAAGCACTAAAAAACAATAACTACCAATCAAACTTCGCCGATCATCTCAACTCCACAAAACACGACTACACAGACATAACATCTAACCTACAAATTCTTCATGAACAACACAGAAATAACCAACGCTAGACAACCGAAGAATACTAAATATACAGGCACTTCAAACTACACCCTACACACATTCTCAATACACAATTACATTACAACTTACACGTACTTTTTGACATCATAACTCCTAATACACACAAAATACACCCACATCACCAAATTATCCCACCCGCACCCTAACCACGTAAACCTTGAGATCAGTTAGGGTCTGAGTTGACAAAGGGACACATCTCCTGAAACGGACGTCCTCAACAAGCAAAGTAAGTGCTACTATAGGCAAGTTTAAAACATTTAAAAGTGTTTAGTAGAAAAATATGTTGAACATTTATAATAAATTTAGAAAGATTAAGAAAATGTAGGCCTTTGGTATATTAAGAATTAACAAGTAGAATAAACTTTTAAAGTGTCTACCATAACGATACTCTATAATACACACGGCTATATCATGTTAGTTTAACACAAATAACTGGTTAACTAAAATAATATAGTGTTTGTTTCTAATTTCTGTTTGTTATTCATGTCATACATTATATTTATGTCATTCAACCAACCTAAAGCCTGTAAAATTCCTTTATATTATGGAAAAGATTATCATTGGTAACTATTTGAACTTGAGTAGAATTGGTAGGTAAGGTTATTTCCGAATGTTTATCTAATTTTTGTATTTTAATTTTATATAAGGTAATTCCAAGTTATGTGTCATTATTATACTGGGAATTGGATAAATAGTTGTTTCTTACATTCTACTTAAACATTGTACAAATTCTCTAATTCTTATTTTTAAATTGTGAAAGTAAACTGTCGCCTATTAACCTAGTGGACCCTACAAAGATTCTAAATGAATATAGTTGTGAAATTATTAATTATCAAAGAAAATGTTAATTTTACTATACTGCTAGGAAGGTAATGTAAATTTTAAATAAATAATATTCATTACCTAGAAATGTTGTTTATTATAAGCATAAAACAACAGAGCTCACTTGAAAAGTTAAAAGTTGACACAAACGACTTTTTACCTTGAATAACTTGAAACCACTGACATATGATAGGGTTAGGTAAATTTATTTGTTTCTTTAATGGCGGTTGCAACTTCTCAGTTCAAAGTAGTCTTATATTTCATCCTGATCATTATATTTAGCTACTAATGATTTCCTATTTACTTCATTTTTCGTAATTGGTTAATACAGCATTTAATTGGTTGCCGGCATTTTATCGTTTATTCCCGATTTTCTGTGTTAACATGAAAAAACATACCCGATAGTTATTGTATTGACTAATATATATGTTTCTTTCCTATCATTTAAATATGAGTTTCATTGAAAAAAATACAATACATGTGTTATAAAACTATGAGGTACTTACAATGGTTATATAAAATATTTTACAACTGTCTAAATAACCCTATTTCGATTAAATAAATTTCGAGAGTGAAATGTAAAAACCAAACCAACAGCTGAGAACTCGAGATCAAGTATTAGTTCTGTAATAGTAAATGACCTACAAATATTAAAATGTAAACGACTTTTAAAAAAGTGGTTTATTAGAGATATTTGAAATTGTTTCACACAACGGCGAAACTAAAAAAATTGCTTATTGTTTTCAAGGACTGTTAATAAGTTTATTTGTTCCACAGAATAAAGAAAAAAACAGACCCTCCACAAAAGATGTATTATGGTAACCCATAAACTTGACTTTATTGCTAGTGTTCAACTCCATTTTAATGGGCCCATATCAATTAAAACATAAAACCAAAACGTTTTAAAATAAATTTATATTTTTAATATCCTTAAAATATTTGCCTTTCTCTTATAAAATTAAATTAAGTTATAATTTAGTAATGTTTATGACTAAACACTTTTAAATGTTTATAAACTTACCTATAGTAGCACTTACTTATGTTTGTTGAGGACGGCCGTTTCGGGAGATCTGTCCCTTTGTCAACTTAGACCGTAACCCTGAGCTACTCAGACCCCGGAGTTACGGTCTGAGTTGACAAAGGGACACATCTCCCGAAGCGGCCGACATCAACAAACATAAGTAAGTGCTACTATAGGCAAGTTTATAAACGTTTAAAAGTGTTTAGTGATAACTAGTAGCTCACGCGAAGATGGAATCAACAAATAATAATATTTAAGATTAACATGCCTAAATTAAATGTCATCATTTTGTACCCAGCTGCTCAACTTTTCTGTAATTTGCTGCTAGAAGATTAGTATATATGGACTTCCAGAACTCACACACTTTTGATGTAGATGTTAGCTGAACTCATTGTATGTGGATTTTTACCAATTACATTACAATTGCTCATTTTTTGAATGGAATGTTTTAAACTTGCCTATAGTAGCACTTACTTTGCTCGTTGAGGACCCACCCCCACCCCAACCACGTAAAACTTGAGATCAGTTACGGTCTGAGATGACAAAGGGACACATCTCCCGAAACGGCCGTCCTCAACAAGCAAAGTAAGTGCTACTATAGGCAAGTTTAAAACATTTAAAAGTGTTTAATAATTACTAGTAACTCGTGCGAAGATGGAACCAACAAATGTTAATATTTTTCTAAAAACAAATTATTATCAACTAATGATATTAAAAAAATATAATTTATGTTAAGAGGCGGAATTTCACCAAACTGTTTTCTAATTTTCCCAGTACTAAAAATATTCCGTTTCTATACTCTTATTAACATTGATATTTTCAGTTCTATACCATGGAGTCCTTAACCTAGATGGACTATATGAAAAAAATTAAATGTAATATTATTCCATATGGTTTTATGAGAAGAATCCAACTTAATATATACCAATATTTAAACCAGGTATTATTTAACACTAATAATTTGTCATCCCAGAACTATCCTTTTGTAGGAAAACATCCATTTGTTACAGATTCGTAAGGTATTCATAAAAAATTACTGTTATTGAATCTGTAATTTGGTATTTCACAACGTTTTAGTGTTCGTATACGTAAGTTTCATATACCATCTGATGTTGTTACTTATGATACAATTGAGGAATAATGTATCTTCGGAAAGCCAACCTCAAATACAAGCTACTTTACAGTTAGTATATTGGAATATAAAACCAGTCTAACTAATTAGAGCAACCAGTCTCTCCTAACTAATTATAGTGCTAATGCTAAACCTAGAAAGAGGAGTAAGCTGGCAATAGAACTATGCCTACACTTCAACATTAATAATTCACTCACATGCTAATAAGAGTAAACATAATATTAAACTAGTTTTTAATTTAGTATGTATGAGTGTAATTAGTATTCATGAATGGTAACTTATTTATGCAGCCAGTTTGTGTACAGCAATTATCATTGTATTTTGATTGAAGAGTAATTTATTTTACATACATGGTTCAATTTTGATAACAGTTATTAATTTGCAATTAATAAAAGGTTCTCCTTTCATATTGATGATTTTTCCATCAGGGATTTTTTAAAGTCTTACAAACATTCAGTACATTGGAAATTTAATTCTCTGAGAAAACGTCTGGGAATGTTAAGATTGAATGAAAACCTAGTCTCTGATCAATAGCACAGATAATACCCTGCAGCCTCCCATTGCAGTGGAGCAGCCCCAAGACATACGAACAAAATTAAAAAGAATGTGAAAAAATAGATTTTATTTAAAATGCCTTCCGTTCTCTACACATTCATTACTTTTAACAAAAGTTGGACCAAATGCAGGTAGAAAAATAACAATATTCACACGCCAAACCTGAAACTTAATTTTAGGATGTAATTATACTTAGAAATAAGTTTGCACAAAAAATAGTATGGTTTTTGTAATGCTAAAAGTGCTTCCACAGTAACATTGCTTTTGACAATAATTCATAAAAATGGGTTTCACTCAGCTTCATGAAAGCTAAGATCAAAATGTACAAAGCGAGGCCTACTGGAATGCTTACAACAGTATTAGTGCCGAGAAAAGAAGAAGCATCAGTATTACCAAGAAGAGACTCCCAAATTCCCCTCGATATCAAACCGAAAGATGTAGTACTATAGATGTACAAATAAATATGGGAAGGTAACCAAATAAATATGGGGGGATGGTAAGGGAGTCTGCAGACTCGTTATGTGAGGTAGGGGACTTTGTGTATGTTACCTACAGCACTGTCTCTGAAATTTATTATTCAACACTTCTAAAGTGTTAAAGGTCTTGCTTTTAGTTGTGATTACACGAATTTAAGGTTGAATCTCACAATAACTGCAACTGTCAATAATGCACAGCAAAAACACTTTTGGATCTTGTGAAGAGCTATCTACAGAAATAACATATTACCCTGAACACATTACTGCTAAAGCAATACTTTAAACCATTCAAATCATTCAATTGTTATTTGCTTGCTTTTTAATTTAAAAACATTAGAGTTGATTTTAGTTCTTGTATATATTTCTACTTAATGAAATAATGTTAATTTCTAATATGCATGCTAATTACTATAGTAACGTGACCAAACCTTTTGGTAACAAGGACGGGAAATACAATTTGGCAATGAATTCTAGATGAAATACTCAATAAGGCTATTGCTCTATAAGAATCAATGTCTAATGTTGGTTTTCGCTCATACACAGGTAGCATAATTAAATCTGTTGGGGAGGTATGTGTCACTGTCACTTACAATGGTAGTCAAATAGACGGTGAATTACACATTTCACCTGCAAGCCACAATGCTTTATTAAGAGACCGAGGATTAGAAATCGAACATCAATAGGTATAAGATAAAATGTTGAAAAGACCTTCAAATTGTATTCCTATTCACAATATAAACGCAGTAAATGGAGTATTGGACAAACTTTTATACAATTTTTGAAGATAAAGTAGGATGCATCCCAAATTTCAAAGTCTTTTTGCAACTTCGAAATGGTGAAAAACTAATCTTCACCAGGAAAAGGGGTGTTCCGTTTGTCCTGAGAGAATCATCACTTTAAACCAAACACACACACACACACACACACACACACACACACACACACACTGACACACACACACACACACACACACACACACACACACACACACACACATACACACTCACACACACACACACACTATGCTTGTTACACTAACTAATTACAGGGATCATATATTTAATATTATCACCCTAAAATTTTGGTAAGGTGCTAACCCTGTCATGATGGTCTGAATTAAACTGAGAGTGGCAGAAATTTACCTGTCCAACTGGAACCTGAATAAATTTGATATGGCCATTATGATTTTAAAAACCCACATATACTCCTTATAAGCCACATTCTCATAACTTATTGAAAATTATTTTTAGATATAACCTGATATGGCCTGATTACCTATCAATGTGTTATTACTGAAAGATTTTAGGGTGACTTATAAATTATATATCTTAGTGTGAATCGTGGCAGGAGGGAAGAGAAGTATGAAACCCTTCCTGGGCTGCAGGTGTAAAAGATAAAAATTTCAGAAAAAAGCCAGAGAAATTTGTCTTCAAAATGTGACATATTGAAAAAACAACAAGATTAAATAATTATATTTATATTTGTTGTGTTTATAATTTTCTACTGGCACTTTAATAATACAAGAGAATTACTTGCCGTTTTTAAAATTATTAGTTAAAAAATCTTACTGTAACTCTAAAAAATCTTACTGCAGCCAAAAAGTACAAAGTTAACTTATTGGAAAAGAATCATGTATCAGCATTCTCAACAGTATTTTTGATTACATTATAACAAGGTTCAAAGATGAATCAATAGCATGTTTTATTTTATATGTTCTAATGATAGAGTTACAATGTCATATTACATTTATAATGTCAAAAAAGGTATGTGATGTATAATGTAATTAGTTAGTTGGGTTTTGAGTATGTTTGTTAGGTATAGTTTGTATATTTCAAATTGTTCGGTTGTGTATCTTTGATTTCTTTAATTTGTTTGTGAAGGGTTTGTTGGTTTGATGTTATGTTTATGTAGTTGTAGTTTGTGGATATGAAATGTTCAGCATATTTTGTATGGGTATTTTGTTTGTGAGTGTTTTTATGTCTTCTTGGTAGTGTTTGTAAAATGATTTTCCTCTTGAATTTTGCAGTCCATTATATTCGGTGAAACTTAATTAATCACTTTTACATTAGTTAACAACTATTCGAACCTTATTTATTTTGTCAATTTGTAAATACTTACTGAGACAGAATGTTTTCAATCCCTCCATGGTGACCTTCATCAGTGTCTAAATTTTCTGTTTGAGTTGTTATTTCAAGCGGTGACACTCTTAAAGGCAGGTTTTCGATAGCGTCAAAGAGTATGTGTGATTTGTATTGGGTTTTTTCGTTTAATATGTTTGTATTTTGTGTGTTTGTAAATTTCATATTATTCTAGTGTGTTGAGACGTGATCTTTCTTTGTTTTTTAGTTGATGTGTAGGATCCTACACATTAACAAAAAAGGACCAAATCTCAACACACTAGCACAATATGAAATTTGCAAAAACACAAAATACAAACATAATAAACGAACAAACTCAATACTAATAACCCATACTCTTTGACACTATCGAAAACCTGCCTTTAAAACCGTCACTGCTTAACCAAACAACTCTAAGCAGAAAATTTAGACTCTGATGAAGATCGCAACTGAGCGATCAAAAATCTTCTGCCTCAGTAAGTTTTTACAAATTTACAAAATAAATTAAAGTTTGGATAGTCATAAACTAATGTCAAAGTAATTAATAATTTTCCTGTTTATATGATATAAAATTTGGGGCTCAAACTGCAAGTTAGTTTCTATACATAGAAAGTTTCTATGTAGAATAGTTCCTATGTATAGAAACTATTGCATATATCTTTGTTTAATGATTTTAGGTTAATTTTTGTTTGTTGAAGGTGTTGTGTGAGGAATAGCTATTCTGTGATTGTATTTTCAGAATATGTTGATTTGTTGATCAGTATATCGATATGGTATTTTTAAGTATTTTATGGTATTGTTGTGTTGTGTATATGGGGTTTGGTTCTTAAGTTTATTAATCAGGAGGTTGATTAATCATTGTTGTGTTGTACCCATTGCTTTATTATATATGTTTTATGGTGTTTATTTCTTGGTATTGTTCTTGTTTGTTTAACAATGGTTTTAATAGGTGATGTATCATTGTGATTTAAGCAGCTAGTTGGTGTGGATGATTTGTAGAGGCTCAGAATATGTTACGATATTTTTTGAGAATAATGATATTTGAAAATGGAATGTAAACTTCAGCTTATAATGAACTCATTCAACCAAACTAATAGATACATCTCAAAACAAAGTTTATGAAATACCTTACTCCAAAGTCCATTAGTAGTAGGAGAGAATTATTTTGTGATACAATATACCATCAGTGAATTTGTACACTGGATATTTATTTGGGAACTGTGACTAAGACAATTATGTAATTTTTTGATGAGAAACATCTTGCCGTGTGTAATACTAACGACTTTAGTTCTAACCCTTCGTAACTCTTCGTCTCTCTGTCTCTGACTCAGCTCGCATATCTTCTCTCTATTTCTCTTCCTTATGGTATTAACATGCCCATAACCAGTGCTGTTGTTCACTTGTAGAAACACGGGTCTGTGGTTTTTATTTAATTGAAAGTTTAACAACAGTGACAATAAAGTATGAGTGACAATATGTATTTTAGAACAAAAGTTAACAGCCTCTTGCAAAGAACGTAAAATTTAATATGACACACACAATTAATTGATTAATGGAAAGAATAAATTAATTATACTTTTATAACTAAACTGTAGATTTATATGTGTGCATAAGTGAGTATTTATTTTGAGTGTTTTCCAAGTAACAGTTGATGAAACAGTCTTTGCATGAACTGAAAAAATGGGATGTTGTTTTAATTTAAAATAACTTTGATTTCTAGGTTATGAACCAAAATTACCTTTACTTTTTAGGAAAAGGTGTCTAAACGTTATATGAAATACTACCAGAATGTCTCTTAAAAAAATTCAATGCGATATAGAAGGAGAAACTCAGCCTAGAATTATTATAGCTTCTCAGGATATCACAATAGAAAATGCAAACTCTGTCAAGCCCGTCACAAATGAGCCAGCATCTTTATTGAATTTTGCTGGACAATCGAAATCTATGGAGGTAAATATAACAAGTTTGCAAATACCAATTGTACTTACAAGGTTGTTGTCAGATTGCTTGATACCTGTATATTTAAATTAAGTAAGAGGTTTAGAAGAAGGAAGTTTAAGAAAAGTTATATTTGTGGTAAGGAAACTGTCACTAAGCAGTAAGTTATGAATTACATTAAGTATAATATATTGTTGATTAATCCATATCTTATAGCATGTATAGAAGTATTAACACTACCAGGTTTTCGATGTTTTTGAATAAGTATAACTAAAAGTCAGTTTTAATAAAAAAAACATATAGACTAAAGTTGTTTGTTGCAATCATCTTGAATTTACTGATTAAACTATAAGTATTTATTTTTGAACTAGTGAATACTTTTGAACTTATTTATATTTAATTAGTAATAAATATTTTGTTTATTATAAATTAATTTGTTATTGGAAAATTATATTTCATTTTTAGTATGAAAAAATTGTATATTTGTATTCTTTTTTAAAAGTAGGTTCTGTTTTATTTAAAAAATTTGTATTCCTTTATTATTAGAAATATGATCTCTAATTTATATCTGCATTATAATCAAATGTCGTTTCATGCCGTTGATTATGTTGGCAAAGTTGGCAATATTTATCCATACAAGTTTCTGATGTGTTTATCCCTCTGATCACATTGCTTAGTCGTTTTTCAAATAATTGACACACCTTGAACAATATGATAAGCATACCAGTTCATGAGACAAATATATTCAGTAATATATGTAGGAAATTCCTTTGACGAATTTTCCTAAAATCCTACACATTATTTCTTATCTTTCAATTGTTTTTTTTCATTTCCATTTAAAACTTATCACTGATCAAGATATGACAAATTTCAGGTGAATACGGAATAATATCTTTAAGAATTATTGGGAAAACATTTTTTACAAGAAAACAATAATAAAAAAAAATAAAGTGAAAATTGATAGTAAAGTTATATTTATTGAATCCATCTGTTGATATTTAGTTGAGTAATGAAGTTTTCTACTGAAAATTTTTGAATATCTCACTCAAGTTGAATGAACTAAGTCATATTTTCAGTGTAATTGTTTCCGTCTATCTCATTTGAGTCATACCAAGTTATATATCAATACTGGTAGACCACAAACATAAAATCATGTAATTTGTTCATAGAATCACGACTTTTAACATGGCTCTTCAAGCAAGAAGTATAAACATCTATTCGTTTCATACTTATTTTTTCATATATATGGTCTATACTGCATAAAATAATGCTGTGATTGTTTATTTTGCTTAATATTAGTTATTTTATAGGTAATAATAATTATTAAAATTTTTTTACTCAAAATTAAAATAGTATATTATTGTATCGAGATCAGATACATTGGGATATAACTATAGTGGTACTACCGGAAGGTTATACGCTTTCAATTGCAAGCAAAAACGCTTTAATTGGTTCATTATTTGCAAAATTATCATTGAAAAATCATAAAAAGTCATACAGAATCTTTTACTTTTTTTAAGTCAGTTAAAAAAAATTCAATTCCAAGCAGGAGAATTTTTATAAAAAGTAATTTTTTATTTAGAATGTTTTTTCTTTCCCTTAAGGGATAGTTATTTTATCAAACTATGTGTAGATGTTGGGAAGAAGTGATCACTGTATTATATATAAAGTATTAGTATTTAACACTCAATTATAAAACAAAACAGGTACCGATAAGGTGTTATCTGAATTTAAGACCTTTACCATTTAATTTTTTTACAACATCGCTGTTCTTTAAACTTATTTCTGGTTTTTTCCTTATTCATCAATTGCTCATTCAGACAGTAAATTCTTAAATATATTTTACATTATGAAACTTTTGACTATTGAGAAATAGTGAAAAAGTATGTTACTTTTAGTCAGATTTGTGAAATAAAAGTTTTATACAAAGGAACAAAATGTTCACGTGACTAGAATCACTATCATTAAGATTATTTATCCTAACTTCAATTAGGAAATATAATAAAATTTTAATATCAGAGTATAGGATATATACAGAAAATTATACTTTTTTTCAAAATTATTTTGAAGCTATGATTTTTTAAAAGAAATATAAATTATTTTTCTTTGCATTCTGTTGCTATATAAGCTTTATTTCATAGTTAGTATTGTTTTTACCATCAATATATTCTTATCTGATTAATTATGAGTAGTATATCTTGTACAAATTACATCCAGTACAGATTTTTAATACCTCTTTCTTTAACTTTAGATCAACATTTCCATTACCCTCTAACTCATCCAAGAACTTAATAATTTGTAGGCTTTCAATTATTGTATCTTTTTTCGATTTTCTCTTTGTCAATAAGTCATATAAATATGTTTTTATTTTTCTTTCCTTCATTTTATAATATATGTAACTTATTATTTAAAAAATAATTTAAAAACATACCTGGCCTATAATTCTTTTGCCTTTAATTTTTGTTTTTATGTTCAATTTAAATAATTATATAATATTTCTTGAATTAAATACACATTCTAGATATACTTGAATCCTTTTTAAGTAACACTTCAATTGCTTGTATTTTTCCTTGTCTTCTAAATATTATATAATTTTTTTGTTATAAATTGCCTAACATAAAAACAATTAGTAAAATTGAATATAAATTAACAACATAAATTTAACAATTGTCAAAAGCACAGCTTTTGAGAGTTAAGGAAATAAATTGAGATCCAGAAACCAAAATTTGAACTTGCAGAGAGAAATGACTTGTGGCTATCTTTTCTGTTAAGAAAAACCTTTGTTGATCAGGTAGAGTCCATGAATAACTAGATGCAAAACTTGGGACTTACAACAGATTTATTATATATAATCTAAAAAAATATATATAAAAATACCAAAGTATACTTTCTCATTAATATCACCACTATAAGGATTTATTTTTCATGAATAATTTAAAATCATGGGTTAACATCTATTTAAGAATATACTGTTATGGTTTAAATAAAATACAGTGTTAAATAACATATATATATATATATATATATATATATATATATATATATATATATATATATGACATGGTTATTATATTATAATATGGTTAAATAAAATAAAATATAATATATATATATATATATATATATATATATATATATATATATATATATATATTAAACCCAATTATTTATATATGATTCCAAGAATATTGTGTTGAAATACCACATTAAGAACATAACTGATATGTAATAACAAACCTTCTCTTGATTTTCAGTCAAGACATATTAATATGTACTTAATATATATATATATATATATATATATATATATATATATATATATATATATATACACATTTATATATAAGCCAATTATTTATATGATTCCAAGTATATTGTTTGAAATACCACACTTAAAACATATGTATTAACAAACCTCTTTTTGATTTTCAGTCAGGACAATCACCAGAAAAAAGAGGACACATAACTATCCAACTTGAAGAGTTTGATGAAAAAACAGAAACTAATAATCTTTTTACCATCCCAAGAAAAAATAACACAACCAGAAATGTAGCTACCCAGTATGAAGCACAAGATCAAAGGCGTCAACATCTTTCTGAAAATGTTCAAGTAATTACTATTCAACCCAAAAAATCTCGTGAAACAAGAGATGTAGCTGCCCAATATGAAGTATTAGATGAAATAAAAAAACAAAAGTCTGAAAATGTTAATGTAACCAACCAACCAATAGTTAATGCATCAATTCAAACAAAACAGTCTGACACAGCTACACAGTCTCAAGCACAAGAAGTTAGGAATGAAAGAGACTCATATTCTTGTTTTGACTACTGCATACATTTCATAGTAAGGTGCTGTGAAGATTGTGATATATAGTGAACAATTTTAAAGATATATTCATGAAACATTGTTAAAAATTGCTGGTATGAGTATTTAACATAATTTGAAAATAATATATCACGTTTGACATTGTTATTTTTAAAAAAACTATATAAGAAAATATTTTGCATTCTATAAATAGTAATTATAGAGAACTAGTAAATTACTAGTAATTATATTCTATAATTATATTTTTATAGCTAAAAACATAATTAGTTGTATTTTCGAGCTTAGCCAGACTATTATTTATGGATGAAATTATAGAAATGTATTTTAAAATTTGAGATTTCTTAAAATAAATTCTTTAAGTTTTTCTATTATTTCAACAACATGATCATATTATTTTTTTAAGTCTTGGACATCACCAATCACTTGATCATTTACAACCAAAATTTGTAGACAAAATGTACACAGATCTAAGCACTAAAGTTTTTACATTGAAATGTTCTTGGTATTGCAAAAAATCTGTCCTATAAGTAAGATAGGTATTAACATATTTGAAACCAAATATTTGCTTTACAAATCCATTCATTCTTTTTAAATGAAGAAAATATTATACAATGGTGGAAGCATACTACTAGCACAGTAGTGCTTTTTTAATAGCACAGTTTATTTTATAAAAAGAAATGTAGCTGCATTATTAATAGAATTAATTATTGCCTAATTACCCATATAACTTGATTAATCCAAAGCTTTAAAGTGGAGTTGAAAAGCCCTCAATTTAACAATGTTTTGTGCAAATTCCTGTTTTAGCAAAGTGATGCTAATATTGTCCTGGAATACTAATTTTAGGCTTTCCTATCTGGCATTTTCAATCATAATTTCTAGAATTTTCAAAGTTCTAAGGTTTTTTATTCTCTAAGACTTTGCCATCAAATTAGGGTTAAAAATAATATTTTTTAAGAAGGTTTTTTTCATTTTGTAAGATAATAAACTTTCTGATATCATTTCCTTCAATGATGAATATTAAAGAAAATTATATTTTTGAATACTCAATGCTAAGTTTCTCCTGAAAATTAAATAACTGTTGCACAATTAAGGAGACAAGATTATTTGAATGGAGACATTCAAACATTTCTGGAATTCACTAATTTCCTGGAACTGAAACTTTTATAGGATTTCACTCAACTGGTTCATAGCCCAATAGTCTTGTATTATCATTTGTTTCATCATCTTGAGATTATCTAGCATCCTGAAAGTGCAAGATTGTAGTAGAAATATTTTTTAAAATTTAATGTAACAAAATTTATAAAATTCAAATATATCACTATAATATGTAAAGCATTAATGTAATTATAGTCATAAATGTTGTCTTACCCTGTAACATACCTTAAATTGCACACTTGGAAAATAATTTTCATCAATTTTTTTTAAAGTTTTCAGTTTTTTTAAATTGTTAATTTTTAAAACCTAACTTTGAGTATGTTTGCATTGTATGAAATGAAAAATTCATTATTTTTATTGGTAAAAGTCTAAATAGAATTTTAAAATATATGGGTTGCTTAAGATTGTTATAACTATTTGCTGCAATAGAAAATAAAAGTTATAATTCCTGTAAAACTCATAGAGTTTTTCAAGGAGCCACATGAAATATAATTTCAGGAACAGGACACATTAATACCAGGAAATAAATCAGGTAAAATGGAGGTTGAAACAAAAGATTTAAAAAAAAAAATTTGAAGAGTCAATGCAATCATTATAGGTAAATAAAAGAGAAACAACATCTATAATCAATATCAGATTCAGGGAAATCCCTGATGTAGTATGTAATTTAGTATTTTCTAATATTATTGCAAATAGCTCATAGAGTAACATCACATGACAACAGTTTATCCTCAAAATACTGAATTTTCCAAAGTACATCGTGAAATGTGAAAAACTATAAGATAAAAATGCTAAAATTGAGGTAAAGTTTTTTAAAAATATCAGTGTATCAAAAGATTTATAGTGCATGTCTCAAAGGTTGTTAAAGAAATTTGAAATGACGACTAGCATTGAAATATTAATGAAATCATTAAAGGTAAATGAAGGAGGTACAACATCGATAATAAAATTCAGGTTCAGGGTAGTCACTGATATTGCAGCATTTTCTAATATTAAAGCATGTGACTCATAAAATAACCTCTCATAACAAGAGTTTCATCTCGAACTACTGGATTTTCCAAAGTACACCGTGAAATGTGAAAAACTAAAAGATAAAAATGCTAAAATTGAGGTAAAGTTTTTTAAAAATATCAGTGTATCAAAAGATTTATAATGCATGTCTCAAAGGTTGTTAAAGAAATTTGAAATGACGACTCACATTGAAATATTAATGAAATCATTAAAGGTAAATGAAAGAGGTACAACATCGATAATAAAATTCAGGTTCAGGGTAGTCACTGATATTGCAGTATTTTCTAATATTAAAGCATGTGACTCTTAAAATAACATCATATAACAAGAGTTTCATCTCGAACTACTGAATTTTTCGTAATAAACAATGTTATATAACATTAAAAAATTTTAGAGGGAGAAAAACATTTAATTTTAAAAATTAAAAGATTATTAACGATAAAACTAAGGTAAATTTTTGGAAAAGATAAATTAAAACATAAAAATTAGGAAAAAAATAATCATACATAAATATTAAGAAAGGGAGTAAGAATTTTAACATAATAATAACGATTATTGAGACCTTTAAAATATAGCGCATATAATTATCTAGCTTAAATATTAGCTAATTTTTTTAGCTAATACTAGCTATATTAGCTTTATATATTATTAAATATCTAGCTTAACTGTTATAAGTAAAATAGCGTAATAGGAAATTTTGGACTTGAACATCAGTGTTTAGTAGTATTCAATTTAGAATAATAAAGAATAATATTAACATTATTATTAAAAATTAATAATAAAAAATATGATTATCAATAATTAAGAAATAATGATAATAAAGAAAAATAAACGTTATCATAATAATACACTTATTATATGATTAAAAACAGATTGATTCTGATTACTCTAAGATTAAGTTATGTTATGTTCAATCTAGGTTATAAAATTATTGAAATTGATTATAAAATGTGAGATATTCCCATATGGTGTAATATAATTAATTGATGTAAACAAAACTTTGTAACCTGTAGACTTGCCCAAGCCTAAAATTTTTAAAAAGCTTACGGGAACATAATGTTATTAATTTTACTAGATTATCATCATTTTCTATGTTGGGATCAGGATGTATTGGAAATCAAAATTTGGAGTGTTCATTGTGTATTGGTAAGGTTTTTTTGGTTGAATAAATTGCCATTTTTTTTTTTTTTTTTGCTGTTTGTATGATTTTGTTTTGGTATTAATTAGTGGGGTTTTTGTTTAACTCTATGCAATTGTTGTATGCCACTTGTAGTACCCTTAAATTCTGAAGATGGTCCAAGATTTTCCCTCATGAATTGTTTTTTTGAGGTAGCAATTTAGTAGTTTCAAGGAAGTTACCTCTATTTATGGCGTTTTTACTACTCTCGTCATATACATGGGAAGGTAGCTCGTGTTTTCTGAGATAACACATTACTTGAACTAATCTACTAACCAGAGAAATAAGCTTGATTCAGCTCCAGATTTATGGCTTTATCTTTCATCATTAGATCCAGATTTTTAAAACCTGAGCTCAATCATCTAAGATCAAGGATCACATTGAAAAGAAATAAGTTGAATGTTCACAAAGGTCCATGAAATATATTTTTTCACTTACAATACAAAACGTTCTTTTACTTTCAGATTTTGTTTGAGTAACATGTATTCAAGTAAAATTAGGTGTTGTTTTGTGACTTATTGTAAATAAACTTAGTGGTTTTTATTTTTGTTGTGTTTACTTTGTACCTACTAATATAGGCCTAAGTAAAAATAAAACCAATTCTTAATTTAAAAAATTATTAATTGCTATTAGTAAATCTGATAAAACTAATAGTACCAATAAGTAGTTCACATTGAGGAATGTAAAGGGGGTACTTTTCATTGGAAAAGTTATGACAATTATATATTTATGTTCATACATTTGCAGTTTTCAAAGTAATTAATTTCAGACATGAAACAACTTATATATCTGTGTTATTTATTTAGGGGAAGGGTGGGCAAAGTGGCCACATTAAGGAAAAACTGTTACTGTAGAATACAAACATTATTTAAAATCAGTTTTATCTGTGTAATAATAAGTTTAATATTAATCACTTAAACAATAGTTTATGACTATCCGAACAGACTGATGAAGTTTAATATGTTCCATAAAAAATTAATTATATTTGTTTATATTTTTACTTAAGTTATCTGTTGCAAAATCTTCCTTAAATAAACTTGTCTCATATACTTTGTTATTTCATACATGCCCAAAGTAATTATGTATGTCCTTAACTCAAATATTTCTTAAGCTCTCTGGCATGTATATTTTAAAATTTCAGTTGTTTTGTTCTATGTATTCTTTCTTCCCACGATTTATAAAACTTTTGCAGTTTTCTGTTTGACTACCCCAACTGGGTTATTATACATTTTGTTTTATTGACTTCCTGTTGTATTGTGGATATAAATATTCTAGTTACTAACTACAGAATTGTGATTTGTTCATATTAATTATAAAGTTAGACCCTTTAAATATTTTTAAAAGTCCTTCTAACTTTTGTAGGTGCTCTTCCAAATTCTTTAACAAACACAAGCAGTCATCTACATAGGTTATTAAAAACCTGTTTGCTTCCTTAGCGAAAACTGAGTCTAAGCCTTGGATTAAGTTTGCTAAGCTCATTGATAATCCAAACTGAAAAGGAGTAAATCTGCAGTAGAACACAATATGTAAAAGTGCTGTATAGTCATGGCACTCCTCTGCTAAAGGTATTTGCCAAAAGCCACTGGTCAAGTCTATGCTGGACATAACCTTACAGACCCCACATCTTACTAATGCGTCTTGAACTGGGAAATTACTCTCATAATCCGGTAATATTGTTTTGTTATTCATTCTTGTATCCAAGCATAACCGAACTGAACCATAACGTTAGAATACAGGTAATATGAGATTAATAAATGGACTCTGAACTCCTTCAATTATATTAAATTTTAGTATTCCATGAACTTCTGTTTTTACAACATCCCTATATTAAATGCTGGAGCCAACTACTTTGCTTATAAGGTGTATGGTTGGTTACTGTGAATTTGTGCTTATAAGTACTGATGAGTCCCGGGGGCTCACTAAATATTTACTGATATTTTAATGTCAGTAAATTAATTTAATTAAATCATTCTTTTGCTGTTTACTGATGTTATCTAACTGAATTAAGTTATTCTTGAATTTGTTTAGTTTTCGTTCTGGGCAATTACTAAACATATAGCAATTTATTTTGAACTCACTATTAAAAATTTTCTGTATTTTAATCCTATGACTTCTTCAATTCCACTCATTTAATTTAATATTCTTTTCAATAAAACTTACAATTACTCCATTTTTAATTAAAATGCCTATTCCTAAGATGCATGTTTTAATTAAATTAGGGACTACTATAAAGAGAGTTTCTAATTTAATAGCTGCTGGTTCTATTTTTGTTTGTATTTCTGTCTATTTTCGTTTTTGTAACAATGCCGCTGACCAGCCCCATTGTGTTCTGGCATTTGAACCATTGACCATCTCTGTTTTAGTTATGGATTCCTCCTCCTTGTTATTCTAAAAATATTGTTCTAGTTTCATAATTATTAAATAATCCAATATCCTCTGTGATATCACCTTGAAAATACAATAATTTTTTTTCAAAATAATCTATCATATACTTATTACACTTTTGCTATTACTTACGACCAGACTTTTTGTTAACTAAAAGTTGTTAAATTGTTAACTTACACTTGGAGGAAACCCTTTGGTCTTACAACTTCTTCAGCCTCGTATTTTTGCCGCTAGGAATAGTGCCTTCCTCGATACCATTTTTTTGAAAGTTAGAAGTGATGTGATCGAAGAGTATGTGTGATCTGTTTGTTCATTTAGGACGTCATTTATTTGGACAAGACTAAAATGGATATGACAATTATTTAATACACAAACTACACAGAAAAAAAACTCAACAAGAACAGTATGAACAACACAGACTACAAAAACACGAACACAAACAATTTCATCACCCTAAAATACATAAACAAACTCACAAATAAAATAGCACACCAATTCAAAAAAGCAGGATACAATGTAGCTTACAGAACAACAAATAAAAGCCAAACGGCTATCAGACACAGCATTATTAACAATACCAACACATACAATAACCCAGGAGTATTGTTTTCTCCCTCTAAAATTTTTTAATGTTATATAACATTGTTTATTATGGAAAATCCAGTAGTTCGAGATGAAACTCTTGTTATGTGATGTTATTTTATGAGTCACATGCTTTAATATTAGAAAATACTGCAATATCAGTGACTACTCTGAACCTGAATTTTATTATCGATGTTGTACCTCTTTCATTTACCTTTAATGATTTCATTATTATTTCAATGTGAGTCGTCATTTCAAATTTCTTTAACAACCTTTGAGACATGCATTATAAATCTTTTGATACACTGATATTTTTAAAAAACTTTACCTCAATTTTAGCATTTTTATCTTTTAGTTTTTCACATTTCACGATGTGTTATAACATTATTTACTGTGGAAAATTCAGTAGTTTGAGGTTAAACTGTTGTTATGTGATGTTACTCTATGAGCTATTTGCAATAATATTAGAAAATACTAAATATCAGACTACATCAGGGATTTCCCTGAATCTGATATTGATTGTAGATGTTGTTTCTCTTTTATTTACCTATAATGATTGCATTGACTCTTCAATGTGAGTCATCATTTCAAATTTTTTTCAAAAATCTTTTGTTTCAACCTCCATTTTATCTGATGTATTTCCTGGTATTAATGTGTCCTGTTCCTGAAATTATATTTCATGTGGTTCTTTGATAAAACTCTGAGTTTTACAGGAATTATAACTTTTATTTTCTATTGCAGCAAATAGTTATAACAAACTTATTATTATTTATTATTACTAAAACTCGGAGGGACCTTATCGGTGTAGAGCACTTAGCTACAGCCTTTGTACTCTCTTCCCATCCTTACCACAGGACTAGCTTAGTGGATACCTCCCTCTTTGCAGAAATCAAGTACCCACCTGATGCTAGATCTTCTGATATCCTCTGGTGTACATACCTGCCAGCCAAACCACTTTCTCCTTGCAGTTCCGAAAGCAGGGCACTCACAGATTACGTGGATTGGGCTTTCCTCTTGGTCCTCGTCGCATCTATTGTACACAGGGGACCTAGATTTTCCAATTTTGTATTGGAACCCCCTCAGATTCCCATGGCCTATAACCAGCTCTACAGTAGCTCTGAGTTGATGTCCACTTAAGGAGAGTAGTTCTTTGCCCCACAAATCTCCTGAGTAGCCCCATAGTACCTTGGATTTGTTACACCCTAAGGTTACATTCCATTCTTCCCTGCACAACCTGTCTATATGTGCTGTGATCCTCTTGCGCCCCTCCTGAGGCGGCATGCCCACTGCCCTCAGCAACGGTCCTTGGGTTATACACCCTTGTTTTGCTAAGGCGTCAGCTCTCTCATTCCCTATCCAGCCAGAATGTCCTGGAATCCAGGTTAGGTTGAGTGAATTATACTTACTCAGCTCTGCTAGAGAAGCCATAGTCTCAGCCACCAACCTAGAGCTGGTACTTGCCTTACCTAAAGCCTTCAGAGCTGCCCAGATGTCCGAGCAAATCCAGATGGTCTTGCTCCTCCTACCAGACCCTATTATTTCCTCAGCACATAGTTTGATCGCGAGCACCTCCCCCTGGAAGACAGAGTTGTAGTCCTCCAGGCGATGACAAAATCTGTCTTGATGTCTCGGTCCACTAAATCCTGCTCCCGCTCCTTCCTTCATCTTGGACCCATCGGTGAACCAGATTTCACCATGTCTGGGTCTATACTCCGCCCATGCCTCTCTTGCAGGAATAAGGATTTTGTAGTTTCCTTTTTCCCTTTTAAGAGACAGTATCTTATCCTGAGGTTCTATCCAGAGCTCCTTCAGTGAATCCCCAAATAGCTGTTTATGAAGTTTGCTACTTGTCTTCCACTGCCCGGTACAGCTTAGCCGGTATGCAGTTTTCATTGCCTCCATCCTAATTTGAAGACTCAAGGATGGAAAACCCAACATAACCCTCATGGCCGCACATGGTGTGCTTCTCCTTGTAGCTGTTATGCCTCTAAGGAAGAGCCCCTGCCCGCGGTCCAGCATTCTTTTACTTGTTTCTTTCTGTACCCTGTCCCACCAGACGATAGAGGCAAAGACCAACCTCGGCACCACAATGGCAGAATAAATCCAGTTCATCTGACATGGACCTAAACCCCATCTCGTGCATATTGCTCCTCTGCATTGCCAGAACGTAGCTATGGCTTTTTTGCACTTATCCTCCAAGTGCGCACGCCAGAGTAGCTTCCTATAAAGAATAACTCCCAGATATTTAGCGCTCTCAACGTAGCTTATTTTGGTATTACCAACTTCCATCATCTCCAGCGATTTAATTTTATATCGCCTAGTGAAGATGAGTGCCACAGATTTCTCTCCTTGAATGCATAGTGCATTCTCCCTGCACCATGCTTCTGTTACCTTGAGTGCCTCTTGAAGCAGGTCATTGAGGACCTCTTCAAATGGTCCCCTAACAAGGATAGCTATGTCATCCGCATATCCTACCACCTCGACACGCATTCCACTGAGTGTCCGTAGTGGGCCGTCCACGACAAGGCTCCACAGCAAAGGGGATAACACTCCACCCTGCGGGCAGCCCTCCGAGACCATCCCATTTATCGTGCACCCCATCCAGGATGCAGTACTTATCCGGTTTTCCAAGGAACTCATAATCCAATTTATAATTCCATCAGAAATCCCATGATCCATAGCTGCTCTCTTGATGGCCAGTCTAGAGGTACTATTAAAAGCCCCCTCCACATCAAGAAAAGCCCCAATACATATCCCCTTGTTGTTGATCTGACCCTTAATAAAGTCTACGACCGACAACAGCGCAGTCTCCACTGACCTACCAGTTCGGTAGGCGTGTTGGTCCTGATGAAGCGGATACTGCTTCAAAGGTCCCTCCTTCAAATGGTGATCCACCAGCATTTCCAATGTCTTTAACAAGAAAGATGTAAGGCTGATAGGTCTGAAGTCCTTTACCTCTGTGTAACCTTTCCTCCCCCGTTTGGGGATAAAAATAACCTTCGTTTTGAGCCACTGCCCGGGCGTGTAACCCAAGGCAACACAGCCTCTGTCAGTGGCCCTATTATTTCCTCCAAGCAATTTTGTAGTAGTGCTGGAGTAATATTATCTAATCCAGGCGCTTTAAAAGACTCAAAAGACAGAATCGCCACTCTCACCTTTTGCTCTGAGATCACCTGCCCAGCAATGTTCCAGTCCGCCCTTAGCCCAGTATGTCGGAGGTTTTGAGCACCGTCCCCTACCGGTCTAATATCGGGAAAACTGTTCCTCATAAGCAGACGCAGTGTTTCCTCCGGGGTGTCAGTAAAGCTACCATCAGTCTTCTTGACAAACTTAAGCTCTCCACTCGGTCCACCTGCTAACACCTTAAACAGTCTAGCAGTGTCACTCAGTGTGCTTGTCTCTGAGCACCACTTTTCCCAAGAAGCACGTTTAACCTCTTTAATAAGATTTTTATAGAGACCCTGGCTGTCTTTATATGCCTGCCAGGTCTCCGCCGTTTTCTTCTTCTTTGCCCTATTAAAGTGCCTTCTAGTCTCTTTCCGTCTTGCCTCTAACTCGCTGTTCCACTTAAGCTTACCACTCCCAGGGTTTTTCCGCGAGAGAGGGCAATTTTCCTCAAACGACGTGGAAATTGCAGTCCTGATGTAGGCCTCAGTATTTTCCAGTTCGTTTGATGTACCATATTTACCACGGACGTCAGACATCCGCCTCCTCACTTAAACCGAGGACTTAAAACCTTCCCAGTTTGTCCTTTTCGGGTTCCTAAGCCACAACCCATGGGGGACAACTTCCGTCATCGTAGCAGTGATGATCCGGTGATCAGACATGGAGGGCTCATCCGAAACCTGCCAGTCATGCACCCACCTTACCATTTGTCTATTACAGAAGGTGATATCTAGAACCTCCATTCTCTTTGAAGTGACAAATGTTGGCTCGACACCTGTGTTTAAAACGACAAGGTTTTCTTCAATCAAAAAGGCTAGGAGATCCTCACCTCGCTCATTTGTGTCTGTGCTGCCCCACACCTCATTATGAGCATTGGCATCACAGCCCACTAAGATTCCTATATTCCTCTCCCTGCAGTACCGAACTAACTTACGTAACTCTGCAGGGGGCGATTCTTTATTGTGGGCGCAATAAGTGGAGGCCACAATGAACTCCCTGCTCCCACTTACCTCGAATTCTAACCACCGCAAGGTCTTTAGTTGAGAATTCTTGAATCAGCGTAGCTTCTAGTCCTCTGACTATCACACATGCTCTGTGCCCCTCATGTTCCTCACTTGCGTAGGTGCGCGCAGCTGCAGTCAGACCCCTTATACGGTTCCTGACCAGCCACGGTTCTTGCACCAGCGCAAGCGCTGGTAATGTGTGCCTCACATTTAAGCACCTGGTTAGGACCACCGAGGCCCTTTTAGTGTGGTGCAAGTTGATTTGAAGGATCATTGCTTGAGGGTCAGCCATATCCAACTGACCCCCTATGCCTTCTCCTGATTCTCTCTCTCGCCCTTCTCTTCCGGGTCCTTAGAGTTCCACTTAAAAGTGGCCTCTGCAGTCCCCAGGAAGGCTTTCCCATCTCTTGCCTTCAATAGTGTGGCCGATGCCTCATCCAATCCTAGGCAGAGGAGACTTGCAGGTCCCCGCTCAATGCACTGTAGGATCTTCCACTTCAAAGTGTCAATTTCTGGGTTTTGCATCCCAAAGAGCTTGACCAGCTGAGTGGCCTCCCTTTTTGGTAGTGGTACTAGCACCTTCACTTTCACCCTTTTGATCAGTTCATCAGGCAGGACTACCTTGCCTGAGTCCCGTCCTCGAGCTTAACTGACGGTACCACTTCTCTCAGCCATTTTGCCGATTCCTCCTCAGCACAAATAAATGCTGCGACTCCATCCCTTAGGTGGGTGTCTCTGAACCGCGGAACAAAACCTCCACTAGGAGTGTCCAGAATCCGGTCCATGACGGTGCCCTTAAGGTGGTCGAACGCCGCCATCTCCATCCTCACGCCTACACTATCCCCAAAGGTCACAAGAACCCTCGGTAGGTCGACGAGAAAGACGGCCCTCCCGACCCAGCAGGCCTAGACCTCTTGACCTCCGACTCTGGAGTAGGATTAGAAGTACTCCTTTCCTAGTTAAATTTATTTTTTATCTCTGCCATGTATGTTCCCACGAGCAGCTAGGGAGATAAAGGTCCGCCGCCGCTGAGTCCCGCTTACGGCGGTAAGGCGACTTAAGTACTCAGGGGTGGCGCCAGGTGCCCCTGAGGCTCCGTTAAAGACCCTCCTTACCCTGAGGACCACGAATCTACATCGGCACGGATCGCATAACACCTTCCGATCGGGGGTGTATGTGCCCATCCAGACCACCAACCTGGATGAGGAGTGCTTCTTGGTTGCCGCCCGCAAGGGAAGGGCAGGGCAAGAGCCGGGCAGATAACAACCCTTCAAGTGCTAGGACTGGCCCCTTTTTTTGAGTCGCCTTCATGCACTCATACAATTGCCTGGACTTCCCGTTTATAGGGAGCCACATACGTACAGCTCCGCTCCACCCGTCCCCCACGCCCGGATTAAGCCTCTCCACCACATCAAGGTCATGCAGCCCATAGGAGAGGATAACAAACTTAAGCAACCCATATATTTTAAAACTCTATTTAGACTTTTACCAATAAAAATAATTAATTTCTCATCTCATACAATTGAAACATACTCAAAGTTAGGTTTTAAAAATTAACAATAAAAAAAAACCTCAAAACTTTAAAAAAATTGATGTAAATTATTTTCCAAGTGTGCAATTTAAGGTATGTTACAGGGTAAGACAACATTTATGACTATAATTACATTAATGTTTTACATATTATAGTGATATGTTTGAATTTTATAAATTTTGTTACAATACATTTAAAAAAATATTTCTACTACAATCTTGCACTTTCAGGATGCTATAGATAATCTCAAGATGATGAAACAAATGATAATACAAGACTATTGGGTTATGAACCAGTTGAGTGAAATCCTATAAAAGTTTCAGTTCCAGGAAATTAGTGAATTCCAGAAATGTTTGAATGTCTCCATTCAAATAATCTTGTCTCCTTAATTGTGCAACATAGTTATTTAATTTTCAGGAGAAACTTAGCATTGAGTATTCAAAAATATAATTTTTTTTATAATATTCATCATTGAAGGAAATGATAACAGAATGTTTATTATCTTACAAAATGAAAAAAACCTTCTTAAAAAATATTATTTTTAACCCTAATTTGATGGCAAAGTCTTAGAGAATAAAAAACCTTAGAGCTTTGAAAATTCTAGAAATTATGAATGAAAATGCCAGATAGGAAAGCCTAAAATTAGTATTCCAGGACAATATTAGCACCACTTTGCTAAAACAGGAATTTGCACATAACATTGTTAAATTGAGGGCTTTTCAACTCCACTTTAAAGCTTTGGATTAATCAAGTTATATGGGTAATTAGGCAATAATTAATTCTATTAATAATGCAGCTACATTTCTTTTTATAAAATAAACTGTGCTATTAAAAAAGCACTACTGTGCTAGTAGTATGCTTCCACCATTGTATAATATTTTCTTCATTTAAAAAGAATGAATGGATTTATAAAGCAAATATTTGGTTTCAAATATGTTAATACCTATCTTACTTATAGGACAGATTTTTTGCAATACCAAGAACATTTCAATGTAAAAACTTCAGTGCTTAGATCTGTGTACATTTTGTCTACAAATTTTGGTTGTAAATGATCAAGTGATTATGTATATGTCCAAGACTTAAAAAAATAATATGATCATGTTGTTGAAAATAATAGAAAAACTTAAAGAATTTATTTTAAGGAATCTCAAATTTTAAAATACATTTCTATAATTTCATCCATAAATAATAGTCTGGCTAAGCTCGAAAATACAACTAATTATGTTTTTAGCTATAAAAATATAATTATAGAATATAATTACTAGTAATTTACTAGTTCTCTATAATTACTATTTATAGAATGCAAAATATTTTCTTATATAGTTTTTTAAAAATAACAATGTCAAACGTGATATATTATTTTCAAATTATGTTAAATACTCATACCAGCAATTTTTAACAATGTTTCATGAATATATCTTTAAAATTGTTCACTATATATCACAATCTTCACAGCACCTTACTATGAAATGTATGCAGTAGTCAAAACAAGAATATGAGTCTCTTTCATTCCTAACTTCTTGTGCTTGAGACTGTGTAGCTGTGTCAGACTGATTTGTTTGAATTGATGCATCAACTATTGGTTGATTGGTTACATTAACATTTTCAGACTTTTGTTCCTTTATTTCATCTAATACTTCATATTGGACAGCTACATCTCTTGTTTCACGAGATTTTTTGGGTTGAATAGTAATTACTTGAACATTTTCAGAAAGATGTTGACGTCTTTGATCTTGTGCTTCATACTGGGTAGCTACATTTCTGGTTGTGTTATTTTTCCTTGGGATAGTAAAAAGATTATTAGTTTCTGTTTTTTCATCAAACTCTTCAAGTTGGATAGTTATGTGTCCTCTTTTCTCTGGTGATTGTCCTGACTGAAAATCAAAAAGAGGTTTGTTAATACATATGTTTTAAGTGTGGTATTTCAAACAATATACTTGGAATCATATAAATAATTGGCTTATATATAAATGTATATATATATATATATATATATATATATATATATATATATATATATATATATTTTAAGTACATATTAATATGTCCTGACTGAAAATCAAGAGATGGTTTGTTATTACATATCAGTTATGTTCTTAATGTGGTATTTCAACACAATATTCTTGGAATCATATATAAATAATTGGGTTTAATATATATATATATATATATATATATATATATATATATATATATATATATATTATATTTTATTTTATTTAACCATATTATAATATAATAACCATGTCATATATATATATATATATATATATATATATATATATATATGTTATTTAACACTGTATTTTATTTAAACCATAACAGTATATTCATTAAATAGATGTTAACCCATGATTTTAAATTATTCATGAAAAATAAATCCTTATAGTGGTGATATTAATGAGAAAGTATACTTTGGTATTTTTATATATATTTTTTTAGATTATATATAATAAATCTGTTGTAAGTCCCAAGTTTTGCATCTAGTTATTCATAGACTCTATCTGATCAACAAAGGTTTTTCTCAACAGAAAAGATAGCTACAAGTCATTTCTCTCTGCAAGTTCAAATTTTGGTTTCTTGATTTCAATTTATTTCCTTAACTCTCAAAAGCTGTGTTGTTGACAATTGTTAAAATTAGTTTGTTAATTTATATTCAATTTTACTAATTGTTTTTATGTTAGGTACTTTATAACAAAAAAATTATATAATATTTAGAAGACAAGGAAAAAATACAAGCAATTGAAGGGTAAGTTAAAAAGGATTCAAGTATTTCTAGAATGTGTATTTAATTCAAGAAATATTATATAATTATTTAAATTGAACATAAAAACAAAAATTAAAGGCAAAAGAATTAGAGGCCAGGTATGTTTTAAATTATTTTTTAAATAATAAGTTACATATATCATAAAATGAAGGAAAGAAAAATAAATACATATTTATATGACTTATTGACAAAGAGAAAATCGAAAAAAAGATACAATAATTGAAAGCCTAACCTTCCCGGTGGTACCACTATAGTTATATCCCAATGTATCTGATCTCGATACAATAATACACTATTTTAATTTTGAGTAAAAAGATTTTAATAATTATTATTACCTATAAAATAACTAATATTTAGCAAAATAAACAATCACAGCATTATTTTATGCAGTATAGACCATATATATGAAAAAATAAGTATGAAACGAATAGATGTTTATACTTCTTGCTTGAAGAGCCATGTTAAAAGTCGAGATTCTATGAACAAATTACATGATTTTATGTTTGTGGTCTACCCGTATTGATATATAACTTGGTATAACTCAAATGAGATAGACGGAAACAATTACACTGAAAATATGACTTAGTTCATTCAACTTAAATGAGATATTCAAAAATTCTCAGTTGAAAACTTCATTACTCAACTAAATATCAACAGACGGATTCAATAAATATAACTTTACTATCAATTTTCACGATTTTTTATTACTGTTTTCTTGTAAAAAAATGTTTTTCCAATAATTCTTAAAGATATTATTGTATATTCACCTGAAATTTGTCATATCTTGATCAGTTATAAGTTTTAAATGGAAATGAAAAAAAATAATTGAAAGATAAGAAATAATGTGTAGGATTTTAGGAAAATTCGTCAAAGGAATTTCCTACATATATTACTGAATATATTTGTCTCATGAACTGGTATGCTTATCATATTGTTCAAGGTGTGTCAATTATTTGAAAAACGACTAAGCAATGTGATCAGAGGGATATACACATCAGAAACTTGTATGGATAAATATTGCCAACTTTGCCAACATAATCAACGGCATGAAACGACATTTGATTATATGCAGATATAAATTAGAGATCATATTTCTCATAATAAAGGAATACAAATTTTTTAAATAAAACAGAACCTACTTTTAAAAAAAGAATCCAAATATAAAATTTTTTCATACTAAAAATGAAATATAATTTTCCAATAACAAGATTAATTTATAATAAACAAAATATTTATTACTAATTAAATATTGAAGTTCCCTTCAAGAATTATGCACATTACATATATATATATATATACTTTTGAGCTTATAAAACTTGTTGACATGTTTTGAAACAATTGTTTCATTTACAAAGCTGACCCTCTACTCATGCTCAATGTGGAGGGTCAGCTTTTTAAATAAAACTATTGTTTCGAAACACATCAGCAAGTAAGTTCAAAAGTATTCACTAGTTCAAAAATAAATACTTATAGTTTAATCAGTAAATTCAAGATGATCGCAACAAACAACTTTAATCTATATGTTTTTTTTACTAAAACTGACTTTTAGTTATACTTATTCAAAAACATTGAAAACCAAGTAGTGTTAATACTTCTATACCTGCTATAAGATATGGGTTAATCAACAATATATTATACTTAATGTAATTCATAACTGACTGCTTAGTGACAGTTTCCTTGCCAAAAATATAACTTTTCTTAAACTTCCTTCTTCTAAACTTGTTACTTAATTTAAATATACAGGTATCAAGCAATCTGGCAACAACCTTGTAAATACAATAGGTATTTGCAAACTTGTTATATTTACCTCCATAGATTTTGATTGCCCAGCAACATTCAATGAAGATGCTGGCTCATTTGTGACGGGCTTGACAGAGTTTGCATTTTCTATTGTGATATCCTGAGAAGCTATAATAATTCTAGGCTGAGTTTCTCCTTCTATATCGCATTGAATTTTTTTAAGAGACATTCTGGTAGTATTTCATAAAACGTTTAGACACCTTTTCCTAAAAAGTAAAGGTAATTTTGGTTCATAACTTAGAAATCAAAGTCATTTCAAATTAAAACAACATCCCATTTTTTCAGTTCATGCAAAGACTGTTCCATCAACTGTTACTTGGAAAACACTCAAAATAAATACTCATTTATGCACACATATAAATCTACAGTTTAGTTATAAAAGTATAATTAATGTATTCTTCCCATTAATCAATTAATTGCGTGTGTCATATTAAAGTTTTACGTTCTTTGCAAGAGGCTGTTAACTTTTGTTCTAAAATACATATTGTCACTCATATTTTAGTGTCACTGTTGTTAAACTTTCAATTAAATAAAAACAACAGACCCGTGGTTCTACAAGTGAACAACAGCACTGGTTATGGGCATGTTAATACCATAAGGAAGAGAAACAGAGAGAAGATATGCGAGTTGAGTCAGAGACAGAGAGACGAAGAGGTACGAAGGGTTAGAACTAAAGTCGTTAGTATTACACACGGCATTTAATGTTTCACATCAAAAAATTACATAATTGTCTTAGTCACAGTTCCCAAATAAATATCCAGTGTACAAATTCACTGATGGTATATTGTATCACAAAATAATTCTCTCCTACTACTAATGGACTTTTTTAGTGAGGTATTTCATAAACTTTGTTTTGAGATGTATCTATTAGTTTGGTTGAATGAGTCCATTATAAGCTGAAGTTTACATTCCATTTTCAAATATCTTTATTCTCAAAAAATATCGTAACATATTCTGAGCCTCTACAAATCACCCACACCAACTAGCTGCTTAAATCGCAATGATACATCACCTATTAAAACCATTGCTAAACAAACAAGAACAATACCAAGAAATAAACACCATAAAACATATATAATATAGCAATGGGTACAACACATCAATGATTGAGCAACCTCCTGATTAATAAACTTAAGAACCAAACCCCAAATACACAACACAACAATGCCATAAAATACTTAAAAATACCATATCGATCACCCAAACTCATCAACATATTCTGAAAATACAATCACAGAATAACTATTCCTCACACAACACCTTCAACAAACAAATTAAACCTAAAATCATTAAACAAAGATATATGCAATAGTTTCTATACATAGAAACTATTGTACATAGAAACTTACTATGTATAGAAACTAACTTGCAGTTTGAGCCCAAAATTTTATATCATATAAACAGGAAAATCAATTATTACTTTTACATTAGTTTATGACTATCCAAACCTTAATTTATTTTGTAAATTTGTAAAAACTTACTGAGACAGAAGGTTTTTGATCGCTGCGTTGCGATCTTCATCAGAGTCTAAATTTTCTGCTTAGAGTTGTTTGGTTAAGCAGTGATGGTTTTAAAGGCAGGTTTTCGATAGTGTCAAAGAGTATGGGTGATTAGTATTGGATTTGTTCGTTTATTATGTTTGTATTTTGTGTTTTTATAAATTTCATATTGTGCTAGAGTGTTTAGATTTGGTGTTTTTTTGTTAATGTGTAAGATCTTACACATCAACTAAAAACAAAAAAAAACCACGTCTCAACACACTAGAACAATATGAAATTTACAAACACACAAAATACAAACATATTAAACGAAAAAACTCAATACAAATCACACATATTCTTTGACGCTATCGAAAACCTGAATTTAAAACTGTCACCGCTTGACCTAACAACTGCAAACAGAAAATTTAGACACTGATGAAAATCACCATGAGGGATTGAAAACGTTCTGTCTCAGTGAGTTTTTACAAATTGAGAAAATAAATTAAGGTTCGAATAGTCGTTAACTAATGTAAAAGTGATTAATTAAGTTTCACCAAATATAATGGACTGCAAAATTCAAGAGGAAAATCATTTTACAAACACTACCAAGAAGACATAAAAACACTCACAAACAAAATACCCAAACAAAATTTGCTGAACATTTCATATCCACAAACTATAACTACATAAACATAACATCAAACCAACAATCTCTTCACAAACAAATTAAAGAAATCAAAGATACACAACCGAACAATTTGAAATAGAGTTACAGTAAGATTTTTTAACTAATAATTTTTAAAACGGTAAGTAATTCTCTTGTATTATTAAAGTGCCAGTAGAAAATTATAAACACAACAAATATAAATATAATTATTTAATCTTGTTGTTTTTTCAATACGTCACATTTTGAAGACAAATTTCTCTGGCTTTTTTCTGAAATTTTTATCTCTTACACCTGCACCCCAGGAAGGGTTTCATACTTCTCTTCCCTCCTGCCACGATTCACACTAAGATATATCATTTAGAAGTCACTCTAAAATCTTTCAGTAATAACACATTGATAGGTAATCAGGCCATATCTAAAAATAATTTTCAATAAGTTATGAGAATGTGGCTTATAAGGAGTATATGTGGGTCTTTAAAATCATAATGGCCATATCAAATTTATTCAGGTTCCAGTTGGACAGGTAAATTTCTGCCACTCTCAGTTTAATTCAGACCATCATGACAGGGTTAGCACCTTACCAAAATTTTAGGGTGATAATATTAAATATATGATCCCTGTAATTAGTTAGTGTAACAAGCATAGTGTGTGTGTGTGTGTGTGTGTGTGTGTGAGTGTGTGTGTATACGTGTGTGAGTGTGTGTGTGTGTGTGCATGGTTTAAAGTTATCATTCTCTCAGGACAAACGGAACACCCCTTTTCCTGGTGAAGATTAGTTTTTCACTGTTTCGAAGTTGCAAAAAGACTTTGAAATTTGGGATGCATCCTACTTTTTCTTCAAAAATTGTATAAAAGTTTGTCCAATACTCCATTTACTGCGTTTATATTGTGAATAGGAATACAATTTGAAGGTCATTTCAACATTTTATCTTATACCTGTTGGTGTTCGATTTCTAATCCTCGGTCTCTTAATAAAGCATTGTGGCTTGTAGGTGAAGTGTGTAATTCACCGTCTATTTGACTACCATTGTAAGTGACAGTGACACATACCTCCCCAACAGATTTAATTATGCTACCTGTGTATGAGCGAAAACCAACATTAGACAATGATTCTTATAGAGCAATAGCCTTATTGAGTATTTCATCTAGAATTCATCGCCAAATTGTATTTCCCGTCCTTGTTACCAAAAGATTTGATCACGTTACTATAGTAATTAGCATGCATATTAGAAATTAATATTATTTCATTAAGTAGAAATATATACAAGAACTAAAATCAACTCTAATGTTTTTAAATTAAAAAGCAAGCAAATGACAATTGATTGATTTGAATGGTTTAAAGTATTGCTTTAGCAGTAACGTGTTCAGGGTAATATGTTATTTCTGTAGATAGCTATTCACAAGATCCAAAAGTGTTTTTGCTGTGCATTATTGACAGTTGCAGTTATTGTGAGATTCAACCTCAAATTCGTGTAATCACACCTAAAAGCAAGACCTTTAACACTTTAGAAGTGTTGAATATTAAATTTCAGACACAGTGCTGTAGGTAACATACACAAAGTCCCCTACCTCACATAACGAGTTTGCCCCCATCTGCCGACTCCCTTACCATCCCCCCATATTTATTTGGTTACCTTCCCATATTTATTTGTACATCTATAGTACTACATCTTTCGGTTTGATATCGAGGGGAATTTGGGAGTCTCTTCTTGGTAATACTGATGCTTCTTTTTTTCTCGGCACTAATACTGTTGTAAGCATTCCAGTAGGCCTCGCTTTGTACATTTTGATCTTAGCTTTCATGAAGCTGAGTGAAACCCATTTTTATGAATTATTGTCAAAAGCAATGTTACTGTGGACGCACTTTTAGCATTACAAAAACCATACTACTTTTTGTGCAAACTTATTTCTAAGTACGAGAAGTAACTCTATTTCTCGTATAATTACATCCTAAAATTAAGTTTCAGGTTTGGCGTGTGAATATTGTTATTTTTCTACCTGCATTTGATCTAACTTTTGTTAAAAGTAATGAATGTGTAGAGAACAGAAGGCATTTTAAATAAAATCTATTTTTCACATTCTTTTTAATTTTGTTCGTATGTCTTGGGGCTGCTCCACTGCAATGGGAGGCTGCAGGGTATTATCTGTGCTATTGATCAGAGACTAGGTTTTCATTCAATCTTAACATTCCCAGACCTTTTCTAAGAGAATTAAATTTCCAACGTACTGAATGTTTGTAAAACTTTATAAAATCCCTGATGGAAAAATCATCAATATGAAAGGAGAACCTTTTATTAATTGCAAATTAATAACTGTTATCGAAATTGTAGCATGTATGTAAAATAAATTACTCTTCAATCAAAATACAATGATAATTGCTGTACACAAACTGGCTGCATAAATAAATGTTACCATTCATGAATACTAATTACACTCATACATACTAAATTAAAAACTAGTTTATTATTATGTTTACTCTAATTAGCATATGAGTGAATTATTAATGTTGAAGTGTAGGCATAGTTCTATTGCCAGCTTACTCCTCTTTCTAGGTTTAGCATTAGCACTATAATTAGTTATGAGAGACTGGTTGCTCTAACTAGTTAGACTGGTTTTATATTCCAATATACTACCTGTAAAGTTGCTGATATTTGAGGTTGGCTTTCCGAAGATACATTATTCCTCAATTGTATCATAAGTAACAACATCAGATGGTATATGAAACTTACGTATACGAACACTAAAACGTTGTGAAATACCAAATTACAGATTCAATAACAGTAATTTTTTATGAATACCTTACGAATCTGTAACGAATGGATTTTGACCTACCAAAGGATAGTTCTGGGATGACAAATTATTAGTGTTAAATAATACCTGGTTTAAATATTGGTATATATTAAGTTGGATTCTTCTCATAAAACAATATGGAATAATATTACATTTAATTTTGTTCATATAGTCCATCTAGGATAAGGACTCCTTGGTATAGAGCTGAAAATATCAATGTTAATAAGAGTATAGAAACGGAATAGTTTTAGTACTGGGAAAATTAGAAAACAGTTTGGTGAAATTCCGCCTCATAACATAAACTATATTTTTTTTAATATCATTAGTTGATAATAATTTGTTGTTAGAAAAATATTAACATTTGTTGGTTCCATCTCCGCATGAGCTGCTAGTAAGCACTTTTAAATGTTTTAAACTTGCCTATAGTAGCACTTACTTTGCTTGTTGAGGACGGCCGTTTCGGGACATGTGTCCCTTTGTCATTTCAGACTGTAACTGATCTCAAGGTTTACGTGGTTTGTGGGGGTGGGTCCTCAATGAGCAAAGTAAGTGCTACTATAGGCAAGTTTAAAACATTTAAAAGTGTTTAGTGATTACTAGAAGCTCACGTGAAGATGGAATCAACAAATGTTAATATTTCAAGCCGAGCATCAACCATCCATCGATACCGTAACATACATCTCAAGGTAACAAAACTTTCCCTTCATATCTCTTTCAACATACAGTGCCTAAAATATAAAATCACACCCAATTACGCCAAAATACAAATTAAAAACAAAAATAACTACCCAGCTGCCATGAAAACCACTATACATCAAAAACACTATAAAACATTTATAGAAACAAAAAACGATCTCAACAAAATTGTTTATAACTTATACCAACAGCTTACAATACATCGAACGGCAAGAAGTAGTAAATTTCACCAATACACTAATTACAGACACAAGAAATAAAATAAAATTAGTACATAAGAAAAAATACATAACCTCAAAAACGCACAACACCCCAAACAGGTTATTAACACAACACACGTTTTTCACCCCAGAACTATAAACCCCACCAGCCCAACATTTTCAATTAATGAATTAAACCTAATAGACAAAGGTTTAAAACATAACATCACACTTAAATACAGCCAATAAAATTTCACCAAAACCTTAATATTAGATCTTGAAAATACAATCCAACACAACACACCTGTAGAACAAAAAGATGCAATCAGACACCAATTAAAAAAATACAACGCTCAAATCAAAGAAGCAATCAACAAAACAAAACTTATAATCCCACACCACACCAAAAAGCACCTAAAACAAATAAAACCAATAGCCCCTAAACTAAACGCCCTGCCCAAACTTCACAAAACAGATATTCAATACGTCCACTAATCAACCACACAAGTGCCCCTTCTCATCTTCTAGATGCCAAATTCCTCGACAAAACTATCTGAAACCATATAAAATTTAATAATCATTGTAGCTTAAAAAATAGCCTAAATCTAATAGACAAAATAAAAATCCCACACAATAACACCTTAGTCTCTTTTGATATATCAAATCTATATACAAACATCCCCATTCCAGAAACCATCGACATCCTCAAAAACATGCTAATAGAAACAAACACACCACATACACACATTGCTGAAATCATCCACCTCACAAGATTAGTCACATCTCAAAATTACTTCACCTACAATAACCCATTCTACAACAAGAAAGATGGACTACCTAATGGGCTCCGCCATAGCTAGCATCTTAGCAGAAATATTCATACACCATATTGAACAAAACCACATTTTACACAACAATAAATACTCAGATAACATAATTTACTGGTACAGATATGCCGACGACATCATAACATTATATGAAGGCAACAGACGCAGAGCACACATATTTCTAAAACACCTTAATTCCATACAGCCAAAACTAACATACACCATCGAAACAGAACAACAAAACTCCCTCAACTTCTTAGACTTACAATTAAACGAACAGACAAACAAACATATAAATTCAACATATACCGTAAACCCACTAGTACTAATACGACCATACACAGTTCCTCAAACCACCCACACCAACATAAACTAGCTGCTTACAACACCATGATATATCGCCTGCTTAAAACACCATTAGACAAAGATGAACACTACCAGGAGTTAAACACCATAAAATATATAGCATAAACAAACGGATACAACCCAACAATGATTGACAAATTATACAACCGCCTAAAATATAAAACAATAACCCAAATACAAACACACTACAGGACAATCCCATAAAATACTTATCAATACCATACAGATCATCCAAAACCCACAATCTAACTTATTACAAAAATAGAACTACAAAATAGCTTACTCCACACACAACACTCTCAATAAACAATTTAAACCCAACGACAAAATCAACGACATTTACAACACCACTGGAGTTTACAAACTAACTTGCAGTTCGTGCCCCATTTTTTACATAGGCCAGACAGGGAGGTCATTCTACACACGCTACCAAGAACATATAAAAGCACTAAAAAACAATAACTACCAATCAAACTTCACTGATCATCTCAACTCCACAAAACCTGACTACATAGACATAACATCTAACCTACAAATTCTTCATAAACAACACAGAAATAACCAACGCTAGACAACCGAAGAATACTAAATATACAGGCACTTCAAACTACACCCTACACACATTCTCAATACACAATTACATTACAACTCACACGCAATTTTTGACATCATAACTCCTAATACACACAAAATACACCCACATCACCAAAATATCCCACCCGCACCCTAACCACGTAAACCTTGAGATCAGTTACAGTCTGAGTTGACAAAGGGACACATCTCCTGAAATGGACGTCCTCAACAAGCAAAATAAGTGCTACTATAGGCAAGTTTAAAACATTTAAAAGTGTTTAGTAGAAAAATATGTTGAACATTTATAATATATTTAGAAAGATTAAGAAAATTTAGGCCTTTGATGTATTAAGAATTAACAAGTAGAATAAACTTTTAAAGTTTCTACCATAACGATACTCTATAATACACATGGCTATATCATGTTAGTTTAACACAAATAACTGGTTAACTAAAATAATATAGTGTTTGTTTCTAATTTCTGTTTGTTATTCATGTCATACATTATATATGTCATTCAACCAACCTAAAGTCTGTAAAAATCCTTTATATTATGGAAAAGATTATCATTGGTGACTATTTAATTTGAGTAGAATTGGTAGGTAAGGTTATTTCCGAATGTTTATCTAATTTTTGTATATTAATTTATATAAGGTAATTGCAAGTTATGTGTCATTATTATAATGGGAATTGGACAAATAGTTGTTTCTTACATTGTACTTAAACGTTGTACAAATTCTCAAATTGTTATTTTTTTTAAATTGTGAAAGTAAACTGCCGCCTATTAACCTAGTGGACCCTACAAAGATTCTAAATGAATATAGTTGTGAAATTATTAATTATCAAAGAAAATGTTAATTTTACTATACTGTTAGGAAAGTAATGTAAATTTTAAATAAATAATATTCATTTACCTAGAAATGTTGTTTATTATAAGCATAAAACAAAAGAGCTCACTTAAAAAGTTAAAAGTTGACACAAACGACTTTTTACCTTGAATAACTTGAAACCACTCACATATGATAGGGTTAGGTAAATTTATTTGTTTCTTTAATGGCGTTTGCAACTACTCAGTTCAAAGTAGTCTTATATTTCATCCTGATCATTATATTTAGCTACTGGGCCTAATGATTTATTAATTATTTACTTCACATTTCATAATTGGTTAATGTTACTAAATGTCGGAATTTTATCGTTTATTCCCGATTTTCTATGTTAACATTAAAAAAATACCTGTTAGTTATTGTATTGACTAATATATATGTTTGTTCTTGTCACTCAAATACGAGTTACATTTTAAAAAAATACAAAACATATGTTTAAAAAACCCATATGAGGTAATTACAATTTTAATTTATTTACATTTTTATATTTAACAAATTTTTGCTAAACACTTGTAAATATTTACAAACTTGCCTATAGTAGCACTTATATTTGTTGAGGACGGCCGTTTCGGGAGATGTGTCCCATTGTCAACTCAGACCATAACTCCTGTTGATAATTGGACAATAGGACACATCTTCCGAAACTGCCGTCCTCAACAAATATAAGTAAGTGCTACTATAGCTAGGTTTGTAAATATTTACAAGTGTTTAGTGAAAACTAGTAACTCACGTGAAGATGGAATCAACAAATACAGATTTTTGGTTTTGTACTTGATTTTTGTATCATGTAAAGATACTTTGTAAGGAAATGTTAAAACTTAGCTTTAACTTTAAAAATAACATTTATTTTCGTATTCAATGTCAATGAAAATTAAAATTTTCGTCTTTACTTCTCATTTCTTAAATTACCCAGCACATGACAATCCTATAATTCTCATGTAATTCAGCTCATTTTGGGTATAATTAGGGTAGTAGTTATATCTAGTCACAGTCCTAATAGGTTATGGTTAGTCAAATGGGTATTTAATTTAGTCACATGTAACTGTATTATAATATAGTATTTTAAAATATTCACTTATTCTCTTTCAACTTTACTATAGCAGAAAGTGCATGTAACATATTTAATTTTATTACTTGTATTTAGTTTAGTGAATCTGAGACTCTTAGATTCTCTCCCACTCAGCTTTGTCACTAGTCTCTACACTGAGTAGTTTTGACAACGCCTTTCTCTATATACCTTATATTTTTATTTATTGCTGTCAGGAAGTTTTACTGGCTGGATATCAAATGTAGGGTTACCCACCACACACTCACTTAGGATGAGTTCTACCAGTCTAGTGAAACACTGGATTAGTCTCAAGCAGTCAACAGGGGCATTGATGCTAAGGGCCAGAATTGCTACCTGTGATTGTATCAAGAATACCACTCTCCCTGGGTCTAGGCTGTTGGCTAGCAGTTGTCCAAAAGGTTGGTAGACCACACACATAATTACTAACATTCTTTTCCACAAATAATATTGAGTTTTCAGATAGATGTGTGTAATATAGCAAGTCCAAATGTGGTTAATTCTGGGTTATGCTAAATCTGCTATAGCAACTAACATTTTATTTTCGAGTGTCTAAACCAAATTATCACCACAAGTATCTCAAACTGCCCTTATAAGAGCCTGGTCAAACACCTCTAAATCCTTTTTTGGAAGACATGTGGTTTTAGCAATTCTTAATAATCTGAGTTGAAAACCAACATTTTAAAATTTGACTCAACATAATTATTATGGTTGAAGCTGATTTTTCTACTGATGCCCCAATTTTTTTTTGATTGTTCAAAAATATCTTGACAAATTTGCCTTTGGCATCATCATTCTTGTAAAAACTTCTATTAGATGTAAGAAGAACATTATACATGTAAAGGACAACAACAAACTTGAAGCAATTTGCATGGATGCCTGGAAAAATTAACATATTTCAAAATTATTCTTATCTACAACCCACTAAACAAAAAATGAGCCTTGATAAAATAGATAGCTTGAACCAACCCCATGACACAATGATCTTAAGGGATTCTAATGCCTTGTCACACTGATTGGAATATTTATGGAAACATTCAGCTGGTAAAGTAGTTGAGAATTTCTTGGACCCATCTGATCTTACCCGAAGTCCCTTAAAACTTCAATTATAAGTTATGGAGGTTATAGAAGTACCCCTGTCCTCACACATCCTTTATACAAATCTCCCCCTAGATTGACATTTAAATTGAGTAACACCATGGATGTCTGGATATTGCCTCATGTACCCACGAATCTGAATGAAAAGCCAACCATCTAAAAAAAAAAAATACAAAAATTTGAATAAAGCTCATTGGAGCAGGTATTGTGAATTAACTGACCTATGTGTGACTGAAGACATGATGGCAGATGAGAACCCAAACTCTTTGTAAAAGGATTACAGCTTGCAGCAAATGAGAGTATAATAAAAGGGCAAGTGAAGTAGTACTCACCATTCTAGAATCAACTTCTTGACACTCTCAATAAGGATAGGACTGTTGCAAGATCATGAAACACTATATTGTTGAAGAAAACTCAAATTAAATTGAAACGAACTTCAAGCTGTCTAAAAGATCTAAAAGACCAATATTTCACATTTTATATTTTAAGAAAATACGAGGTTACACTAGTAGAATAAAAGTTATGTCAGATGATATTGAATCTACGTTAGTTGATGAAATAAAACAAAGTTCCTTCTTTTCTAAGTGCGAAAGCACAGATGTTTCAAGTCTGTCAATTTTGCTTGTAATTGTATGATATTTGGGTGGGAATATGTTTGAGGAAAACCTGTCGTTATGTTATCCCCTCACAGAGAAATGTGCAGGAGAGGACATATTTATTACAATTAAAGGTTATTTCAACGAACATGAAATCAGTTGGGAAAATTGTTTTGGTATTTCTACTGATCAAGGTAAAAATATCTCTGGCTGTTACAAAGATTTTAGAGCTCCAATCAAAGACGTTGCTTCCCATATTTCCTAGATTCATTGAACTTCCTGATTCATTAAAAAAATGTGTTCGACCAAACAGTCAAAGTTCTGAATTTTACTAAAGGAGATGCAACAAAATCAAGACTATTGAAGTTGTCAGGTGAAGATATGGATAGCCTACATCTCACTTTCCTTTATCACAGAGGTGGGATGGTTATCTCAAGGAAAGGTACTTACAAGATTATTTTAATTGAGAAATGAAGCACTAATCTTTTTTAAAGATCACTCTTTTCAGTTTATTTTCAAGATCCATGATTGTAATTGGCTTCAGGAGCTTGCATACTTCAATGAAATTTTTTCAGAGATCAATGAACTTATTGTAGGATTGTAGAAGGGTTCTATTAACATCTTGAAGGTATCAGACAAAATTGAGTCTAAAATAAAGACGTTGCAGTTTTGGGAATCTTCCCTGATACAAAACCAGTGTGTAGTTTTTGACACACTTATTAGTTGCTTGATAAAAAACAATTTCAAACACTCTGAGGAAATGAAACGTGATATTTTATCACATTCAAAAGCACTTCAAACATCTTTCAGGAGCTACTTTCCAGAGCAAAATTGTAAAGACAGCTGGATTTCAAATTCACCTGACCCCCAATATTTTAAGCAAGCAACAAACTTGCCAGTCTTGGACAAAGAGGCATTGGTTGAAATTTCAACAGATTGTTCTCTGAGTTCCAAGTTTAAACACTCAAAAATTTTACTGAGTTCTGAGCAGGAATCAGGAAAGAATATGAAAATGTCAGTGATAAAGCCCTGAAGTGTCTATTGCCTTTCATAAGTTCTGTGGTTGTTTGAGAGAGGATTTTCTTATCATTAAGAATAAACAGAGAAATATACTTGATGCAGCTCCAGATTTATGGTAAAATCTTTCATCATTAGATCCAGATTTTTAGAAGCTGAGCTCAAACATCCAAGATCAAGAATCCTATTAAGAAGAAATAAGTTTAATGTTCACAAAGATTCATGAAATTAGTCAATGACTAATACAATAAACATCTAATACGTTATTTCACTATTTTAGTGGAAACCTGCCTATAAAACTAGTAACATTTTGATTTCCAACACATCCTGATGCCATTCTCCATTTTATCTAATTTATTTCCTGGTATTAATGTGCCCTGTTCCTGAAATTATATTTCATGTGGTTCTTTAAAAAAAACTCTATAATTTTTACAGGAATTATAACTTTCATTTTCTATTGCAGCAAGTAGTTGTAGCAATCTTAAGTAACCCATGTATTTTAAAATTCTATTTAGACCTTTATTAAAAATTAAAATTGAATTTCTCATCTCATGGGATTCAAACACACTCAACGTTTGGTTTTCAAAATTAACAATTTTTAAACAAAATTCAAAACTCAGTAAAAAAATTGATGTAAATCATCCACTAAGTGTGGAATTTAAGGTATATTGCATGGTAAGACAACATTTATGAATATAATTACATTAATGTTTACATATTATAGTCATATGTTTGAATTTTATAAATTTGGTTACATTACATTAAAAAAATATTGTCTACTACAATCTTGCACTTTCAGGATGTTAGATAATCTCAAGATGATGAAGTAAATCATAATACATGACTATTGGGTTATAAACCAATTGAATGAAATCCTATAAATCAGTTCCAGGAAATTTAGTGTAATATTTGAATGCACCCATTTTTTAATGTTTTATATTAATAATCTTGTCTCCATAATTGTACAACATATTTATTAAATTTTCAGAAGAAACTTAGCATTGATTATTCAAAAATTATATTGTTTTTAATACTCAACATTGAGAGAAATGATAACAAAAAGTTCAACTATTCTTTGACCTTAGCTTGTGAGGTTATGTTCAAACAAATAAAAACATACACAAAACTCACAAATTAACCATTTATTGTCACATACGCGTTTCAATGTCAAAGTAATAATCATCAGTGAATGTTACTACTACAAACTCTAACTTACATTTCAAGTTGATTTAAAAATGTTTGATTTATACAATTTATTGTACAGAAAACCTGATTGACTGACTGATTCACTTAAAGCCATAAATATTAAAGCAAAAAACTAAATTTAAAAGAAGTCTTTTGCATTTCTATCTCATTTAACATCAACAAATTACAGAATGTAAATGTGTAGGTGAAAATTTTGAAAAATACATCAGAAAGAATACATAAATTTTGAAATTGTAATTAATGCAAATCGTTAAACATATCCAGGTAAATTCAGGCCGATTCAACTGCAAATTTTCAATGACAATGTTCTCTGCAATTGTAGGACAACAGTTTCTCCAAGGTGATATTATTATTTGTGATAAGATATAGAGGGACAAAACTGAAACACGAAAGTATATAAAGCAATATAATCTCTTTATGGATGATACAAGTGACTTGAAAAAAATATCTGAATCACAGATAGTGTTTAAAATTTGTTGGGTAAAGTCTTGATAGACGAGAAAATACATTTTTGGTTCAAATTACAAAGAATCCATGGGGATGATTTTAGTAAATATTAAAAATTTTAAAAAAATTATAGGGCTGTATTGCATCTAATTCAATTTTTGTTAAGTTACATAAATCAATGTAAAATATTAAACATTCAATTTTATGAAAATATAAACATGAGATTTAACAATTTTGCAGACTGAGCAAAATAGTATTTATTTTCTACCTAATAGTTTAGCAACAAAGCAGGTACAACGAATGCTAGTTACTAACCATAAAACTGATGATGGACATATACATGTCCTTGATACATTTACTTATAGAGGCATAAAATATGTCTATTGCTATCACAACAATTGGTTTCAGCTTTAGTTTTATAAATACTAAAGTTCTGTCAAACCAATTTACACTGATTCTATAAATTAAGCTTTTAACTATGATAATTTTGTGTATATAAGAGTCATTTGACATTTGGTGCATAATGTTTATGCTAATGTCATGATTAGTAATTGAAGACTGCCAGATGTATCATGTTGTTTTCATACTGACTAGTTCACAAACTCATTAGTTTTATATTGTGCCTTGTACCTAAGATGTGTAAGTCACATGGAGCTAGTGAAATTTGAAAATTATTAGAAAGAATTTTAAAAATATCAACAAATGTAGTAATATTTGTGCGAATGAAATATTAACAAAGCTATACTACCACATGTTTCTTCTGCTTTGTGACGATCAAACTTACCAACAAGTAGAATCGTCTTGGATAATGTTTTCTTCAAATCTTGCCAGTAAACCAGCTGATGAAGATAAAAATTTGGCTCAAGCAGATCTGAGTCAACTCAGTACCAATGCAACTGATTTCCAAAATCTGCCAGGCACTGGTCACTGGACTTGCTTATAAAAACCTAACTTGATTAGATATAATTTGGGTTATATTATCCCAGGGAATACGTTAGTTTAAGGCATCGCAGCTCTAATGACCAAATTCTAGGATAACTTAAGAAAGATATATTATGCAAAGAAATTAAAATCCATGTTGCACGTTACTAAAAACATGGTTTTTATTTTGTTTGAACTTTAAAACTAGCACATCATCAGATAAAGCCTATAAAAAGATATAAATATATAGAGCGGCACAGTACAAAAGTAGTTGTAAACATAAAACAATAAATCTAAGGCTTTTAACTTTTCAATACTATAGAATCACTTAATATATTTTTGTTGTGTGTTAAAAGGAACAAGGCACTAGAGGGTCGCTAAATTACTGTTAGAAAGACCTAGGGCAATGACTTTAAGTTTGCAGAAACATATAAGTTAACCATCAAGTAACGGTACAAATTTTTTAGAGGTTACCGCTGAGATGGTATTGGTTGTACCAATACTTTTTACAAATACCTTTTACTAACGTGTAAAAGGAATGCAAAAACACGTGTATGGAGACTTGATACAAAAAAATTGACAGTGGTAGGATGTATGAGTATGGGTGACTTGGTTGAAGGGAACGATGGTGTTAGGACGAGTGAGTACGAAGGGGATAAATATATTAGGAAAAAGGGAAATTTTTAATAACATAATAAAGTTATTAAAAGAGGGTTAAGTGAATTATTTAATTAGTCAAAGTGCTAATTTTGCAGGTTATATCTATTAGATTTTTAAATTCCTAAATATTTTCTGTTAAACTTTCAATTAAATAATAACAACAGAACCGTGTTTCTACAAGTGAACAACAGCACTGGTTATGGGCATGTTAATACCATGAGGAAGAGAAACAGAGAGAAGATATGCGAGTTGAGTCAGAGACAGAGAGACGAAGAGGTACGAAGGGTTAGAACTAAAGTCGTTAGTATTACACACGGCATTTAATGTTTCACATCAAAAAATTACATAATTGTCTTAGTCATAGTTCCCAAATAAATATCCAGTGTACAAATTCACTGATGGTATATTGTATCACACCACAATTCTCTCCTACTACTAATGGACTTTTTTAGTGAGGTATTTCATAAACTTTGTTTTGAGATGTATCTATTAGTTTGGTTGAATGAGTCCATTATAAGCTGAAGTTTACATTCCATTTTCAAATATCATTATTCCCAAAAAATATCGTAACATATTCTGAGCCTCTACAAATCACCCACACCAACTAACTGCTTAAATCGCAATGATACATCACCTATTAAAACCATTGTTAAACAAACAAGAACAATACCAAGAAATAAACACCATAAAACATATATAATATAGCAATGGGTACAACACATCAATGATTGAGCAACCTCCTGATTAATAAACTTAAGAACGAAACCCCAAATACACAACACAACAATACCATAAAATACTTAAAAATACCATATCGATCACCCAAACTCATCAACATATTCTGAAAATACAATCACAGAATAACTATTCCTCACACAACACCTTGAACAAACAAATTAAAACTAAAATCATTAAACAAAGATATATGCAATAGTTTCTATACATAGAAACTTACTATGTATAGAAACTAACTTGCAGTTTGAGCCCCAAATTTTATATCATATAAACAGGAAAATCAATTATTACTTTTACATTAGTTTATGACTATCCAAACCTTAATTTATTTTGTAAATTTGTAAAAACTTACTGAGACAGAAGGTTTTTGATCGCTGCGTTGCGATCTTCATCAGAGTCTAAATTTTCTGCTTAGAGTTGTTTGGTTAAGCAGTGATGGTTTTAAAGGCAGGTTTTCGATAGTGTCAAAGAGTATGGGTGATTAGTATTGGATTTGTTCGTTTATTATGTTTGTATTTTGTGTTTTTATAAATTTCATATTGTGCTAGAGTGTTGAGATTTGGTCCTTTTTTGTTAATGTGTAAGATCTTACACATCAACTAAAAACAAAAAAAACCACGTCTCAACACACTAGAACAATATGAAATTTACAAACACACAAAATACAAACATATTAAACGAAAAAACCCAATACAAATCACACATATTCTTTGACGCTATCGAAAACCTGAATTTAAAACTGTCACCGCTTGACCTAACAACTGCAAACAGAAAATTTAGACACTGATGAAAATCACCATGGAGCGATTGAAAACGTTCTGTCTCAGTGAGTTTTTACAAATTGAGAAAATAAATTAAGGTTCGAATAGTCGTTAACTAATGTAAAAGTGATTAATTAAGTTTCACCAAATATAATGGACTGCAAAATTCAAGAGGAAAATCATTTTACAAACACTACCAAGAAGACATAAAAACACTCACAAACAAAATACCCAAACAAAATTTGCTGAACATTTCATATCCACAAACTATAACTACATAAACATAACATCAAACCAACAAACTCTTCACAAACAAATTAAAGAAATCAAAGATACACAACCAAACAATTTGAAATATACTAACTATACCTAACACACATACTCAAAACCCTACTAACCAATTACATTATAAATCACATACCTTTTTTGACATTGTAAGTTTTTTTTTAGAGTTACAGTAAGATTTGTTAACTAATAATTTTAAAAATTGCAAGTAATTTTCTTGTATTATTAAAGTGCCAGTAGAAAATTATAAACGCAACAAATATAAATATAATTATTTAATATTGTTGTTTTTTCAATACATCACATTTTGAAGACATATTTCTCTGGCTTTTTTCTGAAATTTTTATCTCTTACACCTGCACCCCAGGAAGGGTTTCATACTTCTCTTCCCTCCTGCCACGATTCACACTAAGATATATCATTTAGAAGTCACCCTAAAATCTTACAGTATTAACACATTGATAGGTAATCAGGCCATATCAGCTTATATCTAAAAATAATTTTCAATAAATTATGAGAATGTGGTTTATAAGGAGTATATGTGGGTTTTTAAAATCATAATGGCCATATCAAATTTATTCAGGTTTCCAGTTGGACAGGTAAATTTCTGCCACTCTCAGTTTAATTCAGACCATCATGACATTGTTAGCACCTTACCAAAATTTTATGGTGATAATATTAAATATATGATCCCTGTAATTAGTTAGTGTAACAAGCATAGTGTGTGTGTGTGTGTGTGTGTGTGTGTGTGTGTGTGTGTGTGTGTGTGTGTGTGTGTGTGTGTGTGTGTGTGTGTGTGTGTGTGTGTGTGTGTGTGGTGTGTGTGTGTGTGTGTGTGTGTGTGTGTGTGTGTGTGTGTGTGGTGTGTGTGTGTGTGTGTGTGTGTGTATGTGTGTGTGTGTGTGTGGTGTGTGTGTGTGTGTGTGTGTGTGTGTGTGTGTGTGTGTGTGTGTGTGTGTGTGTGTGTGGTGTGTGGTATGTGTGTGTGTGTGTGTGTGTGTGTGTGTGTGTGTGGTGTGTGGTGTGTGTGTGTGTGTGTGTGTGTGTGTGTGTGTGTGTGTGCATGGTTTAAAGTGATCATTTTCTCAGGACAAACGGAACACCCCTTTTCCTGGTGAAGATTAGTTTTTCACTATTTCGAAGTTGCAAAAAGACTTTGAAATTTGGGATGCATCCTACTTTATCTTCAAAAATTGTATAAAAGTTTGTCCAATACTCCATTTACTGCGTTTATATTGCGAATAGGAATACAATTTAAAGGTCATTTCAACATTTTATCTTATACCTGTTGATGTTCGATTTCTAATCCTCGATTTCTTAACAAAGCATTGTGGCTTGCAGGTGAAATGTGTAATTCACCGTCTATTTGATTACCATTGTAAGTGACAGTGACACATACTTCCCCAACAGATTTAATTATGTTACCTGTGTATGAGCGAAAACCAACATTAGACATTGATTCTTATAGAGCAATAGCCTTATTGAGTATTTCATCCAGAATTCATCGCCAAATTGTATTTCCCGTCCTTGTTACCAAAAGGTTTGATCACGTTAATTAGCATGCATATTAGAAATTAACATTATCTCATTAAGTAGAAATATATACAAAAACTAAAATCAACTCTAATGTTTTTAAACTAAAAACCAAGCAAATAGCAATTGAATGAGAAAAGCTGATTAATAAACACATGAATAATATCAAATCTGATTAAAACATAGAGATAATGTGTTTATAGCTGATGAGAGCATTATCTTCAAAAATGCCGATTAATTCGTCATTAAAAGCTTGATTGTTGTCTTCCTTGATTTGGAGTTATCCTTTAGGGTTTAAAGTATTGCGTTAGCAGTAATGTGTTCAGGGTAATATGTTATTTCTGTAGATAGCTCTTCACAAGATCCAAAAGTGTTTTTGCTGTGCATTATTGACAGTTGCAGTTATTGTGAGATTCAACCTCAAATTCATGTAATCACACCTAAAAGCAAGACCTTTAACACTTTAGGTAACATACACAAAGTCCCCTACCTCACATAACGAGTTTGCCCCCATCTGCCGACTCCCTTACCATCCCCCATATTTATTTGGTTACCTTCCCATATTTATTTGTACATCTATAGTACTACATTTTTGGGTTTGATATCGAGGGGAATTTGGGAGTCTCTTCTTGGTAATACTGATGCTTCTTCTTTTCTCGGCACTAATACTATTGTAAGCATTCCAGTAGGGCTCGCTTTGTACATTTTGACCTTAGCTTTCATTAAGCCGAGTGAAACCCATTTTTATGAATTATTATCAAAAGCAATGTTACTGTGGAAGCACTTTAGCATTACAAAAACCATACTACTTTTTGTGCAAACTTATTTCTAAGTATAATTACATCCTAAAATTAAGTTTCAGGTTTGGCGTGTGAATATTGTTATTTTTCTACCTGCATTTGATCTAACTTTTGTAAAAGTAATGAATGTGTAGAGAACGGAAGGCATTTTAAATAAAATCTATTTTCTCACATTCTTTTTTTGCTGCTCGACTGCAATGGGAGGCTGCAGGGTATTATCTGTGCTATTGATCAGAGACTAGGTTTTCATTCAATCTTAACATTCCCAGACCTTTTCTCAGAGAATTAAATTTCCAACGTACTGAACGTTTGAAAGACTTTAAAAAATCCCTGATGGAAAAATCAATAAGAAAGGAGAACCTTTTATGAATTTCAAATTAATAACTGTTATCAAAATTGTAGCATGTATGTAAAATAAATTACTCTTCAATCAAAATACAATGCTAATTGCTGTACACAAACTGGCTGCATAAATAAATGTTACCATTCATGAATACTAATTACACTCATACATAATAAATTAAAAACTAGTTTAATATTACGTTTACTCTTATTAGCATGTGAGTGAATTATTAATGTTTGAGTATCCATTTCCCAGGGAAGGAGTTCATTTGAAAGCATCTTTATGGCGAAATGACCGTTTTTGTTTTAGGAGTGTGTGAGAGATCTGTTTTAATAAATAAACTACTGTTTTGTTTGCAAGTTAGTAAAAAATTTATTGTTGTTTTATTTTTAAATTGTTATTATACATCACAGTTTGTATGTTACTTATTTTTACCAACACCTTAAAAATGTTAAAAATTCTTTTTATTTTTCTTCACTTTATATCTTCTTTTCTACCTAAATTAACTTAATATCTTCTTTTCTCTTCTAAGAAATTAATATTGTAATTTTGGTGGTAATTCCTTATCCCTTTTAACCCTTTCTTTTAAACTTTTACTATCAAAATTTATTTAAACTTTTTTCTTCGTTTACATTTAAAATAAAAAATTCTAAGAAAAATAATTTTTAATTATATTTAATAAAAATTGTTATTTTATTCTTGTTCTATTTAACCCTTTAATACCAAAACAAAAATTACTCCATTTTCTAAATAAAGCTTTCTTTATTTTCTAAAATTCTCTTTTAATCCCCTTGAAATAAACAATCCTTTCATTTGATTATGAAAATTATGAAGTTTTGATTTTAATCTTTTGTACAAAATAAACAACTAATCTTTCTCTCAACAAACAATTTTAACCCTTTATCTTTATCTAGATATCTTTCCAGTACTCATTTCAAAAACAACATAATTGTATTATTTTCAAACGAAATTGTTATTTTAAAAAGATTCAAATATTTCTAGAACACATAATTAGTTAGACAAAAATGTTATATAGTTAAAACAATTGATTATAAGAACAAAAATTAAAGGCAAAAGAAATATAGGCTAGATATGACACTAATTTTTTTTAAATAACAAGATACATATATGATACAATGAAGGAAGTAAAATAAATACCTGTCTATATCGCTCATTGACAAAGAGAAATTAAAAAATAAGTACACTAATTGAAAGGGTAAACATTATTAATTAAGATCTTGGATGAGTTAGAGGGTAAAAGCCTTGAATCTAAAGTTAAAGTAAGAGGTATTGAAAATTTTGTACTACATGTAATTTGTACAAGATAGACTACTCATAATAATTCACATAAAAATATATTCATTCTAAAACAATACTAACTATGAAATATAGCTTATGCAGCAACAGAGTGGACAGTAAAATAATTTATATTTATTTTACAAAATCATAACTTAAAAGGGATTTTGAATAAAATTTTATCTACCTATATACGTGACAATAGGCTAAAAGGTTGACCAGTTTTAAAGTCATAATTTTTTATGTTAGTTTTATAAAATACTATGACAAATTATTATAAATTTTCAAATATTGTAACGTTTTCTATATACCCTCCACTCTCTTATTCAAATTTTGTAATATTTCTAAATTTAAAGATCAAGATCTATTATTATTCAAGTCACATAAACAGTTTGATACTTAGTATGTATCTTTTAATCCACATATCTTACTAAAAGTAACATACTTTTTCAATGTCACTCAATGGTAAAAACTTCACAATGTAGAATATATTTAAGAATATACTTTTTAAATGGGCAATTGAAGAATCAGGAATAAAACCAAATACAAGTTTAAAAGAATAGCGATTTTATGAAAAAATAAAATGGCATGGTTTTTAAATTTAGATAACACTGTAACTATTCTATTATTGTGGTAAAATACTAACACTTTAAATATGTTAAAATTGTTTTCCTCAAATTGTTAACGTCTTCCTAACCTTTATAAATTATCTCTTTTATGTTAGTTTATGACTATCTGAACTTTAATTTATTTTGTGAGTTTGTAAAAACTTTTGGACAGAACGTTTACGATTGCTCCGTGGCAATATTCATCAGTGTCTAAATTTTCCGCTAACAGTTGTTTTTGGGTTAAGCAGTGACAGTTTTAAAGGCAGGTTTTCGATAGTATCAAAAAGTATATGTGAATTGTATTGGGTTTGTTCATTTAATATGTTTGTATTTTGTGTTTTTTGGTATTTGTAAATTTCATATTGTTCTGGTGCGTTGTGAGATGAGGTCTTTTTTTGTTGATGTGTAAGATTTCTAGGTTAGGCTATGTCTGTGTATTTTTGTACTCTTTCTTTTAGGTGATTGGAGTATACTGAGTTTGTGTTCTGTTTGGGTGATTTTATGTGTTCCTCAACTCTTTGTTGGAAGTTGCAGACTGTTTGCCCAATGTAGAATTTGTTGTAGTTAGTACAGTTTAATTTGTATACACCTTGTGCTTGTAGTTTATATTTGTTGTTGGTGTCGTGTTGTATTTTGTTTTGTAGTTTGTTATTATACTAGTTTGTTGTGTATACTAATTTGGATCGTGTTTTTTAAATTTGTGGGATATTTTATTTGATGTTCTGTTTATGTATGGTATTGTGATGTATTTATTTTCCCTCCCTGTAGTGTTAATTTTAGTGTTTTTTTTTTGTACATTGTGCCATAGTTTGTCTATTATTGTGGTATTGTATCCATTTATGTATGCTTAATATTTAATGGTGTCTAGTTATCTGTTTATGTTTCTGTGGTCATTGGTACTTCTTTGAGGCTGTGGAGCATGAATTTAAAGGCAGCATATTTGTGTTGGGTAGGGTGGTTTGCAATTTGTGGATAAGTGTGTCTGTCATTGTGAGTTTTCTGTAAATGATGAAGCTGTGTTTGTGTGTGGTTTTTTGTTATGGTGAGGTTGGGGAAGTTTAGGGGTTGGTTGTTTCAATCTCTAAGGTGAGCTAGAGTTTTTGGTATACTTTATTAGTGTAGGTGAGTTTTTCACATTGTCAGATGTTGCCTCTGTATAGTGTCATGATGTCATGATATCATAAACATATCTGTGCCAGTAAATGATTTTGTGTGCATGTGTATTGTTTGCAAGTATCTTGGTGTTTTATATTTATGTGGGAAATTTTCGCTTAGGATGCTGCTGATAGGACTTCCCATGAGTAGTGTATGTAGTTGGGAATAGAAATTTGAGTTGTGGGTGAGATAGATTTGTTTGGTGATAGTTTAGGATTTTGGTGACATGGATTTTTTGTATGTTGTTCTGCCTTATTTGGGTGTTTAAGATGTTGAGGATTTCGGATACGGGTATAAATAGTTTGATAAAATAACTATCACTTAATGGAAAGGAAAATGATAAAATAACTATCACTTAATAAAAAAAAACATTTTAAATAAAAGTTACATTTTATAAAAATTCTCTTGCTTAGGATGAAATGTTGTTAGAACCGACTTAAAAAAAGAAGAGATTCTGGGTTCAATCTGTGTGTTTTTTTAATCTACTTTTTGATTGCTTGACTTTCCATGATTAATTATAGCGAACCATAGGGTCTTTTCATTAAACAAACATTTTGTCTGTTCCATATTATGAAAGTATTTAAGACAATATATGATCTTTGTTTTCGGAAAAGACCATAGAATATAAGATTTTGTCTGCTAAAAAATATGTGTTTGCATATTTTTGTTTAGATATACCTACAACTCAACCTTCTTTGAATGATTTACACTGTATGTGTGAATGAATGTGCTTATTGTAAATGCTTATAAATATAAGAGATAATATCTCCTTGAATCTCTTGAATCATAAATTTAATAAATTCCTTATATCTATAACATAAGTCTATGGAAGCAATGAATAGCCTGTGTTTATATTATAATTTGTTAATCTATATGCCAAGGAGTCCCAACATTATGTAAAACCCACATGAAGTCAGTGCTGACTTCAAAATGTTGTGGGTAATAAGCCTATGATAAATTATGATTTTGTTATTGGAAAATTATTTTTTACATTTTAGTAAGTAAAAATTATTTGTTTTGTTTTTTTTAAGTCGGTTCTGTTTTTTTTTAATTTTAAATTAGGATTCATTATTGAAATAATTAAGAGGCTAAAAAGTATTCAATACTTTATTCCAATTTATCTGAATTTTGGACTTCAAATCTATGATTGAAAATTTAATTCCTTACTAAATCTGAAATTTCCTTTGTTTCTGCTTTTATACTACTAACATATATAGTTTAATATTGAAAAATGAAGTTATTAAATTTAACTTCAGGCCTCAGTTTATACTACTGCCATTCAAAATCATACCTCTCTTCAGTAACTTTCTAAGTTAGAATAATAGGAAACCTTTTCTTAAAACAGGCGCGTATCCAAGGGGGGCCGTTTTTGATCACCCTCCAACCTTCAGGAACTTTGGGTTAAAAATCGACAATATATTATTAAATTAGGACTTTTTTCGATAATTAAGTTATTATATATTCTCAAATATAAAATCGTAACTGTAATAAATATAATAACAAAACGTCTATCCTATTATTCATTTTTTTCTAGGAATCTTAATCACGTTACCGATTTCTAACTCAAGCATAGAAAGAACTTTTTCTTGTTTAAGAAGATTGAAAACATGGCTAAGGTCAACCATGGAAGAGGACCGCTTGACAGGATTAGCATTGCTCAATATCAATTATATATATAATGCATCGATTGCCCCCCCCCCAAAAGCAAGTCGCTGGATACGCATCTGTCTTAAAAAGTAAAGTTACTTTTTTTCATTTGGTTTGGTCCTTAGTGCAATAAAACTTCTAATATTTTGGAAAAGATAAGTTAATTTCTAATACTAATATATATTTTTTAGCACAGAAATACTGTATGAACCTCAAACAAATGATTTTGTTACCATTTATTTTAAATCAGTAACTACTTCAAGATAACGATTGTACTAGTTTTACAACTATCCAATATTTTATGGCATTCAAATCTCCTGTACAACATAAGCTACCGACTTTATGGAACATAAATTTAATTAAATTTTAACCTATATGAAAACTGTAAACATGATTTACCTAGTGAAAGTTAATCTATATTTTATAGGTATTTATTGCATAACTAATGAATAGTATTAAACTTACTTGCTGACGCATTTCGAAACAACCATTCATTTATATAGCTGACCCTTTACTTATGTTCAAAGTGAAGGCTCGGCTTTATAAATAAAAGAATTGTTTTGAAACACATTACCAAGTAAGTTCAAAAGTATCCACTTGGTTCCGAAATTAATACTTATAGTTTGATCAGTAAATTCAAGATGATTACAACAAGCAACTTTAATCTACATTATTTTTTCAAAATCTTTATTTTAGTTATATTTTTTCAAACGCATCGAAAACCATGTAGTGTCAATACTTCTATACCTGCTACAAGATATGGGTTAATCAACAATAATGGAATTCATAATTGACTGCTCAATGGCAATTTCTTTATCACAATTATAACTTTTCTTAAAATTCCTTCTTCTAAACTTTTTACTTCATGTCAATATACAGGTATCATGCAATCTGGTAACAGCCTTGTAAATATAATACATATTTGCAAACTTTTTATATTTACTTTCATGCTGGAGCCCTTAATATTCTTCAATTTCTGCAATTTCATCGAAATGTTGTACACTTTAATGTGGGTTTATTTCTTGCAATGGAAACAGGAGCTGCTACTGAGACCCCATAATTTTCTTCATTACCATGTTACTGAAAAGTTCAAAACAGGTGGCCTGTGGTATCCTCGTTGACTGCAAAAACTAGCTTTTAGTGAAGCTTCAGATCTTGCTTCACTGCAATTAGCTTATAAGCTGGAGGTAGTTGCAATTGAAAATTAGAAGAACTGGCAACACTTCAGTAACATTGGTTTGAACAACCCACCAGGAAACTCATCTGCCTACAACACCATTGAAGAAGTCATACAACCTAGCATTATCTTTATAGGAGACAGCCTATCTTTGATAGCCTATCTCCATGATTAGGTTACTCAAGACTACCAGCAGTGGAAAAGTGTATCGAATAAATGACAACCACCTCCTGGAACTCATAGGCAGAAAAGTATAATTCAACAAAAGACCTTATCTTATTAAGAAAGAGCCAAGAAGAACTGAACAAAGAAATAAAATTCACGCAGCAAAGTGCCTTTATAAACTTGATCAGTAGGCTAGACTTGAGGATGGATGGCGCTGTTGCTCACAGGAATATTTCTACCTCGATAATGACTGTGGCCAAAACCAATTTCAGCCCCTCCAAGTCTGAGTTATGCCAAAGACATTGAAAAATCCAATTTGTTAAGACTATCCCAATACCACCTACACATCCTGTATTAGACATATTGCAGAAACATTTAAAAAAAACGTCCAAAACACTAATGTCTTAATGAAGAATGCCACAAACTCAAGTACAAAGGAACTTGACTTCACAATTGCTGAACTGGACTCTGCTCTCTCACAAACCAGTCCATGATACCAAGTGTTTTGCAAGAACCAAGTGCATCCATTTAAGACCAAGTTCAAGACATGGACATGACCTGAGAGGGAAAAAATTACGACAGTTGTTGGTAATATATAATTACTTTTGTAAAACTATCCCTGAAATTTGAAAAACATCAACATTTGATGTATATTAATAATCGTAAATAATAGACAAAAACCCAATACATTTTGTTTTTTCTTATTGATCTTCTAATTCACAATATAATTTTCCTTCTCGTAATTCTTTCTTTTCACCACGTTCACCAAACTACAACTTATTTTCCCGTCCAAAAACACACTCACAATTCAATCTTAATTAACAGCTGATACCTACAGATATTAAAAACAGTTCATTGAGAGTTGATTTTTAGATATTCAACACAATACTACATCAATTCTTCCTCCTTCTAATGAACAGATTTTAGCAATCATTAATTCATCATTCTTATCCTTAGACGACATGATGTTTCAGAAATTTCCTCCTCTTCTACTACTGCACGCATAGGCTCCATCTCTCCATTTACTCTGAGTGCTGTGGTTACACCTTTATTTCTGCTGCATGTACCTTAACTGGTTGGGTTGTTTTCAAATAGAAGACCCCCATGACCCAGCTTCTTTATTTCAAAAGGCTCTAGCCACTTAGCATGAAACCCCTTAATTTGTTGCTCTGGGCATGACCATTACGGAGCACCAACAGACCAGGTTCCAGTTCTTCAGGTTCTTCTGTGTCCTCTTTTTCAGCTTGTTTTATTGTTTGTGTAGTGGCTTCTTGTCTTATCCGGTGGTTCATGTTTTCCTGGTTCTGATACCTCTCCTCCAAGTATCCTATTCTGGAAGATCCCAGTCACCAGTTCAGAGGATCTGATGGCCAAGGAATAGTTCTGCAGGAGAGTAACCAGTGACACAGTTCATACATTGTCGAATGACAAGGAGTGACTCAGGCAAGAATAAGTCCCATTACTTGTGTTGTTTACCTACCATTTAGTTTCATCCTAGGGTTATCGATTGGTGTTGTCCAATGTTCAATTCTTCAGTCTACCATAGCCTGTGTCCACTGTCTTAATGTAAATAAAATACAATTATCAGAGACCACACATCAAGAGTATCCAAATCTGCTGAAGAAATAAGTGTGAAGTACTCCTAATATTCGAGAGATGTTGGCTTCTGAAATGGCAACACCAATCAGCGAGGCTTCAACCCAATGAATGAAAACATCTGTTACGACCAGAAGATTAGTCTTACCTTGTGATGTTCTAGGGAAAGAATCCATGATGTCAACTGCCATATCTTCCTAGGGTTGGCAAGGTCTCCTTCCTCTCATGGTAGTACTTGCTTTTTGGTTACTGGGATAGGTACAAGCACAAACTAGACATGTCTGGATGTAGTTGATGATGTCCTTAAGCTTAGATATCCAGAAGAATCATCTACAAATTGACACGTAGGTTTCTTCCTAACCGGCTTCAGTTTCAATTGTGGAATTTACGGATTATGATATCTATGTTGGCCCTAGGTATGACTACAACAGAAAACAAGTCAGATAGATGAGATACATACATAAGAATACCATGTTCTAATCAGTAACGTTTATAACACATCTTGAACTCCCTAGGAACACCCTGAGGTTCGCACTATGCTGGCCAATCCATTCTATCATTTTACTACAGGTATGATCTTCAGCCTGTCATTTTCTTACTTGTTCCAAGTTGATTTCAGGTCCTATTGATATAAGTACAAGCCTCCTATCTTCAGGCTCAAAGGTGGTCTCAGGTATATCTCTATTAGGCAGTAAATCATCACTCAGAAATTCCCCAGCAGGGTCTCTGAATAAACTATTGGCTGCTTGGTTACAAACTCCTGGCACATGACAAATATCAAAATCAAAGTCAGCTAACTATAATGACCATCTCATTAATTTTGATTTTGTGATGAATACCTTATTTAGCCATTGGCGTAAGGAATTATCAGTGTACAACTGGAATTTCTTTCCTACCAAGTAACTATGTAATTTACAGTCTTTCTCTGACGTGTAATAATGTTTCTCAGTCGAAGACAACTTGGGACTGGCATACTCTATAATATTTTGCTCACCTTCCTTTTTCTCCTGAAATATTACGACCCCTAATCCTAAATCACTTGCACGAGTCTGTAAGTAGAGTTTTCTTAATGCGTCAGGATGGGCTAGTCACTGTGCGTTGCATATCTCTTTCTTAATATTATTGAATGGCTCCTCTTCTCTGGCTGCTCACTTAAACCTTTTATTCTTAATAAGTAAGTCTGTTAATGGCGTTGCCTTCTCTTCAAAATGAGGAACAAAGCTACTGTACTAACCACAGATACCCAAAAACTGCCTCACTTGGTATTTCGTAAGAGGTCGACCCATATTTTCAATAGCCTCGTTCTTTTCTGGCTGTCTTTTCAACCGTCAAGTGTCAAGACATGGCCCAAGTATTCTACTCTTATGGAAGCAAAGTGACATTTCTTCTACTGACAAGTTAATTCATGCATTTTTATTCTCTCTAGTACTTACTTTTGTTAGGTGAACTAAATGTGATTTAAATCCTCACTATAAATTAACACATCATCCAGATTTACTTGACAAAATTCACCATTATAACCACATATTACTTCATCAATGAGCCGCATTAATGTGGCAGGTGTATTTTTGAACCTGAATGGCATTACTTTACACTGCTATAAACCTCTGGGTGAAGAAAATGCTGTCATTGGTCAGGATTTTTCCTCAACTTGAACTTGACAGTAGCCTGAATTGAGATCTATAATACTGAAAACTTTTGCACTACACACTCTACTTTTTTTTATATAAACTTGGGAGCGGGTTTAAACTGCCCGAAGCACTGCTACCTTAAGGTATATTGTACTTACCTCCCTGATCTAGTCAAATAGCCCCTTCCCTCTTACCAGGTTTAGGAGTTTCCTGACTAGTGTTTTACCTTCAGCTTCCACCAGAGCCGTTCCATCACCAAAGAGATTGAAGCGCCTCTCAGCAAGTACTTCACATCTGTAAATAATGTGTGTGGCAGTCTCCAGTTCCTGCCCGCATAATCTGCACACTGGTTCATCTTTGTAGGTACCCATTTTATGCAGATGCACACTCTACTTAATAATCTTTTTAAATCAAGCATGGGGTACGCATCACTTATAGTTTCCACATTTAATTTTTTATAGTCAACCCATAACCGATATTTTCAATTTTTTTTGGAGGGACAATGGATGAAGACCAATGGATGTAGAAGTTTCGATCAATCCTTCCCCTTACATTTCTTGAATCTTCTTTTCTGCAAACTTATCAGGATTCATCGGATATGCTCTTTGTTTAACAAGGTTGGGGTCTCTACAAATTATCTCATGTTTGATGGTAGAAGTAAGTTCAGTCTTATCATTTATAACCTTTGGAAAGTTATTAAATAATTTTCTAAGTTGGTTTTCTTCTTCCTTTTTTAGTGTTTCTATATTTCAGTCTGTCACCTTATCTTTGATAATAGCTTTCCTCAGTTTACTTAACGTATTTTCACTATGTAAAGCAACCTAATCAGACTTTGTGTACCAAGAAAAATTTCATACGGCGCATAATATAATGTGACATTATATTTTTCTAAGAAATCATGTCCCAAAACAATGTCTGGTATCAAATATTGTATTACAGCTACTGGCATCTAATGTTTATACTAGCACACTTTAAATATCAATAGTGTTTGGCCTACAGTTGTGTAATTATTATTATTCTCTCACTGAGTCACGATTATATTGTTTAGTGTGTGAACATTAATTACTTAACTTGTCACTAATAAAAGAATTACTAGCCTGAATATCTAGTATATAAGTCACTAATTTGTTATTCAATTGTAACCTTAATGCTGGGGGGGGGGTGTAATTCTGTTCACTAATTATAGCTATAGGTTTCCTTCGCCACCATTTGGTACTACCTTTAACTTCCATTTCTACAACTTGGGGGATAAGCCATGTTCTCAGGATCATTCTTTCCCTATTTAGATTGGTCCTGAATTAGTTTTCCACCAGCAAAACACTTATTTCTCAAGTGCCTCTTCTGACCACAATTGTAAAATTTTCTAAGAGGTTCTTCCCTTTTTACATACACTATTTTTGGTAACAAACTCATTTGGTGTTTCGCCTTTTCCATTTTTGCTCTCGTAATCTTCTTCTACTTTCCTCATAATCTCCATCAGGTTGCTAATGAACTCGGATTTGCTATTTTTACTAATGGTCTTAACTTATCATTTATTAATTCTATAACAAAGGATGGGGCATCATCCTAATTACACTTTAAGTGAATGCATTTCTATAATTGAAATTTTGAATGACAAATGACCCTACCCTCATCTCAGTGGGTTGTCTTTCGGTTAAAAACTTCTTATTAGCAGCAGCTTTTGTCTCTTCAGAATCAAAGCATTTCAATTGATGTGATAAAATATGGACATATACTTATTCAAGTAGGTCAGTTCGTTTCAATAATGCCATAGAATTGTGTATAAAGTTTTTTGCATCTTCTTCCGGTCTTCCTTGAAATTCCATTAGTCTCTCCTTTATTATCCTTGGGTCCACGGGCATTGTGCCCCCCCCCCAAACTTGACTGACATTAGGCACCTTTTCTATTCTCTTGACTAAATAATGTTTCTCTTCTTCTATCTTATTGACTAATCAATTTTTCTGTTCCTGTATTTTGTTTTCTAATTTACTAGCTAGTTCCCTTTCTTGTTTTTCTAAATCTACTTTATTTTCTACATCTTGTATTTTTACATTGACTGAATTGAGTCTTTGTTTGATATTATCCCTGATTACTTAAATAATATTCTGCAGTTCGTCTTTTTGTTTGAAGTTTAGTTCTTTGAACTGCTTAAATTTGTTTACATTTTGAGCCTGTAAATTCTCTGATTGGGTCTGATTTCCTGAAGAAAAATTTGTTTAAAATCGGCCACTATCGCGCTAACATCGTTTGAAAATTCCGTTGTTTCCCAGTATTCGAATGAATTCACGTCAACTCCATAGTCTTGCAGTTCTTGCCATAGGTGTAATTCCAAGTCTTCTTTGTCTCCGTTAATACTGAGTCCTCGAGACCCTAATTCCGTCCTCAGCGAATTGTGATAGAAACTTCACCATGTCTATTGGAAATTGCCTTTCCACCTTCCGTCGTATGTCTGCGGGAGTTTCGTATGGTTTCGTCCTAGGCCCCTTTTCTATACCAACGATATCACCCTCCTACCAAATGCTTCCCTTTCCCTCTATTCGGATGACGCCATGATCAAGTCAAGCTCCTGGAGCACACCTTAAACAAAAAAGACCATACAGATGCAACTGGATTTCCTGTCACTGTGGCTCCGGAATTGAAAAGCTGTGGTGAAAAGTGATAAATCAGAAGTCATCTGCTTCACCAGGAAGCAACAACTGCAAACTAGAGCCATTACTCTTGACGGGCCACTCATTGTTTGAAAATATTTTGTTATATACTTTACCGTCATCATAGACTAGCACCTGTCTTTCTCCTCACAAGCTTCCTCTGCCCTTACCAAGGGTAAAGCTCTCCATGCCAAACTCTACCCTCTCCTCTGTCGGACAGGGAGGTCCTTCTACACACGTTATCAAGAACATATAAAAGCACTAACAAACAATAACTACCAATCAAACTTCGCCGATTATCTTAACTCCACAAAACATGACTACATAGACATAACATCTAACCCACAAATTCTTTATAAACAACACAGGAATAACCAACGCTACACAAACGAACATTTCGAAATATACAAACACTTCATACTACACCCTACACACATACTCAATACACAATTACATTACAACTCGCACACACTTTTTGACTTCATAACTCCTAATAATCACAAAATACACTCACACCACCATAATATCCCACCCCCACCCTAATACCCTAACCTACGTAAACCTTGAGATCAGTTACGGTCTGAGTTGACAATGGGACATATCTCCCGAAACGGCCGTCCTCAACAAACATAAGTACTTGAATTTTATACTCCATTACGTTCGGTGAATCTTATTAATCACTTAAACAATAGTTTATGACTATCCGAACTTTGAATTTAGTAAATTTGTTAAAACTGAGACAGAACGTTTTCGATCGCTATGTGCCGATGCTTCATTAGTGCCTTCTGCTTGGAGATGTCGGGTCATGCGGTCACGGTTTTAAAGGTAGGTTTTCGATAGTATCGAAGAGTATGTATGATTTGTATTGTGTTTGTTCGTTTAATATGTTTGTACTTTGTGTTTGTGTGTGTCTGTAAATTTCATATTGTTCTAGTTTGTTGAGATGTGGTCCTTTTTTGTTGATGTGTAGGATTTCTAGGTTGTGGTAAATGTCTGTGTATTTGTGTCCTGTATCTTTTATGTGGTTGTAAAATGTTGAGTTAGTGTTCTGTTTGTCTTCCTCGATTCTTCGTTTAAAGCTGCGACCTGTTTGTCCAATGTAGTATTTGTTACATTCGTCGCAGTTCAGTTTGTATACGCCTGGTGCTTATAGTTTGTGTTTTTTTGTATTTTGTACCATAGTTTGTCTATTATTGTGGTGTTGTATCCTTTTTTGTATGCTAAATATTTGTGTCTAGTTCTTTGTTTATGTTTTCTGTGGTCATCGGGACTTCTTTAAGTCTACGGAGCATGGATCTGAAGGCATAGCGTTTGGATAGTCATAAACTATTGTTTAAGTGATTACAAATATAAACTAGTGCTACTATAGGCAAGTTTGTAAATATTTACAAGTGTTTAGTGAAAACTAGTAGCTCACGTGAAGATGGAATCAACAAATATAAATAAATATAAATGTATCAAATACGAAAATCATACCTTGTGAACATATCATTGTTAAAAGTCAAGGCCATGATTAAACTTCTCGTCCTATCTGTAACTCTGTAACTGTTTGTCCACTTAGTGACGTAGTAGTTAGTGCCAAACTTAAAACTTACCATTACAAGTATACCTTGCTCTAACAGAAATTAATTGTAAACAATAACCTATTTATTAGTGAGTGTATTTAATGTAGTGAATAATTAAGTAGTCATCTAGCTATAAAATAAAATAATTAATTAACCTGAGAGTAAAGTCATTTCGTGACTTTTGTCTATGTAGATTTTTGTATATTGAATATAAATTTGGTAAAAACCAGTCATTCTCATTAACTTGAAAAGTTAATTTATGAAAACGGCATTCCCAGTTTGCAGTAATAATGGGATTCGGATAAAATTTAAACTACAGGTATAAATTAATTCTGAACTAACGTCATTGATTCCCACTGAGTTCAAGAGACAGTTACAAAATATAGAGATTATTAGAATATAGAGATTATCAAAAATGCATATTCTATCTCATGACTATTTTTATTTAACTAAAATTGAGCAATTTCTTTTAGTGAATATATTATTACAAAGGTGTATTAGTTTATAAAATTTTCCTCACTCAGTAGGCCCTGCACAATTTTACTAAACGCTAATTTTATTCCCATACTATTATGCCAGTTAGATAATTTTGTTTATACATTTAAAAAATGGGGTAATTGTTTACTTTAGTCACGGAAGTGATTTCCGTAAGATTATACCATCCGATGCAGTAACTCATAAGGAATATCAAAATAATTAAAAACACATTCGCTGACGTCTCAAATAATTACAATTGTTGAAAAAAGTATTCTATTCCCCACCCCCTCCACGGTCACTTAAAACCTTACAAAATCAATGTTTGTCTTAATTTGTTTACCTGAAATTAGCAACATGCCTCGAAAAGTATTTACGTTATTATTTACATTTTTGTTGTTGCTACTATGGAAGGTTAATTTTGTATCATATTTTAGTTGAGACTACATTTTGGACGCGCAGTAGCAACAGCGCACTGAACTACCTTTCTATGAAGTATCCAGTCAGGATAGATTTGGATGTAATATTATAGAACATTACTATATACCTATAAAGTATCCAGTGAGGATAGATTTGGTTATGTTATACAACATTACTATTTACCTATATCAAAACAAATCTATACACATAAGGTATGAGACCGGTGGAAAAATTTTACTGGGAGATGCAGAAACTCAACGAATATTTTACATATTCGAATAAATGTACATAGTAATGTTTTATAAAATTACAACCTAATCTATCCTGATTGGATTCTTCATAGGTATATAGAAACGTTTTATAAAATTTCAACCAAATCTACCCTGACTAGATACTTTATAGGTACATTCTTGTCTAGACGTAGTAGGCCTACAGTGCGCTGTTGCTACTGTGAGCCCAAAATCATGTCTCAACTAAAATGTGATAAAATATTAACCTTTCGTGGTAATAAAAAAAATGTAACTTAATTACTTTTCGAGAGATCATGCTAGTTTCAAGGTAAACCATTGACTTTGTAAGGTTTTTAGGTGACCGTGAAAGGGGGGGGGATGAAATAATTTTTTTCCAAAATTGTAATTACGGGCGAAATTTAGGACGACAGCGAAGACGTTCTTACTTTTTTGGTATTCGATATGAGTTCTGCATCTGCTGGTAAAATTTTTCGGCAGACATCGTTTACGTAACTAAAGTAAACAATTATAAAAAATGTTTTTAAGGTGGACTTCACGTTTTTACAAACCATGATTACAAAATTAGGTTTTAATCCATGTTGTATATTATACGTCGTAAATACTAGAATAGTACAGTACAGTACATAGCTAAATTATTTCATAAGAATCAACATTTACAGAAATTATAGGCTATATGTAGCCTACTTTTATTACGATTTAAATGCCAAAGATAAATTAAAATCAAACTCATTGTTAATTAACCAGACAAACCATATGGGATGACTTACATGCTATAGAACTACAGTAAACCTGTTGACCACCTATCTTATAATTAAAATTAATTTAATTCTAGGACATTAAATGCAATGTGTTCTGACAATGTGTAGTTTTACCTTAATCTTTACCGGATTTAATATAAAGGCTTTATTAACAATGTCATAAATATATTTAAATTATTATAAATTGTTTATGTTGTAAGAATATTCTACAACAGTTTGATTAGAATAAGTGAAATTAACAGTTATTTAATGTTTTCCTTTGTTGTATTATGATAAGTTTTCATAATACAAAGATTTTCAAAAAGAACTTACGAGTTCTATGTATAAATTTAATGGTAAAAATAATAAAGAATTACATAAACAAGTACATACAGGCGCGTATCCAAGAACTTTGGGTTAAAAATCGACAATATATTATTAAATTAGGACTTTTTTCGATAATTAAGTTATTATATATTCTCAAATATAAAATCCTAACTGTAATAAATATAATAATTTTGTAACATTGTAATGCTCTTTGAATAATTACAAAAATAGAATTACTTATCAAATACTAGTCTATGTTTATAAATACGCTCGAATTTTAACTTAATTTACCTAAGTTAATTCGTCTTTTATTGTAAATAAAAAATAAAATTTTAATTTTTAATTTGAAAATGTGACGCGTTTCCTCGGCATACCCTCGTAAACGTCTAAAAATTTTAACAACAGCAAGCGCTAGTGAAGCCTAGTCCCGAACATATGATTTTCAATACGTAATTTTGTTCGTGTTGGAAGAATAACTACTTATATTAATTAATAAACAATTTTTATAATAATAGCATATTATAAAATTAATAATATTCTCTAGCCATAAGTGTTATCGAAAATGGAATAATTATTTATTAAAAAGTCTAATTTGCTACGAATCTTAATCACGTTACCGATTTCTGACGCAAGCGTAGAAAGAACTTTTTCTGTTCTATGTTTTTACATACACGCACACACACACATATTATATATATATATATATATATATATATATATATATAATAGAGATATTATATACATATTATATATATATATATATATATATATATATATATATATATATATATAATATATATTATAGAGAGAGAGAGAATGCATCGATCGCCCCCTCCCCAAAGCAAGTCGCTGGATACGCGCCTGAGTACATAGATAAGAGAAAATTAAAACAACAGTGTAAAGATTGGACTAAATTTTTTGGATGTGCTTGAAAAAAATCGTTGCCTAATGAAGACCAGACCTATCATAAACTAATTCCTAGTTAAGGATCAAATTTGGCAAAGGGATTTGTGTGAATGGTTTGGGTAAGTTGAATTCTATTTTTAATATAAAATAGATGAAATTAATATAATTAAATAATACTTAACTAAGTGAATAGGCCTACATAAGAGCTTACTTGCTGACACATTTCGAAACAATAGTTTCTTGAGTAGAGACTTTGCTTCGTAAAAGGAACGATTGTTTCAAAACCCAGCAGCAAGTAAACCATTACGTATTCACTTAGTTAATTATAGTTTAATCAATGAATTTAAAATGATTACAACAAACAACTGTAATTTATATATTTTATGATTTTTCCCAAATAATCGTACTAGCCGTTGCAAAATACTACACTCACAACTGGTCTAAAAATGCTAAAAGCATAAAATGAACTTTTTTAAACTAAATGCATGTAACTTAGTTACAGAGTCTATATTGTTTGTATTTTGAAACTTGTTTGTGACATTTAAATCTGTACAAATATGCCAGCATTAAGTAATTACGTTTCTATATTCATTAACACACAGTATATATCAGTGTAGGATTAAAGGGGGGGGGGCTTTGGGGCTCAAGTCCCTCCCAAAATATGGAAGAGTGAACATTTTTAAACTATAAAATTACACTTTAAATGTAAACTAAAATGTCTTTTCCGATGTCTGGGTTCATCCCCGATTTAAATCTACTTAATAATCAGTAGAATATGTTTACAAACCAATATTATTCACTATAATCCAATACTGTAATCATTAATAAATAAGGCCACCTACAACATAATTAATAGGTTGTTTAAATTGTAAATATATGGTAAATGGGGCTAAATAATTCGTGTGTAATATTACATAGCAGGCCTATAACTACTTCCCTCGGATAGAAGACCCTTAGAGTTTACACTAAATCTATTATATGTCCTAAATATTTTCTAGACGGGGGGACCCTTCCTCCCCTCACACCAGCCCTCCCCAAAATATTTTCTCTAGATCCGATCCTGTATATATATATATATGGAAAAATAAGAGAAATACAAATATAATAATTTATTGAATTATACATGTCAAAGCTTTTCGTTAGCATACAGTACTTAAATCACCAGGAATAATAAAGAATATCAAGCATACAAGTGTTAGTTAGATCCAAAACACAGTATTATATATATATATATATATATATATATATATATATATATATATATATATATATATCGTGATATTTCACGTTGTCCATTATTTTTCCATTGCACTGAGTTTATGAAGTTGTTTCGACTTCATCGTATAAAGCAGAACTACTATGAAGCAGTGATTCGACAATGATCAAGTGACCGAAAGGTGCCTCATCACATTAAGTAAAATTATTGCACTTAGTGGTGGAAAAAATTATTTACAAGTAATAATAACTTCATATACAGTAAACTCCCGATTGTCTGTGGAATAGGGTGGCCCGGCAACGCCGGATAACGAATTCCCCGGATAATCCGCTATGAACAAAGAGTACGCAAAACGATCGATAATCGATTATTATACCATAAGTTACACAAATAATGACCCCGGTTAGTGCAATTCACAAATAATCTTCAGAGGACAAAATAAATAGACTACAGAAAATAATTTAAAATGTCGATGTATTATAACATGTACATTTATAAGTCTAACTATTTACAATACGTACATAAGTATATGTCAAAAGTAAGTATGTATGTACAAATGTAATTTTCTTTACAAATAATACAAAACAAATCTGTCACTTTCGTTCGTTTTTTTGTGAGCATTGATTTTAGCTTTACTGTGAGATCTAACCATTTTGTCGCACAGTGTTTACTTGTGTCACAAAGCCATAAAGATCGATAATGTATATGACACGTCCTACACTATTTATAGCCGAAATTAGCTGACATTTGTTAACAATCTTATGATACGCATTAGGTTTTCGGGCGTCCAAGCATTTTGTTATTGTCTCTTATATACAGTAGTCTGCTCGCCCTTTTATTTTGCTGGCCCGCGTCGGGATGCTTCCTTTTCAATGTAAAAATTAGTACGTACATATTTACATATCTATTCCCTTCATCTTAAGTTCTATTAGGCCTTATATGTATTTACGCCGTAATTCACCGTTTGGAAATTTAAACACATGAATATGATTGGAATAAAAACTGGATATATGTAAAACAATGGCAGACCCCGGATAATCCGCAAACCGGTTAAACCGCCAACGGATAATCGGGAGTTTACTGTATGTATATATATATATATATATATAAGAAATAAAATAATTTTCATAAACAAGAATATACAAGTGTTACTTCACTTTATTGTTGATTGAAGCTTTTTGCTAATTTAGGCTACATTATTAGCATTTTTAAAATTTATAAATGACTGTCCAGTTATGTAACTAGAGTAAGACCCACCTAACTTACTCTAGTCTTACCCTTGTTTTACTCTAGTCACATAACTGGACAGTGATTTTTTAATTTTGAAAATGCTAATAATGTAAATTAGCGAAAAGCTTCAATCAACAATAAAGTGAAGTAATACTCGTATATTCTTGTTTATGAAAATTATTTTGTCACCATACATATTCAACAAGAATATATATATATATATATATATAATATTTTGTTGCAATAAAAATTTGTAGCATATAACATAGGTTTTTTAATATGGATTTTAAATTCGGCTTGAGAATAACAGAAAATATTTGCTTAGTTTCGTTTCCTCAAAATAATGTGTATATGCAATGTTAAATTATTTGAACTTGTTGAATGGAAACTGTCTGATGCAATACCAAAGGTTTCAAACAGAAAAAAATAGTATCCACAATACTTCCATATCCTATGTATGTAGTTCAAACAACAGTAATAGTTAAGAACACATTCAGGCAACTGATATAGAAATAAATATTTAAATTGAAAACAAATTAGACAGTAGTATTATACCTTGTTTTCCGTATCTTGTTTTGTTTGTAAATAAATTTGTTTGGACTGAAGATATTTTTTTTCCATTAAAAGTAAATACATATTTCTTTCTATTAAAATTTGGCAAATGTATTTATAATTTTTTTAGTTACCTATTAACATTCAAATTGTAACAAAAAAAAACAACTGTTGTGTTTGCTTAAGTAGAAAATAAGTTTAATTGTTGGAATTTGAAATGTCCTAAATACATCATTAAATGTTTTAAGGTGAAGGTTTTAACAATTTTGAGTATCTCTGAACTTAAATCATTAAATGTACTTTTAAGGAGAAGTTGTTAACAATTTTTTATGAATTAGTTTCAGTATACCTCATAAAGAAATCTACTATGATGTACAATTTCCTGATAGTTATCAGAGTATCAAAACCAGAAGTGAAGGAGTAAGTTTTTGTAATCTCAACAAATTTGAGATTCCAACTTCATAGATGATTATTTACGGAAGAAGATATTACATTTAATATTATAACAGTTATATTTTCATTGAATGACCCTTTTCAAGCACCTTAGAACAGTTTGATTTGGAAGCATCATTTCGAGCCCGGCACAGCACAGTTTTCATACTTTTTATAATGAACATTATATTTTTTATAATAAACATTTGGCAAAATGCGAGGTTTTTGCCAGAACATATTTATTGTGCTTGACAGAATGTATGTTTGAAGGAGGGAGAGTGTGATTCTGTTTTATCGTTGTACAAAGCGACTTTGAATGATGCTGTGCTATGAATAAGATGCTGGAACATTGAAGTATCAGTTTACATCGTCAGGCACTGAGTTTGTATACTTTCTGTAATTTGTTGGATGACTCATTAGTTCTTAGAGTTCGTGTTGTGTTTTTGATGAGTCATTTGGTCAAGTCTTTCTCTTTGTGATATGTGGGCAATAAAGCCTGTTTGCGTTTCAAGTAAACCGGCCATATAGTCTCATGGGGAATCAGTCATAGTTTTGTCAAGTGGATATTCTTTCAACTTCAATTTAGACTGTAATAAGGAAGTAGCTCAAAACAAAAGACAAGATTTGGTTTTAGGGTCCCGTGTCATTTTAAATATGCTTGTCCAGTTCAACAGCGCAAAAGTCACAGGGTATTTTTCTACAATCTCTTTACTATTAAATATTTGCTTGTTCATTTGAAATATTTTGGTTTTAAACCTACTGGTAATCTGAGGAAGAGCTGATTGTACAAATATCATTTAAAGGATTCAAGGGTCCAAAGAGCCAAGGGGCATGTTTTACTTCAGAAAAAAAATTTTTGGTTTTGGTAGAGGGGAATGACAACAAGTATGTCACAGTTGGGACTAATTTTGACACTGTTTATCCTCTGCATCATACATAATGGTGGAAAAGGACATCAAGGCAGAAGGTGTCTGTCCACAACCAAAATCCTACAACAAATGGGTAGAATTGATCACCATGATTAGCTAGTTGGAAAGTATAGTATTTCTATTCATGGTAAAAAGTAGTACTGGTGTTTATTTACAGGAATTTTTGACATGGCAATTCTAAATGCCTGAATTGCATACAAGGAGGAGTCTTACTTTACAATAGATATCCTTGAACTTAGAAGAAATGTTACCGTTGCATATTCCAATTAAAAACCTTTTTTTAAAGCAAGGGAAGGTAGCCAATATATCCTCTTCAACATCAATCACATGTCAGATACGATGGAAGAGGCACTTTTATATCAAAATTATTTATATTGTACACACCAAGAAAGAGGTGCCAAGGATATAACTGCAAATTGAAGCCTCTTGCCTTCTATATAAACTGCATGTACAAGGACTCTTTCATCCCTAACTACACCAAGGAAAGATAAATTCAATTTCCAAGTTTCTCATTTCATTTTGGCAAAATAATTTGTAGTACTTTTAAAAAAAACGTGATAAATAATAATTGTCAAAAATATCACTTCTGGATATATTATAATAGTTAGTGTAATGTTACTTGATTATCCCAGCGTCCTATTTTCAAGACACCTCAGCATTCGTAACAGGTACGAGATATTTTTGTAAAACTGTATATATGGCTTCTGTACATACATACAAACAAATAAATATTTTTAAAAGGTTTATTTTAAAAATCATGGGTTTTAATGAGTTAAATTTATAACATTCTGAACAAGTCAGAAATTAGGGACTTTTATTTATTTTATTAAAGTACAAAATCCAATTAACTCGGAACAGGTTCAAATTAAATATTCGAAGTTTGTTTTTGGGCTGTAAATTACTTTAAAAATCAAATTAAAAGAGATATAATCTTAGAATGTATTTAATTTATATAAAATGTTGTTTCTGCTTACAAAGTTCTTGGTTGTATTATGTTATAGCTATTTTTACAAAGAGTAAAAAGATTTAAGAATAAGAAGGGATTAACACATTCACTTCTGACTTTAAACATGATGCTACTTCACATAGTGAAATATTATATTTCCATAAACTAGTGTATTGTTTTTTGGCGGGGATTTATTTAATATATATGTAAAATGTATTTAAGTTTGAATATAGATCTCTGGTAAAAAAAATTGTATGTTTCTTTGATTTAACAGTAGTTTGCATCAAATTTATTATGCTAACTAAACCTGACATCTTATATTTGTTTAGAAAAATAACAGAATTTTTATTTAAACACTCAAAAAAAATATATTTTATGTTCTGAAAAAAATTTTAGGAGCTTTCCTTTTTCAATACAAATAGATCATATACACATTCGAGAGACCTACAAATAAAGTAAATCTAGTCTGTGTGTGTGTACATATATATATATATATATATATATATATATATATATATATATATATATATATATGTAGGAATTTTTTGGACTTGATAGGAGACTGACAGACTTACCTAAAGGCAATAGTCCAAAACTGCAATCTCTTGGAAATAAGCACATATAAAACACATATAAAACACTTAATACACTTTTATTTGAAATATTTCGATCAACATGATCTTCTTCAGTCAAGAAAGAGAAAAACAAAACAAAAGATTGCTTTAAGCTCTACTAGAACTAACATATATATATATATATATATATATATATATATATATATATATATATATATATATATATATATAAGTGTTGTAGATTTAGCAACTATTAAGATGACCTTGGTTTAATTATAGCCATCTCTTGTCTAGAATAGTTCTTACTCCATGTACTCTGTGAGTAAATCAGCGTGTATGTAAAATCTAGTAATAATTGCTAACATTGTATTTATTCAAAGTTATTAAAGTTTTAATAAAAATAAAATAATTTTTTTTAAACCTTTCATGTGTAACGAATAATGTAACAGTCGGCAGGAACCCTCAAGGAAGAAGTGTATTATAACGTCTGTCGGTTTTAACGGTTATTTGAGGAACAATGCAGCAGAGTGAATATCTGCAAAAATTTAATAGAGTGTTTATGTATTACCTACGAGAGAGAAAATCGTGACAGAAAAGTTTTAGTGATTGTGAATAGTGCAGTACTAAAAGTTCAGCGTAATATAAGTAATGAGCAAAGTATTTTGGATTTTGCTGTACGTAAATCTGTAATAGTATGAATTAATCTTTATTGTTCTAATCGAATATTAAGAATAAAAGTGATATTTAATAGTTTAATATTTAATAGTATTTTATAGTAACAAAGTTATTAACAATCTAATTCTAAAATTTACATTTTATTGTAGTAATTAATTTTTAATTTTACTATCAATATTTGAAATATATAATAAAATAATTACAATTACTACTCACGTATTAAAAAAAGAATACTTGGACATGATTCCAGAATATAGCGGTGAGGCTTCTATGCTCAGTAGATTTATTATAATTAGTGATAAAATCGTAAATACATTCTTTGTAGTTACAAATCCGGACGATTTCCAGAATAAATTCCTCTTTTCATCCATCCTTTCAAAATTAAAAAGACAGGCGTTGGAAATTGTAGTAAGTTCAAATACTTGTACCTGGTTAGCTATCAAAAACACTCTTATAATTAGCTATTCAGATAGGAGAGGTTTTAATTTAAATTTGGATTTTGTTGAACTAGAAAAGTTTAGAAGTATTTAAAAACCAATTGAACATTTTATATAACATGATGTTACAAGTGATCACAGATTTGGAAAACTCTCATACATTTTATAAACTAGGTGTTGTACATCCTAGAGTGATCTCACTCAAGAGCTATATGAGCAAAATATATAAATATTATAATGAAAGATTACCTTTAGAACCTAAAATAGAAAATATGTGGGAATTAGAGAAGCTGATTAAAGTTATTTGTAAATTAGATTCTGAAAAAATTGTATATTTTATAAACTTACCTATTGTTGAAAACACTTATTTTTAATTGTATAAATTGAATTCTATACCTACGAAATATGAAGAAGCTTATGTAACAATAATACCAAAAGTAAGGCACATGTTAGTATCTAATTCTGTAATTTTAGCTTTAGACAGTAATTGTAATGGCAAAATAGATTCAAAATACTTTTGCTCATTTGACTTTTTAACGCACCACAAATTAGATTGTGAAACGTCCATCATTAGAAATAATAAGGCCAACAACTGCGAGTATACTGCATTGGAAGTCGCATCCAACAATGGATGCCAGAAATCAACTTCCCCAATAAAGAGACTCTAGAAATTACCAGCCAAAAGGCTTCCACTACCGCCCTCTATAGCGCCTTGATATACTTCGCCATCATCAAGATAATAAAGAGAACTACAATAGAGGACGAAACTTCACCACCACCCCGAAATTTTAGGGATGGAGCAGTTATATAACAAAGTATTGTAGATTTAGCTACTATTAAGGTGACCTAGGTATAATTTTGCTGATGTAGGTTATGTGTATTGTGCACCTGCGGACCATAGTTAAGGCAATGTGTAGCCATCTCTTGCCTAGAATAGTTCTCACTCCATGTACACTGCGAGTATATCAGCATATATGTAAAATCTAGTAATAATTGCCAACATTGTATTGTTCAAAGTTATTGAAGGTAATAAAAATAAAATATTTTAAAAACCTTTCATGTGTAACGAATAACGTACCTTATATACACCTGATGTATAGGTAGTAACTGTGAGCAAATAGCAATTTTTTATCCTGAGTGTATTTAGTTACTACATTTTTCTATTGAATATTTAGTTTTTTATACAACAGATAAACTTAAAGTTGCTTGATGTAATCCTCTTGAGTTCACTGATTAAACTATAATTAAAAGATATTTAACTAAGTGAATACGCATGGGCTTACTTGTTGACACATTTCGAAACAATCGTTCTTTTTATGAAGGAAAGCATTTACTCACCAGTAAGTAAGCAAATTAGCCCTTACGCATTCACTTGATTAAGTATCTTTTAATTATAGATAAATAAGCTTAGTAAATTCTGGGTCAACTCAGTACATAAGTTAGTTTATAAGGGGTTGAAATAATAGGTTAATAAAAACACTCATTTTGTATTGATGCAATAAATTTAGTTTTACATGTCTATAAAGATTTTATTGAGGACAAGTGGTAAAAAAGTTAATGTAAAACAAAATGATCTTACACATCTCTTGATCTTTTTTCACTGGTTGATTTCACAGTGACCAATTTCCTCCTTTTCGATTTACTGATACCTACATTAGCCAGCATATCAAAATAAAGACATTTGGTATGCATTTCCTATCAGATTAGTCAAGTGATATTGACTTTGTAAATTTTTACTGTAGTTCTGGGATACTAATAATTTCTTATTGAAACATTTGAAAGCCACTACGGTAGACTTGTTATCCAGTGTAGCTCTAATCGATTATTTCATTTCAAAGTTTACACCGGACCTAGGCACACATAAAAATGTTTTATCTACAGCTATTTCACAAACTTTCAAAGTTATAATTTCATTACTTTTTGGCAATCTCAGATTATTTTTTTCAAGTTTATATTCAACTACTCACTCTTACACAGATTCAAATTGCCTTTTCTTAGGTACAAAGTAAGATTACTTTGTAGAATTGATATTTTTCAATTGTTTCTCTATTCGCCTTTCAAACATTAGTTTCAGGTATTTTATATCTTTTCCCGTTGGGGCAGTTGTTGGTACTTTTAGTTTTGTAATTAGTAAAATTAACTTAAAAATCATATCATAGCTGTGATGTAGCCTATATCACAATGCATGTTTCCTTGTTAGGATTCTTTTTTTTCAACCCGATCTAATACATACTGTCTGCCATATTTACAGTCCTTATAATGGGTAGGATACTAACAAATAGACATAATGTGCTACATGGTACTGAATTCAAAAGCCCTGTTGTTTGAGGATGTACAATTATAAAATTTTCTCGTTGTGTTTATCATCGTCAATCAACAACTAAGATAAACACTCAATCTTTTAGGTAAAACAAAATTTAAATAAAACAAAAAATTACAAAACAAACAAAACTTAAACATAATAGTAATAATATAATACAAATGTGTAACAATAAATATATAATAAATAAAGAGAAACACAACAATAAATAACAAAAAGCGACAATAAATCTATAACAATAAATATTGAAAAAATAACAATAAAATATATGACTATAAATAACAAAATTACAACAACGAACAATATAGCAGTAAATAAATAATAACAATATTTAACACTTTACAATAGTCAACAATTTAACAATAATTAAACCTGAATAGCACAATAACAAGAACATAAAATATATATAAATTTAAATAATTTTAAAAAATAATAATTACACGCAAAACACATAAAGAAATATATATAGAAAAACATATATTTTTAAATATTAAATTTAAAAAAAAACATGATCAAGTGGTGCAAGAAAGCGAAATCCGGACAATAGCCGAGGCATCGTATCCCAACACCTCTTTTAAAACTGCCTTCCACATTAAAAAGGGCACGAATATTGGTTAATCCAACACAATCTACCAAAATATGTTTTATAGTGAAGATATCTCCACAGTACTGACATATTGGTGGATCTTCACGATGCATCAAATATCCATGAGTTGCAAAGGAGTGGCCAACGCGAAGGTGTGTAACCACCACTTCCTCCCTACATTTTGAACGAATAGAAGACCTCCATGGTCGGACAGTATTTTTAATATCCCTCAGCTTATTCTGAATCACAGTATGTTATTCGCCATTCCAAGCAGCGAGCAATAAATGTTTGCAAAACACAAATATCAGATGCAATTACTCTTTGAGTAATGGGCACCAAACTTGTAGCATTCTCCTTGCCTCATCCGCTTTTGTGTTTCCTAATATTCGGCAGTGTCCAGGAACCTAACAGAATGTTACGCCCACACCCCTCAATTGAAGCCTGTGTACAGCACACAAAATGTCGCCAACTAAAGGGTTAGCAGAGAAAACCTCCTGAAGAGCACTTTTGGAATCAGAACACAAAAGATAGTGGGAAGATCGGAATTGAATGACGGTTAACGCTTTGAAAATGGCAAAAAGTTCTGCCGTGAAAACTCAATCCATACATGTAACTACATCCCGAAGCATAAAACGCACACCCAACACCATTATTCAGTTTAGATCCATCAGTGAAAATAATTTCACTGTGTTGATGAGATTTATAAATAGATAAAAATTCCTGGTGGTAGACTACATCAGGAGTGTCATGTTATATGTAACTGGATAAAGGGAAATCGAAGTGCGGTGCTTTTATTATCCTTGGAGGCAGATAGCACATTAATCGTTCAAACATTGTATGAAGTTGCAACCCAAGTTATCCATTATTCGTACTGTTCTTATGCCGAATGGAGCGATCGAACATTGATGTGCATTGTAATCTTCATTTTGTATGTTTTTAAAAACTATTTTGAATGCCGGGTGATTAGGTTTGCTTTGAAGACCAGAAATGTAAGATATTTGTAGCATCTGACGTCTTGAAAGGGCAGGTTCTCCAGCCTCGACAAGAAGACTAGAGATTGGGCTAGTTCTAAACGCACCAGTAGCAAGTCTAAGTCCAGAGTGGTGGACAGCATCGAGAGTTTTCAGAACTGTAGGTCGTGCAGATGAATAGATGATACAAAATTATTTGAAAAGGTGCCCCAGTTGCCTTTTCCCAAAATCCAACGGGGATGACGATCATAACAGGGAGAGGAGTCACATTAATTGATCCTAATGGGCACATGTCGCTTCCATACATGTCGTCAAGGACTGATCATATGCATTTAGTAGCCAGAATAGGGCTCCAAATCGATATAGGTCAACAGCTGTCCATCCACCAGTAGATACTGCTAAATTAGTAGGTGAACCATCATTTAGCAGACATAAGTCCAGTTCCGTTCTTACACTCTCCACAAGTTGACCTCGAGAGTTGCTAGTTGGAGATCCCCAGGAGTAATGGTGGGCATTAAAATCTCCTACCAATAAGAACAGAGTCGGTAACTGGGTTATCAAGTTCACTAAGTCACTGTGTTGCAGGTTTTCTTGTGGTGGCAAGTAGACACAACACACAGTAATTTTATACGGGACAGCTGTTTGAACGACTACTGCTTGTAAAGGAGTTAAGTTTAGAGAAACAGCATCGATACAGTCAGTAAGATGGCTACGCCACCTCTAGCTCGATCTAAAAACTGAATACTCTCTTAAATGGAAATTGTGCGCTTCGTGGATATGTGTCTCCTGTAAACATACAAGCATTGGATACATATCTCATGCAAGTACTTTAAGATCTTCTATGTGACTCCTAATTCTCTGTATTTTGTTGGAATACTAATTTGGACGCAATAGATTTTATAAGGCTAGGCGATTTCTTTTGTGCGGAGATCCATATTTCACTCACGGTTTTGGATCGACCACCTAACCCCTCCGCAGAGGAGTTCGGTAGAAGAGGTAAATCACATGACGTCTTTGCATTTTCTTTTATATTCAAAGATTGACCACATGTGACTAGCGAGAGTAGACGAGAAACTTGGTCAGTTAGAATTTCTATCTTTACCACCAGGTCGGTACAGTTTGAACAAGACGATGTTGTAGCGGTCACAGTAGCGGCATGGGTCTTATCATCAACCTTTGGTTGGGCGGACCTATAGATTTTTCTTGCCTGTGAAAAGGATATCCTATCTTTAATCATTATGCAGAGAATAGCCTTTTCCTCTATAAAGTTAGGACAGTCATATGATCATGCCAAGTAGTCATCTTTGGAGAATTTACGCACTTCTTTTCATCATATCCACATTTACCGCATACACTCGGCTTCGAACTGATATACCCAAAATGCTGACACTTAAAGCAGCGCCTAGGGTTAGCCACATATGGTCTTACGGAGAGCCGTTTGTAGCCTGCATGTATATATTCGGGTATCTCTGGTTTGCCAAATATAAGTATGAAAGAGTCTGTTGCAACTTTCACGCCTTTGTCTTCATAATACTTCATAGTAACTTTATTTCGTCGACAGTGATGTTCATTAAATCTCTGCAGGTGATGACTCCCTTTGAAAAGTTCAAGGATCTATATGGGACCACAGATACCAAGACCTGATCGAAGAAGGTCATTTTTGAAAGAGATCTCGTTTGTGTCTCACTGAAGGTTGCACCAGCAGTATCCCATTTTGTAGTTTCTTGATAGAGGCAACAGGACCTCCAGCACAGGCAGTTATCACCTTATTGATAAGGAAAGGAGAAACTTTTGAAAGATCTTTCCCCTCCTCGGCACTAGAAAATAATTATTTTGGTGATGGCTATGTCCGAGACGTTGCCACCATCAACTTCTTACTCACATCATTGATGTTACGATTGTCAGGAGAATCCTGGCGTGTCCTCTTTTAACTAGTTATATTTGATGGGGTTTTTAAAATACATAACTTTTCTAAAGCCAGTCATCATGTCAAGCGTTACAGGTGAGACTATAGGAACGGGTACACCCTTGGATCACATAAAGATCATTTCCAACCCTCAGAACTCTGAGGCCTATAGCTTTTCTCCTTAGTTTGACTGGATAGGCATCAGTCGAGAACTCGTAATACTGTGCACAGGCTCTGACACCCATGCACCGTGGACACTCCCTGACCAAAGACCGAAGCGGTTGGTAGACCAGAAACCGTGCTTCGTCTTCGGCAGAGCAAGCTCACATCAGCGTCCCAGACCAGAATTTGTCAAGCTGTGGACTTTTCGGCACTTCGAACGCGCAACGGTTCTGACCAGTCAAAAATCCCTAAGAGAAGGTGTATGTGTTGAAATGTGTAGAAATTGTATTGAATATGCGGTGTTTAAAGAAAGTGTATTAATGTATAATAGTGGAGAAGTGTTGTTAGTAGTGCATATGTTTGGCTGGGGCACCGCGAGGGACGCTAAACCCCTCTTAGTAGGTGCAGCTTGTGCACACCCCCCTGCGGGTCTATGCAAATAAGACTAGTTCGATTTCTAGAGATGGGATGTTGGGGCCCCCTAATGCTTGAAAAAATGCTCTCAAACCAAAACAAAAAAAATTAGAACCTTTACCCTGAACATGCTATAGAATGGATTGCCAGAACTATATAAATATAAAAATAATTTTATTTCAAAATTGAAGAAATAATTGTTTTTATTTTACATTTTGTGCAAAATAAAACTAAATTTTTAATTAAATATATAAATCTTGAAGTCTGAAACTGTAGCATTTTCATGCTATTCTTGCCATTATTTGTATTTCATGTAGAAATCTATGTTTACATTATACTGGACTTTGTAACTAAATTTTAGTATAACCTAATGGTTTAAATCATTAGGTTATCATACAGCCTACTGTTATTTATTTTAACTTTCATAACATTTTTAACTTTGATCTTTGTATGCCAACTTGTTTCAACCAATGTTACCAAAAGCTTTGTGTGAATTTAGTTTTAGTAAAAATGTATTCTAAAGACGGTTTTGTAGTTTTTAGCGTATGACAGTAAAATGAGAAACCAACATGCAATTTACAATTTTGTATACACTTTTGTGTTAGTTCTTCAATAGGCTTAGTGACTATTTCAATCAAGAACATGAAAAAAAAACTTGTGATTTGTATTTAAATCAGTAAATTTATAATTTTTCTTGGAAAAAATATGATTTAGCAGTGAAAATGGATTAAAATCTAGAATAAATAGCGACATTTGAAGAAAGAAATGCTGATTTAAATTGTAATTATAAAATATTTCACATATTTTTACAACACAATTAAGAAGTAATAATTATTTTTCTTATGATTTTAAGTTGACCCAATCATCAAACGAAACAGAAAACACAGGTATATAAATGAGGTATTTACTTATTATTTTAACTGAAATATGTTTCAGGCTTCACAGCTGAGATTATTGTCATCTTGTAGTGGGCGAAGTATGAACTTCATTATATCTTCTTTATGTACGAGTATTAGTATGCTTTAAACAATAAACAGATATAGATTCTGAAACATAATCTAAAAGTAACAAACTATATTTTATCTCAATGGTTAAAATAAATGCATACATCACAGGTTTCAATTAGCATAATAATAATAATAATGAAAGTTACCTTGGTATCCTCATTTTGTGTTTCATGTTAGGTGCTTTTTTGTACAGGCAATGTAGGTTCCCCACTATCATAAAACTCTATGATAAAAGTCTCTGCAAGTTAGAATTGTATAATATCATGATTTAACTTAACTTATAATTACAATACATTTTTAAAATACCATGACAAAACTTTTCTCACTGCACTAGGCGACCATACTTAGTGTATTTTATTGCGAAGAGCACTTGAATAATTGGTTGGTACGGTCAAAAATATTTTTTCTAAAGTATATTTAAAATGTCTTTTAAGTATGAGTTTGGTCAAGTCATGACAGTATAAAATGTCAAAATTTAAATATATATTAAAAGTGTAGCAACAATAGTGTTTTTCTAAGAATTGTATAACACTAGAAATGTAATAATGTTAGAAAGGGAGTTTTAAAAAAGGGTGACTTGAAAAAAGAAAAAACCTTACATTTTATTCAGAAATATTTAGCTTTAAATTTTAATTCCATTAAATTTATTTAAGATGGTGAGGTAAATGAAGAAAACACTGTTAGTAGTGCAATACCATTCGTGTACTATTGTGCTTGTGTTGTTACAGATGTGATGCTTAATTGCATTACAACCACTTTTCCTTGCACATAACAAAGTTTCTTCTTTTACCTCATGACCTATACAATATTTAATATTTATACAACTTTCAAAGTAACAATTTAAAAAGATTATATACAGTTATAAAAAGTTTAATTTATAAAAAATTTACCTGCAAGTTAATAAGTATCAGGTCAATATAACACTATATTTTTATTTTAATAATTAACAACTATAATAACGGCAAACAGTGTACACACTCAAAGTTTCATAAACCAATTTGTCAACCTTCTTATCTTATTTAATAATATTTTATAAATTGAGACTCATTTCATATGTTTCATATTTGTGGAATATTTGATATTCAAATTATTAATAAATCTATGTCTATATTCTAAAAAACCAATATTTTAAGACAAAAAACACTTGAGAAATATATATTTTTGTTTAAACTACATACAACTCCTCATGAAACAGAAGTTTGAAGTAAACCTATTAATTATTTTACTACAGTCAATTTTAGAAATCACAAACACTAATAAATTCTTTTATGAGTTTTAAAATCAAAAAATTTTTTTTAGCAGAAGAAATACAAATTTAAGAATAGGAATCATGTTATTTAAACATGGAACAGTAATTAAAAAAAACTACCAACTCAAAATTCAATACAGTTGATTTTTAAAGCTTATTTGAAAAAAAACTACTATATACTGAAATATATTAAAAATTACAGATAAACCCAAATATTACATTCACAATGCAACATAAACTGTATTATACCTTATTCCAGCCATTAAAACAAAAAACCTCATTCAAAAGTAAAAACTCATATAAAATAAATGATATTACAAATTGAACATTTTATAACAAAAATTAAACTACTTTATGCTATAACCAGGGTTCTTTACGATTACGTAAATTAAAGTTCAAAGATACTATTTCAAAATGTATATTTACAATCATTTGCCATCATTTGCTTGCAATAAAATACACACAACATTTTGAGACCATAAATCAACTACAATTTTTTTTAAACAATTGAAATTTATTACAAATCCAATAATTAAAATTCTTTTAACTTCTTTATTACATTTATCAAAAAAGTGTTAAAAATATATATTCTGGAAGAAATTATAGATTATAGAATGGACAAGATAATTGTGAAGCCAGTTTCCAGTGAACCCAAGCCAATAGAAGTTTATTATTGTTTTAAAAAATTGCTAACATGTACATAACTGTTGTCAGTGTATTGACTAATTGTTAACTTGCTTTTTTGTACTTATCTACTCAGTATTTTCTTTTGTTATATTTCTCTTGTTTTTATAAGTGTTGTAATACTTTAGTTTTCTTATCTTTGTCTCTAATATTGAATTTTTCTATTGTGACTCAGTTCTGCCTAATTTTTTATTTATATTTCAATAATTTTTATATAGTTTTTCTAGTTAGATTTTAAACAGTATTTTCAAACATGGACCTGGATCTCCAAGATGTGTAATACTTGATTTTTGCTCATTGAAAACACTAGTTGGTTTATAGTAACAGAATGTTGGGTAAAGCACAAATAACCCGTCAACAGTAAGTGCATATGCATACAGCATTTGCAAAACACTAGTGGACAATACAACATCTGCTATCAATATCCACACTTTTTTTAACTTAAATCTGAATTAAATGAAACGTAAACATTATGACTTAAGAACCTTAGTTTCATAGTAATTTTTAAAATAACTGTAAACAAACTATAACGCTAAATAAACTTATCACAAGTGATGAGTACAAATGGCAAGAGTACTCATAGTATATAAACAGTGCTGTAAACACCACGTTTTTAGGTAATCACAGCATTTTGAAAAAGTAAAGTTAATTTGATAATAAATGGTCTAAGTACATTTTATAATTTTCCTTTTAAAATTACTAAACACTTAATGCATCATTTTGTGAATCTTCAGTATTCTACCTAACCTCTGTTTTGCTGTTGCCATTCCTTTCTTAGGTTTCCGTTGACCTGAAATATTGTGATGATTACATTTTTGAGAAAATTACATACATAATATTACACATTATATACAGTATTAAAATATTTAGTAAATAAGATTCTATATTAAAAAAAAATTATTATTGAAAATTACCAAATGACAAAACTAACAAATTTATCAAACTACAGTTTGTTTATCAAACTACTGTACTGTTTTAACTGAGTTTAATATGAAATTGTTGCCTGGATTTAATTTATGTAACATTTTAACCCATTAATTGCTTTAAATTGAATTCAATACTAAAAAATCAATCGAGCAGGGATTGTTATCTTTGCTTGTATATAAAATTGTCTTTAAGCTTTTATTTTGAAAGTGAAACACCTTTAGGCACCATCTGACACCTTTGGTTAGCATCACCATTTTTTGGACAAAATTTGCTGTGGTGGTTTTAGTGGTTGCGGGTTTGCTTTAAAAACTGCAGTGTTAGAACTAGCTAGCTCTATTCAAGTATATAACCTATGGTGATAATTACAATTTATAGTTGTTACAAAGATAGTTTTGCAGCTAATTTATTAAGGGAAATTTTTTTCAAAAGAAGTATTTTTGTTTTAACACGTTCATTGCCAAGCTGGAAATTGGAATTTTGTGTGGTTGCCAAATTTTTTTATTGCTTTATTTAGTTATATAGTGCTCAAAATAAATAAATATAATATTTACAAACTTTTATTATTATGTACTTAGAAATTATGGTCTCTAATATCCATCATGCGATATAGCGTGATTGGCCATACATAATGCGATTTTTGTCCATATGGCCAAAAAACGCAATATCGCATGATATATAATTCGGCCAAAGAGGGTACATAGTTTACATATAAAAGCCATTTAAACATATTAATTGTAACTACTTTATTTATCTGACTAATCAGGCAAAATTTGAAAAACTCACTCTAGATTGTAATTCACTTACACATTCAAAATGTACAAAATGGTTTCAAAATATAAAACTATTTAGCATTGCAATCATGCAAATAAAAAAAAAAAACAGTCAAAACATAATGGTGGAGCACCTGGACAGTTTTTACACTCAGTTGTGATGTTTATCATCTTTTTATTTTTATAGCAATTTCTGCAATCTTTTCTAGAAGTTTACTGTTTTGCCGGTGCTGAGACATCGTGGTCTGGCTTTTTCAATTTTAGTTAGCTTGTGTTGGACTCGGTCTCCTCATGTCTTCTGTGTTGTTTGTGGGTCAGATGTGGGTCAGAATCTAGTAATAACTTTTCCATCTCAGTAATTTAAACAAATATTTTTTTGGACGACCTGGCATTGCACTGAGCCTTTTCAAGGGTCCTGATTGGTCACTTATAATTAAAAAATCAAAATCAACACTGAAATAAATAAAAACCGAACTTCAAAACGCTAAATCAACGAATAACTAAAAAAAATTATTAGGATGTTTCCTTATCTGAATGCTACCACTGTGTGCTGATAAGAACAAAACAAAATGGCTGGTGGCCATCTCCACTACAAAAAGGTCAATACATTTCCTAGTGGTCAATATAAGTATTACGCACAATTTTGCTGTGGTCGCTATAATAATTCACTTAAAATTTGGATAGCAACGGCCAAATTGATTGTTGCAAAAATCTTGGTAATTGGATGGAATATGCATATGGGCGAAAGTGGCTATATATGTAAAAATTTTAAATAAAACAAATATTGTAAAATAGAACAAAATGAATGAAAGTATGGTAGACTAGGCCTATATTTAATGAATTATAGTTTTAAAATATGTTAAAAACCCAAAATGAACCCAACATTCACCTAAAATTCAGGTTATAAAAATATGAAGCTATATTTGGATGAACAAAGTCGCGAGAACTAATTTGTTTTTTATAAAATCTTCCAACAGGGGCACAAAAGGCTGCAATCAAGAAGACTTGTGAAAATAAAACAAGGTATTTAATGAATTTGGAGGAAAATAAATGTTTTAACAAAATTGAAAATTCAAAGCAAAACATCATATAAAGTAAAAGGCTCTAATAAAAGTCAAATTAAAATAATTAAGGGAAATACAAGCAGAGTGGGGTTGAGATTATAACTAGACAATCTCGTTGCTAACACTATCAAGGCTCTGATAGGTTGATTAACACAACGGGGTTTACCCAGGGACAATGACACTTGGGAAGGTGTGTTAAAATAAAAACTTAAAGATGTAAAATGCAAGTGTTAGGATATGCTTAAATATTAAAATCAACACTATCTCGACTTGAAATTACAAAACGCCGGAATTAGTGAATTTGGAGCAGATGTCGGCCATTAAGACATATTTTAAAACACTGTGAATTACATTAAAAATAGTTTCGACCAACCAACCAATTAAGTAAAATGTATAACCCAAAACAACAAGATATCTACCAAGACCAGACTGGATATAAGGAAGCCATTTCCAGATAAGTTTTAGACTTATAGGAATTTATCAGTATAAGGTTTCACAAACAATAATATTTATTTAAATTACACTTTATTTCGATCAATATTAATTCAAATTTAAAATATAATTAAAAGATATAGCCTAAGGAAAATAAACCACCCTAGGTGCCCCCTTTGGGGTGTAAAGGCAAAAGTCAAGGGGAAGAGACCATTGGGAAACCAATAAGATAAATTCTCATTTAGTTATCATTTTTATACACAATTTATTAAAATTCAAAACTAAACCCACACCTCAGATTTTTATTTACATAGGTAATCTTATTGACCATGATGTTTTTTATAAAATTTAAATGAAATGTATGGAAAAATGATTCCTCTGGCAAATATGATTTTGACAAAATGGACAAATCTTTATTCTGTATAAAACACTTAAAACACAAAAGCTTCCACTTTTTCCTTGTCAGTTACAAACAATTTCCCATCCAACTTTCTTATGGTGGTTATTTGTTTCAATATTTCACCACTTGTTGCACGGAACCTCTTCCACACTGTGCTCGCAGGAGTGTTGAGCTCATAGATTCACAAACTCCTTCCACGACTTCTTTGCTTCCAATATAGCTCTACACAATACGGTGTTGCATCTCTTGTAGGTAGATCGATTGGTCAGAGTTCTAACCTTTTTCCATGCTTTCCGTGTAGTTGTACAATCTTTAAATTATAGCACTTCTAAAATTCACTTTTTTTGTTTTAAAAATTATGCTAGTAAGTGATACACGCATTCATGTTCCGAATTGCTAGCTTCAGATCTTAAGATGTTTGAGGCCTTACAACATACTTTCAGTTTCAAATAGGCCAAAAGAAAAGAGTCACATGATAAAAGATCTAGTGAACAAACATGCCATTAAAGGTAACAATTTCTTAAAATCACATATTCGGAAACATTCATTGACACTTTTGCAGTATGAGTCAAATGCATCAAGTCCCATTTTGTTGGAACCAAACATTTGTAGTATCAACCTTATAACGTTGTAACTCTGGTGCACGGAAATTATTTAGTATTTTGGTATAATGACTTTAAGTAATCAAAACTGCTTGACTGTTCCCTTCATAAAAATATGGACAATCTGAATTTAGCTACTGTAAACCAAACTGTCACACATTCACAATGAAGTGGTTTCAAGTGTAGGCTACGACGATTTTCTGCCGTCCAGTACCGAAAATTTTGTTTATCAACACAACCAGGTAGGTGAAAATGGGCGTCATCTGACATTATGATTATTGAATCATTAGTGAAAATGTTCAGAATTGATTGTACACGCTTCTTCGGTTTTGGAAATCATGTGAGTTTAGCTCTTGAATAGTTACGATTTTATACAGATAAAAATAAAGATCCAAATGCAAAATTCTATAAAAACTCTAATCTGATATTCCTAGCAAAGTGACGTGATGTGTTGCAGGGTGACATGGACTGCTGACAATAGTAAAATATCTATGTTTTTGAGAGTACGAATACTACGTGTTTGGCCTTTTTCAGATACATAAGATTCCATTTTAAAGATAAAGCTGATTCTCTAAAATTTTTAACACAATGCATTATTGCATTGCAACTGGGAACACTATTGTGTTTGCTTCCTCCAAACTTTGTACAAAACAAACGCTGGGTTTTGACTACTGAATAACCATTACTAAAGAAAACACGATGTTGTGTGTTCCATAACTCCATTAGAACTGTAATGGCATTGAATGAGAGAATGAAAGTCATTAACCCGGTTCTATCCACTCACATTGTTGGGTCGGTGTAAAAAACATCCATATTTTCTACCAGCCCCTATATTATAATTAGACAATAACAAATATTATATAAACAATAATTAAATAAATAGATTAAAAAACTCTAAATAATTATTGCAGAACTTAGGTATTAAAGGTTTAAAAAGGTGAGATCTTGTTATAAAAGAATTAATAACACAATTCAGAAAATGAACACTAATCTTACCTTTTAAATCTAATGAGAGCTTCATAGGTGATTGCAAATATGGAGAAGACACACTGGAGGATGGCTGAGGTTCTAAAAGCTTTGGTTTCTTCCTATAGTAGGATCTTTTAGGAGGCTAAAATTTATAACAAGAAATATTAGAGTTGGTTGTTGTTTTCATCTTGACTTCACTGATTAATTTATAAACAATTATTTTAAGAACTAAATGGACACTGTTAACTTTATATGCTGATGCATTTAAAACCAGAATTCATCTATTAAAACTAATTTCTAACGGGTCAGCATAGTAAGTTAATAGTGCCCACATATTTCTTCTAATAATTACTTATGAAGCAATATTATTCTTTAAATACTTGTATAAAGTCAATAACGTTTATAGTATTTGATTTTGTTTTCCATTGTAGCTATTTTTGTTCTTAAATTATTATATGTAATCAATGATATGTTTAGATTAGGAATTTTCTAACACTTAAATTTATTAATGGGTTTTGATGAGAATAATAACTGGGAAAACTTTTATGTTTAAAGTAAGTAAAATAATGTTGCTGAACTTTTAAGTTGAACAAAATTTATAAAAAATGTAATGAGACACAATTTCTTGATCTTCATTAGGTTCTCCCTTCAGACAATTCAAAGATAACTTATTGTAATGGAAAATATTATTTCTCAGTACGTTTTATAGAAAGTTACTTAAAGTTTGGCAAGTTTGTTATAATCAATCATTAGATTTCATTTAAAAACTTGAAGATATATTAATATGTGATCGAAGCCACTTTAATATGTGACTATATCTCCTAAGCAACTGTCAACTGTTACTGTAATGCAAATTGAAGATGACAGTAACTTACCTAAAGTTGATGACTTACCTAAAGTTGAAGATGAAATGAAATAATATTAAATTTCACTTGTTATATTAGTTTTTTACGCTACATATACAAAATACTAAACTACATCTGTCTATCCTGCATTATGTCTGTATAGACAAAATTATTCTACTCTTGAATTCAACCTGTTTGTACCTGTAGATACCACAGATAAAAGCTTCCAGGATACCTAATTTTACTAATTTACAGCAACAATTTAATTGACACAATTACTAACTATTCAGCTATTTTTTGGGTAAGTGAAGTTAATAAAGCTTTGGCTAAATTGACCGTTGCAAAAATAGGTAATAGTTACCATATGCTATGGCCAAATTGACCGTTGCAAAAATAGGTAATAGTATAGGATTGGGATTTAGGCCAAACTGATGAATCTTACCACAATTTAAACAAACTAGGCTAAACCAGATTAAAAATAAAATAACTAAAACTAGAACAAGGTAAATTTAAACTTAATGAATTAAAATTGTTTATAACATTGAAATTTGGAAAAATAACCTCGATTTGTAAATAGAGGTCGAATAGACATCATCACTCTCTAGGAACAAAAGATAAAAAAAAATTTTCATAACCTCATAACCGGTTTAAAAATTACGAAAGTCATCAAATGTATTAATACATGGGAAGAAAGTGTTTATAAAATCTTGTGATAGGCCTAGCAGCTCTACTAGAGAGTAGCTACAGAAGATAAGAAGTTGGAATTAAGTAAATCTTGACATAAAGACAAAGGAGTTATAAGAACAAACTTTGAAAATTAAATAAATATATCTTGTAAAATTACTCCCTGTTATAAAAGTACATAAAAGAGAATTGAAGAAAAACTAATGAAAATAGGGTCGGATTAAAAATAAACAAACTGTTTACTATACCAACACTACTGCAGTTGAGCGAAGGCTGTAAAATGGAGGCTACAATTTATTCCATGAGGACCAAAGCGTTAGTAGGAACCAAGCTGTTGAAACAGAGAGATGTGTTTTGTTAGTGCTCAAAGAATTATAGCTAATGTGGAGTAAGTAGACACCTATAGTGAAAAATGTGATTCTCAGGTGTTTCAGATACTGGAGCTTTATGCTCAAGTATTAATAACCTACTGATCTCCACAATATAATAGTGAATCAAAAATGTCGAACTCTAAGACAACAAACTTTATAAACTTTTAGAAGACGCCATAAATTATGTATTTTTTTAAAAAAAGTGAGTCAAAATGATGAAACTGTGTTAACCTATTTGAAATACAAATTCACTAAAAGAATAAAGAAGACAATGATAACCAGTTTACCAAATGCAGTGACAAGGGAAGATATTTTTAAAAAAAGCCACCGAACAACAACTAAAAATAGTACAAGGTTTTTATAAACCTAAAATTTTTACTAAATTGTAACTTTATTTTGAACATTATTAATTAAAATTTAGTAAAGATAAATAGCTTCGAGAGATAAATTCCTCTTGGGCTAATAAATTCATAATTTTAATTATCAAAAATTTCGAGAGATAAATTCGTCTTGGGCAAATAAAGTCATAATTATAATTTTCAAAATTAGCTCTCCATACAACCTGTAATAAAGAGTAATTATTTCATAATTTAAATTCAAATATGGCTCTACTCAACAGATAACCTATGAATAATCATTTTATTAGTTATATTTTATGATAAATAATATTTGTTAGGATAAATGTGTGTTATTAGGATTACTGAGTTTTAACAGAAATTTTAACCTAAAGTAATGACTGCTAATTGTATACAAAACTAATTTCATTTTAATGATAATATATTTTGGCTTATAACATAGAAATTTCATTTTGTTAATTATAAGATATAAGGACTAGTAATTGTGTTATGGATAAATATGTTTTGATGTGAATACTAAGTTTAATAAAGAAATTCTAACCTTGAATAAATGCTTTGATAATTGTGTAGAAAATCGAATCTTAGTTTTAATCATTATACATTTTTGCTTATGTTCAAGGAATTTATTAATTGTAGAAAATATGGAGGATATGATAAATAAAAATTTAGTAGGGAGTATAAGTTGAATAATTACATTTTTAAGCAAAACGTAAAATTAATTATTAGGGTTATCATGTAACATGACTTATAATTTCATATTTGTATTTCTGAGTGGGGATAATAATTTAAATCGTTGTAAATATAAAAAGACAGATAATTTGTTATATGAACTTTAATATAAATAAGATTGATAAAGCAAAATAATAATTATTTTAGTGCAATAACTCAATATAGGTTAGGTTAGTAAAGTGGTAATACTTCACTAGATATTCTTCAGTTTTAAAACTTTTTACAAATATTTTATTGAAGTAGAGAATAAACAAGCATTGTTACTACAAATCACAAACTGATTAGGGAAATAAAAAAAAAACAGTAAAATGTTAATTGAATAAAACTGGTTATTATATAAAATATTTTTAAAATGTAAAAGCGACTGATTGATAATAAATTAATATAAAGAAATACAATAAACATTACTGTAAAACATATTAAAAATTACTTTTAAAAATTGCTATAAAATTAAAAAACTGTTATCTACCAATTAGCAGTTATTTTTTTATATAAAGTAAATTTCGCTAGAGTCCAACTATTAAACAAATCTTCAAGTTAAAATTGTCTCAGGAATCCATGACCCCAATTAAGCTCTTAAGGTAGCTAAAGGTGGCTAATTGGTTTTATTATATATTCAGGAGCTGGTTCTTCTAAGAGATTTATTTCTTGAGATAAAGATTTTGAACAGAGTTCGAACTCAAGAGATAAATCATTACTTTCCTACAAACAAAATGTGATATAACATCAAAGAGTGGAAGGTAGTTGGTAAGCTGACCAGAGATGGGAGGAGTTGTTGGTTCAAGTAAGGAAAGAGAAGTTCTGTAAAATCTTAAAATCTTTACTTGTGTTTTTTTTATGCAACATGGTTGTTTTTTTAATGCATTTTATCAAACTATGTAATAACTTGATGAACTTATAAGTTCAGTAAATCATTACTAAATTTAATAAACCAATAGTTTTGCTGACCTTCATAAAAGTTTTACATAAAATTTCCCTTTTTAGGCGTTAGTTTGTTCTAAAATTTATAAGCAATATAAATATATAATTTTTTTACTTTCAAATATGAATAAAATACATTATAATTAAATTGGTCATTACTATTAAAAATTTTTATTACTTTTCACTTCATACTTTTTAAATATGTGATACTACCGAAATTCCATAGTTAGATTAGTGATATACTACAAATTATAAAAATTAAGTATTATTTATTTTGATGTTATTTGGAATAAGCATAATTATTCCTTTCCAATTACAAAATTAACACCAGTTATATTTGCTGACTCTATAACCCATGCCTCCCTAAAAAAATCTTGCCTTTATAAAATTTGCCAAACAGGCATATGGATGTTGGTTTCTCGACATTGATTTCCTTCAAGAAACTACTTTGTTTCTTTTTTTATTGGTTGAATGTTTAGTCAGCTTGGTCCTCGTTAACCCCTTACAGTTTATTAACAAGGTCAGCTAGTCACAACAATTTATTAGTAGTGGGTATAAAGCCTAGTCCAGCTAGTCATAAATATCGTTATCGTTTGATTGATTTGTTTGCTTCAAGACAGTTTATTTTCTGGTATGTCATGCACAAGACTAGTCATCCTTCTAGGGTATTCATTGACTCTGAAACTTACAGCAAAATAAAGAAAGATATTTATGGCCCATTGACCTTAGATGTCAGACATCTAAACATAATAGAACGCTTCAGCAATTTTTATGTCAACTGGAGTGAGAAGCTCAGTATAAGTTTTACTTGGTGTTGGTCAATAGCTGAAGTTTGTTAGTAGTTTTTTTATAATTAGTGTATTCTGTGTACATACAAAATGAACAATAATAATGGGAGCCTAGAGTCTTTAACAAATTTCAAACAGTAAGGAACTTTTAATTTATTTTTAGTAATTATGATTATACATAGTAATCAATTAACAAATAATAAACTATGGTACAAAAGAACGAATAACAAAATTGCAACCTTATAAAAAATATAATATTTAGTGCTTTGTAAGTGACATTATTTATGGAACTAAATGCAACTCAATTGATAACAAGGGATCAATTTGTACCTCCTAGTACCTGCAGTGTGCATTTAATTAGATCAGTGGTAGTGCTCCCATTATATATAATTAGTAACAATCCTATATTTTTTTCATTTCTCATCCAAACAGCATGACATTTTTTCTATGTTCTAAATAAGGTAGAGAGATAAATCAAAGTGTTTACCACACATAAAATGCTTTTAGATTTTTCAGAAAAAAACTAAATTAATTTTATTTTAATTCATTGTACTTAACCATGTAAAAAAAGTGTATTTTAATTTTTAAATACCTATTTCTTTTAATTTTGAAATGAAAAAGGATATATATTTAAACATTTTGACACACAAAAAAAATATCTCTTACAGAAGTGATGTTATGATTTTTTTCCTGAATGTCTGCTAATATACATACTAACCAAATGTACAGTCTTGGTACCAACTACTTAGTAACCAAGTGTCACTTTTGGGACACACTCAATATTTTGCTTGGTACTCAAAGGGTTAAATATAAGTGTTTGGAGTTTTATTTGTTTGTAGTATTTCTTTTATTCTTGAATCATGATTTCGGTGCATTTGTTTAGATTATGTTCAATTTGTATGATATTTTGGTCTAGGGTTTAATTAAGTTGGGTTATGTTGTTTTCTTTTATGAATTCAATTACTTCATTGTCAATGTCTTATTGCTGCATCATTACTATAGAAGTGCCTTTAAATGATTGCACAGCCCTGGACCGGGCCCAGGATTACAGCAGTCCCATCTTCAGGGATGCCCATTTCTACTGGTCAGTGCGTCGCCAATTGGCTCAACTGCCAAGGGTGGGCTTTGGCTAGTAAGTAAGTAAGCCTTTATCTGCTTTTAAGAAATTGAGGTTATGTTGGTAGTGTTTTTGGTAGACACAATTAACACAAAAAGGTACCGGAAGAAATAAACACCAAAAATCACTTCCTAATAAAACTAACAAATAATATCAGTACAAAAATACAGATTCAATAATCAAATACGTACATCTGGTAAATTACTGAATACTACCTAAATACTGATGCTATAAATACTTACTGGCAGACTTGCTCGTTTTGCTGCTGCTGCTTCTAACCCTTTCTCAACTGCTTGTTTTTTGGCACCTTCACGGCAAGGTCTATCGGTTTTGGGTGCTACATGTCCAACCCTAGCCTTGGGATTCCATGGTTCATCTAATTTTCTTTTATTAGGTTTTCCTAGTTTTTCTGGTTCCTCTTCATCAGACAAATCTAACGATGGATAAACTAAAAATAAATATCATTCATTCAATATATAACATTAAAAAAGAATAAAATATTACAGTTTAAACTTTCACTAGCACATAATATTAGCATTATTAAAAATTAATACAGCAAATATAAAACCAATATGCTGTGTTTGTTCCTAATAGTGCTAGTACTCTTTGCTAGTGAAATATTTGAATTGAAATACAGTACACTTTGTCTATTTCAGCCACCACCCTAAGACCAGACCTTAAGTTAAATTAACTGACGATATGCTACAAATAGGGAATTTATCTTGACCCAGGAAAGAGTCGGTTCTTAAATAATTCAGATTATCAAGACTCTACTACAGTTAAACAGATACAGATAAAAATTCAGTTAGAGCTCAACTACCTCAAATCCCCAAATGGTATGACCCATTTTTGAGAAATTCAAATATTAGGATAAAGACTTGAATTTAATAAAGGAGAGCTTTAAAAAAATGAATTTGCTGCTCATCATGCATTCCCAAAGAGATCCCATTTTATAGTTTCTTAACCCTAGAACGGTTGTTGTAGCTTTTCTCCCTCTCCCACTCCTACATTGCCAGACGCCATTCCTTATATCTTCTTACCTCACCTTTTATTACACTTCTTGCTTAGTCTAAATGTAGCTGTCAGCCTTCAGCCTGTGGTGACCCACATCAGTTGTTTGTGAGTGCATAAAATTAATTGATGTCTTGATAAGTTATGAGTTATTTGAATTGATATATATTAGAGTAGATTGTTATTTTACATTTAACTAAGCTTTGCCGAGGATGATAGTGAAATAAACAAATTTTAGCAGCCTTTGACATGGACAATTGTGAAATTGAATTTGGAAGTGAGGCTGATCCAAAAGAATAAAGAACTGATGATCTGTTTAGAGACACCGTCGGAATAAAGAGGAGGAATATACAACGGATGATGACATGACGCTAGAAACTCTACTTTGGATGATGATATTCCTCTCGCCTACAGAGGAAATTTTGTAGATAAAGATAAAACAGAATGAAAAATATTTTTTTTCTTGTACGAATTGCTGAACCTTCCCAAGCAATTTGTACAAGACAAAAGAATATTGTATTGCACCTACCATGTACTAAAGGGGAAACAAAATTGCCAAATCCCATCTGAAATATTGGCAGGATTTTGCACAAATGAAATTTTACACAAAATAGTTGAGTTTACAAGCTGACCTGCTTGAAATGTCTATATAATAATTAACTCATTAGTTATTTTTTAGTTATTTTCATTTATTTTGGTTTTGTGTTGTTGTATATTTTTTGTAGTCGTATTCTTCATGTTTGTAAAAAACTACACATTTATGCTGTTGTCACTACTAATTTATTTTACAATACAATAAAGATGTAGTCATTAAAATGATGTAGTGCATGTTTTTTTTTTATATTGGTTATACATCTATGGATATTTAGATTGTAGTCATATTTACTTATTTCTATTTATATTTAGAACTTATCATTTGTTGATTCCATCTTCGCGTGAGCTACTAGTAATCACTTACAACTTTTTTTAAAAAAATGTTTTAACTTGCCTATAGTAGCGGTCTGAGATCAGTTACGGTCTGAGTTGACAAAGGGACACATCTCCCGAAACGGCCGTTCTCAACACAAAAAAGTAAGTGCTACTATAGGCAAGTTAAAACATTTTTTTAAAAAAAGTTGTAAGTTAGAACTTATATTTATATATCCATAACAGGATAAAAATACATGGGAACATTTTGCCCCACTGCAGTATCTTTTGGCTACTAAAATTATGATGTCACAGTTTCGGTTATTTTGATTTTGAAATATTTTTTTTTTACAATTATTGCAAAAAAATATTAATTTAAATACTGAAAATGATGAATATTTGAGTAGACTGATAATTGAAAAAGATTCACATAAGATTAGATAAATCAATCTGAAATTATATAAATAAATAAATGAATTTGACTTAAAACCTGAATAAAAAACAATTAATTTTAAGTAATAAATTATTATTATTTCTTTTCTTCAATAATAAAAAATATCTATTAAAAATTCAATAAAAACTTATAGAAAATTCATTGACATACTATAATCTTCATCTTGGTGAACTTTATCCATATTTTCGAAGATATCTTCAAGTTGAGATGACCGTCTTTTTCTTCGACTTGAAGATCCATCTTCATCTGATTCTACAGAAGAATTGTCTTTGTCTGCAAGAATCATCTGGCTAATTGACAGCATTCCTGCAATAGCTTCTCTTGTGGAAGGTGAAGTTCTCCCAGACCTGAAGAAATATTCTGTATAAGTACACGTTAAAAAAAAGCACTTTAAATTCATCTTTTGCAGTTTTAAAAATTGTTTTATAAATAAATATTTCTTATTACCCTGTTTGAAGTCAAACTCAATTCTGGTTTTTTTGTTTCCACAGCTGTTTTATTACTCTCATCTAATGCATCTTCAGGACTTTAACGTACTTTCTATAATTTAATTACAATGCTATTGGTTTTAGTACTACAGTATGCACGAATTTAGAATAACATATACTGAACATGTCTTGCACTAGTTTCTGAGCTAGGTTTATAGAAACAAAAGCATTATAACTAACTTAGAACTTCGAAACTCCTTTTTCTAGGTTTAAAAGCTCAACAAAAACTTCTCTGGCTTCAACTGCTCATGTCTTATATTGTTTAAGACTAAAATATTAATCCTAGCTATATTAGATTTTTATTGAGGAGCTATAACAAGAATACCTTTGTTATAAATTTTATGTTTTAAACCTGACAATCATTTTAAAACTGCTGTTATAAACCTGATTTTCTAGGTGATATAACCAAACCAGTCCTGTTTTATTTTAAAAATATATACTACTTTAATTAAGATAGTAGTTAATATTAATCACAGGAAACTTTCTTGCGTAAAAAAATAATTAAGTGTAACAAAATAAAACTTATACCTTCTTTCATTATTTAATCATAAAACTTATTGTTTAATGTTAATTTTAGAATAACAAATATTATTTTTATGGAAATATTATTCTCTGAAACAGCTCTATTTCAATGATTGCTGAGGAAAGTTTAAACTTGAAAATGTAATGTAAATTGCTATTATCAAACCATTGTTCAAATTTTTATCCTGTTACTATCAAATAAACAAAAAGGTTATTGTCACATTACCTGCTTCTGATTACAAAAACAAAATTTCTTGGTCATTTATTAATTACTTATCACTTATACTTGTTTGTTCAATTATTATAGATCACATGCACTGTGTTTTCTCAATAACAATTCCTTTACGAATAGTTACCTTCAGGCAAACATTATTTTCTATGCACATTTCAATCTGCCAGAAAAATATTATATAAGCAATAATATGCATTTTCTAAAAATCAAAACTCTCAGATATTTTCTGAATTTTCTCCTTTCTGGTTATTACCTTTAATAGATCATTACATGGCCCCTGGTATCTTAACAATAGATGACAACTAAAATACCATTTAATACTAGACAAATACTAAGCAAACAGTTGGAAATGACATTATTATTATTGTTGCTTTAAACCATTCAAGTGGCTTCATTTTATTTAAAGAATGTAACTGTAGTTTACAGGTTAAATTTAACAAACAAAATCCCAAACAATTTTCAAGTGATAAAATCCTATATCTGTTATTTGATTAAATAGAAAAGTATATCTTTACTCTTTTAGCTTCAGCTTCTGATAATTTCACACTTATAAAAATAACTCTCCTAACAGTAAAGCAAGCATATACGATAGACATGAATGCTGCTTTGGAAGAGTGTCCAATTTTCAACTCAGACCAAATTGTTGCACATTGCAATTAATGTTGAAAGTGGAAAACCTCTTGAAAGATAGATGTCCATATTTCTCTTAGGTAAATACGAAAAATAATTAGTACGAAGGTTTTAATTTTAATTGCATTATCTATTATCCAGACCTCATAGACATTGTAAAAATAGTCAACCTTGTATTGAACAAAGCCCTCAAGAACACAAAAGAAAACTATTAAAACCTAATGCTGCCTTGCCTAATCATTATAAATTTTGAAAAATACAACACATTTATTTTACAATATATACAAAATTGAATAAAATCAAGATTTCATTAGAAAAATAACACAACATTATAATATAGCTATTTACAATATAGCTTCAAAGTACTTGGTTATAATGGATGTTTATGAAACAAAATAAAGTTTACTAATGAAAGGAGAAGAGTTTATGCATGAAATGAAACATAGCTTTCTTGTTCTATGAGGTAATGCAAAAACATGTACTAAAATAAAAGCCACTTTCTTGTGGACAAAGTATCTTATGTTAGCACATTTAATTATGATCTTTAAAAACCAATCCTATGTTGACCAGTACTTTGTACATACAGTAGAACCCCTCAAATCTGAACACCAGACATCCAAACCCTCCGAAATCCAAACATGATTTGATGGAAACCAAATTTTAAAAAAAGTATCTAAAATTTAATAAAGTATCTAGTGAAAGTTTGCTACTTACGTCAGACAGGAGTAATATGTGCAGAAATTAGAATTGACACTGTAAAAACATGATAATAATATGAAGGGCTATACTTTAATACTGTATCACTTCATTAACATAGAATTTATTGGTTGTAAAACAAAAATAAAAAAGACAAACACTAAACTATATGTTTCACTTTTAAAAAAATGAGACAAACGCTTAACTATAATTTTCACTTAAAATCAGTAACCTTCATCTGCCGAAGAGACGTTAACCTTCCCGAGGATACGATGTTGAGCAACCATCGCATCAGTATAACATCATTGGGTATTGCAGGTGCATGTTGTTCTACGTGACAACACAATGTCGAGAGCTGCGGCAGCATCGGCATGAGTAACAGCATTAGTAGAGGCACCATTTTCCTTGCTATCGCTTTATGCTATACTGTCATCGTGTTGATCCTGGATCATAGACACCATGTCATGCTCGGTAATTTCTTCATTATTATCTAGTACTGTCTACTCTACAAACTCGAGGCTAGGCCAAATCTTCTTCCAAGATTTCTACAGTAAAGTGTTACTGATATTATTCCTTGAATCAGCTACCCAGTAAATTACATCCTTTATTGCAATCGTCTTAAGTTTTTCTGGAGTAGAAAGAGAACAATCTTCTTCAATTAATGTTTGCAGAAACTTTTTTTTGTAGCTCAGTTTCATGTTCTGCAGCACACCTTGATCCATAGGCTGAAGCAACGATGTCACATTAGGTGGGAGAAATATTGCTTTTATGTCTTTACATAGCAACTGCATGGCTGAAGGATGTGAAGGAGCATTGTCTATCAAAAGTAGAGCTTTTGGTGGCAGTCCAATTTTTCATTAAATTTTGTCACTGAAGGAACAAATTCATTTTTGAACTACTCCTTGAAAATATTATCAGTGATCCACACCTTACACTGATTTTTGTAATGAACAGGGAGAGGATTCAAGTTTGTTCCCGCTGCGTACTGTAAGCTAAAACTGTGAGATGTTTGCTTGTTTAAAAGCCAGGCACAGAAGATTCCTCTTTAGAAGCAAGACTTTTAATGGGAAGGGCTTTAAAATTCAATCCTGTCTCGTCTGTATTATACACTTGCTGGGGTGAGTAATTTTCAGACGAAATCAAATTGTGATTTCGTCTAAATATTCTTTTGCAGCAAGATTATCAGCTGATAGCTCCCCTCGCTTACCGTTAGTTGTCTAATTCCTTGTCATTCCCTGCCTTCTCTTCTATCTATCTAACCATCTATTGCTAGCAGTAAATTCCAAATCACTGTTCATTAATTTGTTCAGCTGTAATGCCTTTTCTTGTATTAATGGGCCACTAATAGGAACTCCTTTCTGCCTTTCTTGTGTAAACCATAAAAATATAGCCTTGTTACACTTGTAGCACTGCAAAAGTGTTCAATTTTTGATACAGAAATATGTAATGAATTCTCTAATATTGTTCATTAATAAAAAAACGCAATTCTGTCAAATGCAAAATACACAGCAAATCCAAAATCCGAACTTTTTCGGCAAATCCGAACTTTTCCAAATCCGAACACGCTATAACTCCAATTAGTCCAGATTTGAGGGGTTCCACTGTATAATGTACTGTAATACAGTCAACTCCCGATTATCCGGGATCGCATCAACCGGGATCGTCAGCTCCACTTGAAGCAGTGGGGCGGGAGGAGTCAAATGTGAACGCGGCGGACGGATGCGAGCGCGGGCGGTCGTTGGGGCGTATAGTAACCTTTACGGAATAATTTATAGACTGTCAACTTGCCCGCAGTCGCCACCCCGTGTCCTAAATCCTTCCTACCTGTTTCCGCGCGACGCGCACTGACGGGCAGAGTTTCGGTCAGCATGTCTGAGTTTACGTTATATTTCTTGTTGTCCTTTTATAAATCCATGCGGTTTTATGACGCGCGAATCCCTAACTAAACGTTATCTCCAACGTCAAATCAGATCAGACCACATTGAAGCATCGAACGTGATGCATGGAGGTGCGATAACCACGAGCGCGAGCGGGCGTTTCTCGGTGAATAAATCCGATCGCCGAATTCGCGGAATTACGCGATCGATCGAGTCGAACGTAAACACTACCCTCAGTGGTCAGTCTATGCGTTGCTTCTGATCAAAACGAACTGTACAGTAGTGGCGGTACAACAGGAGGCGGTACTATTTATCAGCTGTTTTTACAGTCATTGGGCAGAGGTAGGGCTGTGGATATTATGGTATTTGTTTTAACCGTGATTTCACATTATCCGTGACGGCCCTGCCGGTAATTATCCCGGATAATCGGGAGTTGACTGTATAAGACTATGTTCTGTTATAATTAAAGAAACCTGGATTTAAAAAAATTTTCTGATTGTTAACTGAGTCTATTTTGCTTAAATTTTTTTTTCTTTTTGTTTATCAGCACTAATCTTTAATGATTATTTCTGTATAATTGAGATCTTTTTGCATCATCAGGAATAAGTTTTGCTTGCAGGAATGGTGACATTTGAATAGCCAATAAATACCATTATTATATAACGGTAATTACAAAACTTTAATTATCTTCATAGAGTTTAAGTATTAGTAGACCAACACTAGCCTAATTATGGTCCAACAAAGACTATTAAGTAGCCCTTCCAAGTACTCCCAATTTAAATATTTTAATTAAACAAATAAATAAATAATATTATACATTTGAATATAATTTGAGTTGAATATCTGGTAGTATTTTTATCACAGGCAATGCATGGATAAAGGAAGCAACTATTTCTAGTTGTTTATTAATTTAAAACTTAAACAAATAAATAAAAATTATTACTTGTGGAACTCATCTCTGAAGAGTGTTTGGGGGTAACTAAGAAACAATTGTTAAAACAATCAATGTCTGCCAAAGCAATGATTCTCAGAAATAAAAAGCAGGTCACTGTCTTCTACTTAACCCTTTGCACGTGTATAATGTGATTTCTCGTAAGGCTGAAATTTATCTGGTACGTTTATTGTTCTCGGCCAGGTACTACCGATCCACATTCTGTTGTTTTAGCCAGCAGATGAAATAACGTGGTCTATGCATGCGCGTATGATAGGAATTCTCGGCAGGACGTAGCGTCTGCCAATTGTGTCGTATTTTGTGTTCGCATTGTGATTGCTATAGTTGTTTACTGTTTATGTGAGTGAACTTCGTTTGTACTGTAAGAATAATTTATTGTTTATGATTTCGTGAATAATAATTGTAGTTACTTTAATTTTATTTTAAATGGATTTATTGATATCTTGAATTAGCTAAATATGTTTACATCTGTAAGTAATTTTTCAATGATTAATGTGTAAAAATATAAAAAATTATAAAAATAACTAGTTTATAATTTTGTTGTTCAAATACATCTTTAGGAACTCAGAATTAAATAGAACTTTGAACATGTCACTAAAAATTTTTTTTTACCTAATAGCACGTAATATGTTACTTGCCCTTTATATGTCCCGCATACTAAGGGTTAAGTTACTGTTATGTTACCTTTATAACATAACATAAAATTGTATGTTTCCATTATCATTTTCAGTTTTTACAATCAGTTGTGTTTAGAACCTGTAAATTTGCACTATCTTTTTGTTCTTAAAAGTTTAAATTGCTATTGATTTGGAAAATATATAATGAAAGATCATAGTCTTAGAATGAATTGTGTTATATGCAGTGAAGCAATAGCAGTCATTAAAGGGTATAATATTAAAAGACATTATCAAATGAAACTGGCTTTCTTAAATTTGTCAACTATTAAACTATTACTAAAGGTAAAGGATGTGGTAAAATCATAAAACAAAAGCAAACAGTTGAAAGTAGAGGTATGAAACAAAAGAATTGTAACAAAAAGAAGTAATAGGACTTGAAAGCTGATTGCAGATCACAAATAAGCTTTTGTCCAAGACTAATTTGTGAAGAAATAGTTTGCAGTAGTCGTAAAACCATAGTGTCTTGATAAATCTAGGCATTTAATTTATCCCCTATAGCTTCACTGTTGGCAAAATATTGGTGAGTGTTCATCAGCAGCTTATTAAAATGGCAAGGGGTTTAAGTGTTTGAATGCATGTACTGACAGCACTGATACAACAACATTGTCAAACCTTTTTTTAAGAGACATAAAAATTTATTTCAGTGTAACGGAATAGCTTATTGGAATGAGAAGCATGCATGAACTCACAAAAGGAAAAGACTTATTTGAGGAGACAATAAAATCAGTTGATACTCTCTGTCAGACTTGATCTATCTAACTCTGTAGTGTAAATACAGATGATGTATCATGTATGTCTGGATTTCATTTGAATATGATAGACCTATTACAAATACAAATAGCATCATTGGGGAGAGCCTCATTGCATTATACCGCAAGAAGTAGTTTGCACAAAGCTGTTAAATTTACCTAAGGTTATGCAAGTTGTTACAAATTTAATCAATGTGATTCGAAGAGTTGCTTTTATAAACATTCTCGGATAAACTCAACAGTGAATATATTGACAAAATTTGTCATGTGGAAAAATTATTTTTTAACCATGGTTAAACATTAGCTCTGTGTAATGATATCCAAATAGGTGTTAAAAAAAATGATTCACTGACTTACCCCTATTGGCTATACTGCCAGTAACACATATAACTGGCTATACTGCTTAGCATCCCTTGTTTATATAACATAACACCTTCAGTAGAATGGAAAAATTATTGTTGTAGGGAAAAATATAACAATAAAAGCTAATCAATATTGCATACAGGGCAGTAAAATCATTCTAAATGAAATTATCTGCAAAAAACTAGGTACATTTTTCAACAATTCATGACCTACAAAACCAATTCTTTGATATACTATTTAAAAAACCTCCTATCATAGGAGCAATTCATGACATTAAATACCAATTTGCATCCAGATTTGCTGATTTTGTACAATTTTTATTTTTGTTTTCTTCACCACTTAGCCTTGATGCTCACAAAGAACCAGGTGAAGTACTGCATTAGAAATATTGGGCTTTGAATGATATGTCAGAATGAATAGAATTTTTGATCCTACTTCTAATCAGCAGTTGCTAGATGAAAAGTATTCAGAACTGAAGAAGCCAAACATTTTATCACTATGTTTTCTTATACATAAGTGCAAACATTTCTTTAGATCATGAGCCATAAATCAAGTATGACTTGATGCTGAATAACAGTCATTTATGAAACATGGTGTACTCAACACCATGGAACATGTCTAGAAATCAGTAGTTTGTTTACCATTAAAAAACAGTTCCACAGTAGGTATTTTCTGCATGTTATGTATTTACTTAATTTAATTTAAAAAATTAGATTAATATAATTATAAAGCTATAAAATTTAGTTTGATTTTCAACTAAGACAAAATAAAAAAACAGCATTTTTTATATGTTTACTAATAGCAATACTAATAAAACAGTAATAATTTATACTAGTCTGTGACCCAAGAAAACTCATTAGCTTTTTAATATTAGCTCTCCGTGCAGGAAGGTTTGTGGTCTGTTCTGTAGAAAATGTAAAAAATTATTTCAAGTTTTAACAGTTTAAGAAAAGTTGTTAAATCTAGATGCCTGAAGGTAGCTCAGCTATTTAGATCATATATAGATAAATAACTATAACCATTGCACTTCAACTCTGCCATACATACATCTTACTCTATACAGAATACACTGGTATACTTACTAGTGATTATAGACAGAAAAAATTACACAAAATTACTAGTGGCATAAGCACAAAAATTATTTGATACTGTCCTATTGACAGTAAGATTTACAACAGTAGTAGGAAGTAAGTGTTATATTCAAATTTTTAAATGTTTTCATACAAAATTAAATAAAACATGTCAATGAATAGACTCTCGAGAAATTTTATATAAATTACTCTAAAAAGCTTCTATAAAATAAATTACTTTTGAGGGATTTCATAATTTAAGTAACTAGTGTACACCTTCCATATTTTAGTTAGTGTTAATTAAAAATTGCAACTTACTCGAATTTAGGACTGCACTCTTTAGTGTAACTAGACGCTTTGATAAGTTCCTCAATACCATTTGATGTTGATCCTGCTTTTACATTTAAAAATGGTTCTCCAGGCTTTCCTGTTTCAATAAACAAAATTTTAAATTATTTAAAATGCCCTGATACTATAAAGATGGGATAATGTAGTTGAAACATAAATTTAACTTTCAGACTTTTAAATATTTTTTCTAAAATTATGTATTGACTAGTCCCATCGAGCAGTAAATGCAATGAAACCTAATTTTAGATTAGGTGAACATAAAGTATTTAATTTTAATAAGACAGAAGATATTATAAATTATGAAAGTATGAAGATTAGAGAATTTTAAAATACTTTTCTACACTCTTGTCACATGTTACAATATTAAGACTGAAATAAAAATAACGTTTTTTATCTTCTCTTAAAGATTTTATAAATTCTTTTTTCCCTTGTAATCTAGAGTTACTTTTTCTAAAGGTTTACTAATTTACAGAATAACCATTGGAACGGCAATAATGCCACAACTGCATCTACGTTTATCTTTAACACTTGAGCTGCCAATTGGCTTGAAGGCGCAGTAGGCTGAACCAAATACCGTCGGGCCACTAGGCCCGACATTGTTGTCTGGTAAAGTTTTATGTTTATTCGTACTATTCAACCGGTGTTGCTACTTTTGGAAAATTGAATGCACAGTATTAAAACACAAGCTTCACACTACTTACAGATATAATTACGATGGTTTTTGTTTGACAAATAAATGCCGACGGTAATAAAAACATGTTATTTTAGGAACTTTTTATCGGGATTTACTGCCCGACACACATATTTCTTAACAATTTCAGTGAAGTTGAGTTGATTATTCCAATCAAACAAATTATTTCGTTGAAGGAAGTTTACCTTTATATACTTCTATAATGATGTATTATATTGATTTTCACTATTGTTTTCAAAATTTCACAAAAGCTAAAAAAAAAACAGAAATATTGACTAAATATTTAGTTGTATAATAATTCTTACAAAAACGGTCTTGGTTGAAGTTAAGTACAAACATTGGTACACTTAGATAAACTCATACTTACTAAAAAGTAAATTATAACGTTAATTCCTAAATAAAAAAATTACTAGGTTTCAAAACTTTTGCTTGTGTTGAAATCTTGTGTAGTATTTATCGTATCTGAAGCGTTACGTATTAGACAGAGAGTATGTTTATACTTCTGTTCAATATACAAAATAATTATAAACTCACAAATCAATCATAAGTGACACGTTTACGTCTCTTTGTGATAAGCCCCATAACACTTTACTCGCCAGTCAGCTTATTACGTGGGCAAACGGAACATGAAAATTTAGTTTTGTTGTTTATTGTTTACACACACACACACACACAAAATATTAAGAGTGAGTTGCAGAGATAAAAAAATATAAATACCTCAAAAACAATGTCGGGCAATTGAACCAAAGGAGTTTATTTAGCTGTCATTTATGCTATAAAAAAACTGTCAGGCCATTCGGTCCGACACATGTTTTATATATATATATTTATATATATATATATATATATATATATATATATATAAATATATATATATATATATATATATATATATATATATATATATATATATATATATATATATATATATATTCCCCTAATAGCCTATATATATTCCCCTAATAGCCTCATCAGACATCTCCAATCTCTTTTCCCCTGACAGACTTATATAAACTATAATCACTCATATGCTTATGGAAACAATACATATATCTTTAATCTGTGTATCTGTGACATCTGATTTCTACATAATCTGTTATTACAACTTTTACTTTATTTTATTTCATTTTCTGATATTTCTTTTTGTGTTTTCTCTTTGATTGACAAAGACCACTGTGTGGTTGAAATATTTCATTGGTTAAGTGCTTTTATGTGTTTCTATTTTAAGACTACAGAGTGGATTCTTACCAAGGTAAGTCTGTCAGTCTCCTAGTCCAAAAAATCTATATATATATATATATATATATATATATATATATATATATATATATATATTGTACTTAGATATTATAGGGGAACAAAAAATGAGTACACATTGTTCAAAAATAGGCTTTAAATATTTTGGCAATTCTCTAGGAAAACACTGATATTGTGGCCGGCAGCTAAAGTGTTAAGCAGCCATATTTACCTGGTGGTTAGGTCCAATCTAGCTGCGGGACCAATCACGTTACTGATAACGTTAGATTCATTCTAGCCCCGGGACCGATTACGTGTGTATTTTTTCAGAAATTGTTTTGACTTATTCTAGTAATAAGGATTTTTAGTTGGTTTATAGTGTTTTGTAGGGTTATATTATACGGATTTTGTGGTATGTTTTATTGTAATAATATTACAGTAATATAATTTATTGTAATAATATTCATTGTTATTTATTTACGTTATAGAAATTATTTAAAGATTTTGTCGAAGCTTGCTGAAAGTGATGAAGAAAATTTCAGTGATGTACAAGACGTCACATCAGAACAATCTTATGCTTCCAGTGAACATTTTAGTGACCACAGATCCGATTTATAAAAAGACAGCCATAAAGTATATGTGGGAACAGAGGTAATGCTGCATCCATTCCTTATTTATTCATGTAACTGTTGACATTTAATTATGTTCTGTGGATAGGTATAAATAATACCCAAAAATTCTTCCCCTTAAACACTGATAACACGTTGATCAGACGAACTTTTATTACTCAATTAGGGAAACAATAGCTCATCATCTATTGAGACGAGCACCAATCAACGGTCTACCAATAACTTTGAAACAAAGGATAAAAAGAAATATTGGAATTGAATCAACTACTAATCTAGTGAGACCTGCCGAGGAGAAGGTTCGCTGTAAATACTGTCCTATAAGAAAAAAACCGATTCATCCAGACCCATTGTAGCGCATGTGGCAACGCAGTATGCAAGAAGCACATTTCTTCGGTTACAGTGGTTTGTGGTGAATAACAAACTTTACGAATGAGTACAGATGAGTAAATATACTAGAAAACTGTTATTATTTGTATCACTGATAGCATATATCAGAACAATATTCAAGAGTATTTTTTAAAATGTATTTTATAGTATATGTATTACTAGTTTTGTTATAAGTGATTTATTTTAGCAAAACCATTATTTATAATATTATATTTCCAATTAGTAATTTATATTACCATGTTTACAACATCTTAAGCTATCTTCGGTGATTGGAATTACAAAAACTTGTCGTATAAAGAGTAAATGACATTTGTTAGATTAAACCTAACATGGGACCGATGGTGTGATTTTTTATAGCGCAACTGATAACGGGTTAAAGTATTCATTTAAAAATTAATGATTATTATGTATAGGTGTTTAAAGTATTGTTAAAGTGGAGAGGATATGTACTTATTTCATAATTATTTACTACTGTAACATTAAAAAGTAAAACCCATGTAAAAAAGAGGAATTAAACTAATTACTTACTAATCTTAATGCATTTGAAATTCTGCATCTTTGGTGATTTGATTTTGATATCTGTATGATCTAGAGATATGGTTTTACTCCAGTTTTTCTTTTTTGGAGATTCATCAATCATTAAACAATTTTCATCTGTTTCATCACTTTCATCATGAAAATCATAAATTGATTCAACGGATTTCAAATTACTAAAACATTTTTTTACAAAATTAATATTAGCAAAAATGCTTAAAAATGAACAAAATGTTCAGTAAATATAATTCATTTAATAAATGTAATACATTTACAGTAAGTTACTTCCACATTTACTAGAAATTTGCTTCGAAAGTTCAGTGTATATAAAAGCTCAATTTTACAAATTAATTTCTCAATATTTTAACTCTTTTTCACACAGTTTATTGCTGTTTGTACTGTTTTCAAGATTTAAGCTTCAATAGAGTACATATTCTATGTTTATTATTATCTTTTCAATGTAGTGGTACCTTCACTGCGCAGTCGGGCAGGATTGTATGGGCTGTTGGTATGACCATAAAAGGTGCGTTATTTCTCGTATTAGTTTAAATTGATTCTTATTATTTCATTGCCAATTTGTGTGTATATATATGTATATATATATATATATATATATATATATATATATATATATATATATATATATATATTGATATTTTACGTTGTCCATTATTTTTCCGTTGCACTGACTTTATGAAGTTGATATATTACTATTGTAAATACTTTTATCCATCACTAAGTGCAATAATTTTACCTTGTTGTGATGAGACACCTTTCGGTCACTTGACCATTGTCAAATCACTGATTGAGTGATTCGACAATGGTCAAGTGACCGAAAGGTGCCTCATCACAACAAGATAAAATTAGTGCACTTAGTGGTGGATAAAAGTATTTACAATAGTAATATATCAACTTCACATATATATATATATATATATATACTATAATACCCCGTACTTAAGCGATAGGTGGGACCGGGCGATAACCGTGTAAATCGAATTCGGGTAAGTCAGGGTATAATTTTACATACAATCACATAGGAATCATGTTTAATTGGGATCAAAGACTAAATAAACTAATAATTTAGAAGAAAAATATGTATGTATAAAAATCTTAAATACACAATACAACAAAAAATTATATTATATACATACATATTGCAAAGAAGTAAGTAAAAATAAGTTATTTTGACATAGAAGGCTTCATAAAATCTAGTCAATTTGTTTGACAAATTGAAGATTTTTTTCTTCTCATGCAGACATTTCTCGTAACTCTCTAATTTTTTTGTTTTGTGGCAGAAATACGCGTTGGAATCTATGTTTTCCAAAATTTGTAAGCCTCGCTCAATTAAACTAAAGTCTTTCAACCAGTTTCTAATCGCCATTTCATCTTCTACGTGTACTGGGTCTAAAGAATCTGCGCTTTTAAGATCTTGCTCTTGCTCACGCAGGTCTATGAGCTCATCAAATAATGGACAGCTCCTGGACAGCTCTAAATAATAAATCCAGTAGTTCTTGAACATTAGCATTATCCAGTTCTAAATTTAGTTGTCTGGCAAAACCGAGAACTTCTTCAATCACATCAGCAATTTCATCACACTCTGGCACTGATTCTGCTTGAGTTTCAGTGGCCAAAAAAATAGACACACCTTTTTCCAAACACCATTCAAAGTTTGTGAAGGGTTTTGTGAAATTTCATTCCAAAATTTCCAATAACTTTTAAAGGATCTAAGACATTGAATTGTTTCTAAAAATCTTCAACAGTGAACTCGTTGTTCTATCTCATAGCGTCATGCAGATGCTCGAATGATCTTCTTGTGTAATAAGCTTTAAATATTCTGATAACTCCCTGATCCATCGGTTGAAGCAAACTAGTTGTGTTTGTTGGCAAAAATATCACTTTCACGCATGTGTCGAAATTAGTTAAAGTAGTAGGAGGATGACCAGGTGTATTGTCAATTAATAGGAATTACTTTGTTTAGACCGACAATAACATTTGACTTGAGGTACGAAATGATGACCAAACCAGTCCTCAAAAAGGGAAGCTGTCACCTAAGCCTTCCGATTCGGCTTCCAAATCACGGACAAACTAGCTTTAGAAATAGGTTTTAATGCCCTTGGATTTTCTGAGTGATAAAACTATGAGAGGTTGCAACTTATAGTCGCCAGCTGTATTTGCGCCAACCACTGTGTGGTTGAAATATATCATTGGTTAAGTGCTTTTGTGTATTTCTATTTCAAGACTACAGAGTGGACTCTTACCAAGGTAAGTCTGTCAGTCTCCTAGTCCAAAAAATCTAAATAATCTTTACCAACCAAAACTAACCTAAATATATATATATATATATATATATATATATATAAAGTTATTATTGTTGTAAACATTTATTCCACCACTAAGTGCAATTATTTTACCCTATGTGATGGAATAATTGTTTACAACATTAATAACTTTATAAAGTCAGTGCAACGGAAAAATAATGGAAAATAATATATCCAGATATTCCCTGTTTTAATTTCAATTCTGTTAGGTATTTGTATTCATTCTATTATTGCCTGGAAAGTTGTGATGTAGATACTTACATTAAAGTGTTCTTTATAATTTTCATTATGTTTTCTCTGTTTGGCCTATATAGTTTTTTTTAATAATTTTTGTATTTAGTTTCATATATACTGAAGTTTGTATTTCTGAAAAATTTTGTTGTATCTGATGTTAGATCAAATTTATTTAGCTATTTTACTTTCCAATTTAAATTTTATTTTATTTTCCAATTTTTCTGTTGTATTTTCATGTATTTATTTTCCTTTTCTGTTTGAAATGTCATGAACTCCTGATAATTTTTGTGTGGTTATAGCTTTGCAGCTAATTTGCAATATAGTGTAGTAATACCATTAACACCTGCAATATGAATTTTTCTGTCAATAAATTACCACTGTCATCCATTTTAAAATGGATTTGTAATATCTTCGTCGGACAACTTTAATTTGTTTTCTTGTTAGATTTTTTTTCCACTAGTCCAATATTAAATCCTATTTTTTTTTTTTTAATTGTTGCCAATGAACTCTGGGCAGAATTCAGAAATGTTTGCACAATATCTTCTGTTAACTGCTTTATCAACGTTTTAAATAATCAAAAGTTTTTCTGAAGCTCTAAAGCATTTTTTAATTATTGCATTATTTTTGCATTAACAAAAAAAAAAATTATAATTAAAAAACACTATTCTTTAAGTGGGTACGTCTTCCACAAAAAGACGTCTTCTTATTTTGAATACCAGCTTATTAAGTATGTTTCAAAATAAATAATATTGAACATATTATTGACTAGGATCAAATAGTTTAACCACAATTTCAAGTACTAAATATAAGTTCTTATTACATTTTGAAATTACTTGCAACCAGACATTTGATTAATATAAGTTAAATTGTTAACTTACACTTCAAGGAAATGGTTTTTCCTTAAGACTTCTTCAGCCTCTCATCACCAATAGAATGTCTGGTCGCAAATAATTTCAAAGTGTAAAAAGTTATTAACAACCAGCTCATCATGAACAACAAAATTTCAAAAAAAAAAAGTTGATTTAAATTTAGATGTATTAACAACAATGCAAAAATATATAGCAAGTTACTTACGTTTGGTAATTTTGATGACTGCCATTGAAAATTGTTGATGTTTGTCCTAAATAGGGATTATGTATTACTTCTTGAGCTTCTTCCTTTATATTTTGAGATTGAATAAATTTTGGAGAATCTCCACAACCCGAGACTTTAGAAATTTTAACTTTTAATACTTTTTCTTCGGGATGAATGACTACATTTGGTGTGTTTTCGTTAGAAATGAACCAGGATTTGTTGATGGAATCAGAATTTAGTTTCATTTCGTTTTGAGCTTTCAAAGATAACGAGGTATATGGATACGTGACTGGTTTGGGTAATGTTAGTTTTAGCGGCGGTCGGGGCACAGCAGCTGGAGTTTGCACCATTTCTAACCCTGCTGACTTTTTATTCAGTACTTTCATACTGAGCTTTAATGGTTCTTTAAGTTCTTGCTTCACCTGCAAAAAAAATCTAAGTTGTGATTTTCTATTGATCTTATAACAAACCTTGCCTGATAATAATTTGGCGATGATAACTAAACTTGGTTTTTCGACAGAAAAAGATATGGTTTATAATAATAGCAGTGACATCTCTCCTTAATATTTAAAGGTTGACTCTTAACAACTTTGTTAACTTGTAAATTGACATTTCAATTACAACAATTGCTTAATTATTATGAATAAATACTTTATTTATTACAATTCAAGCCTTGTTTTGGTAATTTAATCAAATCATTTTAGTTTGGTTAAACAACATAAATAATGTAATGGTTGATTAACGACATGACTATAGTTAACAATAGATAAGGTATTTTAATAGATTATCGTATGTCTCGATTACCCAGGCCGGTTATTATTAATCACTGTTAACAAAATATGATAGCATTAAAAAAATATAAATCTGAGTTTTTAAGTGTTCTTCATTATATATATATATATATATATATATATATATATATATATATATATATATATATATATATATATATATACATATAGATAGATAGATTTTTTGGACTAGGAGACTGACAGACTTACCTTGGTAAGAGTCCACTCTGTAGTCTTGAAATAGAAACACATAAAAGCACTTAACCAATCATTGGTTAAGTGCTTTTATGTGTTTCTATTTCAAGAATACAGAGTGGACTCTTACCAAGATAAGTCTGTCAGTCTCTTAGTCCAAAAAATCTAAATAATCTTTACCAACCAAAACTAACCTATAATATTTTCATTCCTGATGATGTTGCTACTGTTTACCAACGAAAAGCTTTGAATATAAATTAATAAATATTCATGTATTTGAATAACCTATGTTGTTCTAATATATATATATATATATATATATATATATATATATATATTGACTCTACACAATCTATGACTACAAATATTTTATTTCATTCTCTCATATTTCTTTTTGTGTTTTCTCTTCGATTGACAAAGACCACTGTGTGGTTGAAATATATCATTGTTTAAGTGCTTTTATGTGTTTCTATTTCAAGACTACAGAGTGGACTCTTACCAAGGTAAGTCTGTCAGTCTCCTAGTCCAAAAAATCTATATATATATATATATATATATATATATATATATATATATATATATATATATACACACACAAGTTATTATTGTTAATTGTAAACAATTATTCTACCACTAAGTGCAATTATTTTTACTTTATGTGATGAGGCACCTTTTGGCCAGTTGACCATTGTCGAATCACTGAATTAATTTTCTTCGTGAAATATCACGATATAAATATATATATACACATACATAAAAAAACCTTCTCATTTAAAATATGTAGAAATTGAGGTATGAAGTACATGTTTTACACATATATATAATACAATAGAACGGAAATTATTCGAATCAATTGGGACCTCCCCTCATTAGGATAAACAAATATTCAAAAAGGTTTTTCTTAAGGGTCAATTTTATTTAATTACTGTAAGCATGTTGCAAATGGGAGAAAAAAATATTTTCTTATAGAATTATAAAAAAAATTTCCAAGCTTCTGAGGTAAATTCTTAGCTCTTTCAATGAGAATTGAACCCGAAATCAGGTTTCCAATAGAACGTAGATCCAAAAACAATTTGAAACAGCAATTTCTAGTTCTTTATTTTTAGCTGCCATCATTGATTTTCTTGAAGAACTTTCATCTTCATTTTCAAGCACTGACACAAGTTTAACCTTTTCACGAGCACTCCCGAACATACTCGTTCGCGGACGGTGCGCAGTGTAGGAGCACTCCCGAGAATACTTTATTTGAAATTTCTTCTGTCAGAGCATACGCAATTATATTCTTTTTTGTCAAATGTCATTACTACACCATCTATTGGTTAATATTTGAACTTCTTCGGTATTTGTTAGGCCATCTATTGGTCATTATTTGAACTTCTTTGGTGTCATCTGCTAGGCCATCTATTGGTAAATAATCGAAGTAACTTTTCTGTAATGTTTTTTGATCAACCATCTGGAAATCAGCTGACATTTCATGTTTGTCAGACAGGAAGTGTTTTTTTATGTATTTAACCTGTTATTTACCTATATTTGCCAATGTTTGTATAAAAATTGACATAACATCTCTTTGTAGGTAAGGTTAAGTTGGAAATTAACAAAAAATTTTTTTGAAGAATAAATAGGGGTTTTGTATTTTATTTATTTTTTATTTATTATTTGGAACATTAAAAGTTAAAATATCTCAAAATCAGGAAAATATTTTAAAAAAAACCTCGCTCCTATAGGTGACGCTAGTATTGAGAAACCCCGCTCCTGAAAAGGTTAAAAGTATAGGTTTACACCTTTTAATATCTGAAACCATTGTTTGTCTAACACCGTACATCTCAACCAACTGTTTACCTGTAATTTCTTTTTATGTGATTGAATTATAATTAATTTAAACGGTAATGATAACTTGTTTTGTTTTAGAGCCACAGCGAACAACAAAACACAATCACAAACAAAGCAACAGACTGATATGAAAGAGAAAGACACACTGACTGACTAATCAAAACAAATAAAGGCAGTTGGGCCACTTACCTGACAACTATACAGAACTGCACTAAGACGAGGACTCAGGATTCAAATGATGTCGCCTACACTGGCTTTGTGGAGAAAAGGTCATTAACACATGTAGACAGAATCATTATTTTGGAAATTACAGTATATTTTTATCTTTTTTTTAAAATCAGAAAGTGATTTGATAATCAGTGATTTGGATAGTTGGAGATCTACTGTAAATATATATATATATATATATATATATATATATATATATATATATATATATATATATATATATATATATATATAGGTTAGTTTTGGATGGTAAAGATTATTTAGATTTTTTTGGACTAGGAGACTGACAGACTTACCTTGGTAAGAGTCCACTCTGTAGTCTTGAAATAGAAACACCTAAAAACACTTAACGAATGATATATTTCAACCACACAGTGGTCTTTGTCAATCAAAGAGAAAACACAAAAAGAAATATGAGAGAATGAAATAAAATAAATATCATAAATAAATATATATATATATATATATATATATATATATATATATATATATATATGCAACGGAAAAACAATGGATAACGTTAAATATCAAGAATATATATATATATATATAAAGAACTAAGTCAAAATACAAATACAAGAATTATAATTGAATTTACAATTCAAAGCTTTTCGTTGGCTAACAGTACCAACATCAACAGGTTTAATATATAAAGTTATTTTTAATTGTAAACATATATATATATATATATATATATATATATATATATATATATATAATAAATTAAAAATATTTCAAAAACAAGAATACTTTTAATGCATATATTTTTTCAAAGCTTTTCCCTGATAAAATAGTACCAGCATCTTCAGAAAAATAATTATCTAATAAAATATTTTTACAAAATTTCGTAAAAATATTATATTAGACAATTATTTTCCTGTAGATGCTGGTACTATTTTAATGGCGAAAAGCTTTGAATAAATATATTGATTAAAAGTATTCTTGTCTTTGAAATATTTTTAATTTATTAACTATATTATAAGAAAACATATCACCATATTTAATATATATATATATATATATATATATATATATATATATATATATATTTATATATATATATATATATATATATACACGGACTGAGGTCATAAAGAATGTACTTTATTTGGAAGTTACACGTCTGGGTCTCCTTCAAAGTACTCTCCTCCCCAACGCACACACTTATCCCAACTGTGTTTCCACTTGTTAAAACAGTCCTGGTACGCTTCTTTTGTGATGGTTTTCAGCTCCTTCGTCGCATTTGCCTAATTCTCCGAAATCGTTTCAAATCTTCTTCCTTTGTGGGTTTTTTTGAGTTTTGGGATAAAGAAAGGAGGGTGGTAAAGAACAGTGATCGAGTGTTTGGCCAAAAATTCACGAGTTCTGAGTGAGCTGGAGCGTTGTCATGATGAAAAAACCAGTTATCACTTCTCCACATTTCTGGCCTTTTGCGTTGGACATCATCCCTCAGACGTTTCAGTACTTCAATGTAGGTAATATGGTTGACTGTAGAGCCTTCAGGGAGGTACTCGTAGTGAACAACACCCTTAGCATCAAAAAAAAGTCAGCATCACCTTGACATTCTACCGAACTTGGCGAGCTTTTTTGGGTCTTGGGGACGTTTGACTCACCCATTGGGATAATTGGACCTTCGTTTCAATGTCGTAAACATACACCCATGATTCATCACCAGTTATAATTCTTGACAAAAAGTTCTCATCTTCATTTGCACGATTAAGTAGTTCCAGACAAACCCATACGCGGTTGGCTTTTTGTTCGTCAGTCATCAGGCGTGGCACAAATTTGGAGCGACGCGATGCTTTTTCAATTTTTCGGTCAAAATCTCGTAACAACTGATATCCCACACTCTTCGGAAAGCTCCCTAATGGTCAGACGTGGATTTTCGCGCACCAGGGTGTTGATTTCGTCAACGTGTGGGTTGTCAGTTGGCGTTGAAGGACGTCCAGGACACTCATCGCCATCAATCGACTGTCGGCCACCCTTGAAACGTTCATGCCACTTGAACATGCAGTATGCTTTATGGCAACATCGCCGTAGGCCGTGTTAAGCATGACAAATGTTTTTGTTGCAGATTTCCCTAGTTTTACACAAAATTTCACAGCAATTCGTTGCTCCTTCAGGCTGTCCATTTTACAATCCGACAAATGGAAAAAAACACTCTTTACTAAACTGCGTTAACTCATCAACAAATGAGGATATCTGCGACAGAAATACCGCGTTTTAATCAGCCGATTTATACGAACCTAGCGATACAAAGCGGATTCTCCTGAAACTAACTTGGAGCTGTTCTGAGCCGTAATACGATCCTCAGATTGGTAGAAAACTTCAGATCAACTGGAAGCATACTGGCTAAGAAGCATCCTGGCCCGAGACGCAGTGTAACGACACCAGAAAATGTTGAAAGAGTAAGGAAAGCGGTAGTTAGAAGCCCAGGACGGTCAGCTAGATGCCATGCTAGTGAGTTATGAATCAATGATGAATAGGTTAGACTAATTTTGCATAAAGAATTAAAATTCCATCCCTACAAAATGCTCATTGTTCAACAACTTAAGGAAACTGATTTTGCTGTACGAGAAGACTTCGCTTACAGAATGCAAATGATTTTGGGATCGAATGAAAATGAAATTTTATTGATGAGCGATGAAGCTCATTTTCATTTAAACGGGACCGTGAATAAGCAAAACCTATGTTACTGGGCTCCAAAGCATCCACACCTTATCTACCAGGGTCCTCTACACTCAGAAAAAGTAACAGTCTGGTGTGCTCTTGGCTCTGTTGGAATTATTGGACCTTTTTTTTGAAGATAACGGGGCCACAGTTACTGTTAATTCGGTTCGTTAGATTCATATGCTTGAAACATTCTTGAAACCAGAACTAAGAAGACGACGAATCCATTTAAAACGCATTTGGTTCCAGCAGGATGGGGCAACATCTCACACCGCAAACACTTCAATGACAGTTCTCTTAGATGCATGTTTCCTGGCTGGATTATCTCACGTTTTGGCAATGTTCCTTGGCCTCCCAGGTCTCCCGACTTGTCAGTATGTGACTTTTTTTTGTGGGGGTACCTTAAGAACTGTGTTTATAACCACAAACCATGAAATTTGGACGAGTTGAAGAATGCAATCATTCAAGAAATTGCTGCCGTCCCTACAGAGATTTTATTTCGTGTGATGGAGGATTTTGTGAAGAGACTTGAGTCCTGCATTCGAAATGATGGACATCACCTTGATGATATTATTTTTCAAAAATAACTTTGTTAACTAAAATGGCAAATAATGAGCTTTGATTTTGTGTAAATAAACATGCATTAATTTTAAAGTTGGCTGAGTATTATTTCATTAAAAACCGTCCGTCTCCCGCGTGTCACCCTGTATATATATATATATATATATATATATATATATATATATATATATATATATATATATATATATATATATATATATATATATATATAGTGGATAGTAATAGAACCAGATTAATCAGCAACAGTAGTAATTGGATGACCATCAAGACATTTATTATAGCACTATATTTTCTCACATTATGGAAGTAATCCATTCCTTCTTGAATCTTTTCTTATATTAAAATTTACTTTTTATGCCACCAGCTGTTGTGTGTTTTAATATTCATTTATTTGTTTGAATATAAAATTCCAGAATATATTTATGTAGTATACAACTGCGCCATCCATTATATTATATTGTCCTCATCTACAATATAACCACCTTAAACAGATTTAAATGACGTTAATAATTTTAAAATTGTTTTTGGCTTCCATCTTGTAACTTTTTTTACACTGCCATAGCAGCTCGAAAACTGTAAATGAAGGTAGTAAAGAGTTTCAATGGTCACCGCAGGAAACCTGCACTCTTCAGCGGACCTATAATAAACAACTAATTGTGCTAAACATGTATTTTCCAGTCCCTTCCTTTTTAAATTAAAAGATTCAAGTCGTATAGTAGAAGTCTTATAGCGAGAGATGAACAAAAAGGGTCTTCAACGTCTACCTGATGACTGAGGGGGTGGTGAGTTCCGATCGGCATGCCTTCCCAAGGAAACCAGTTATCAGTCGAAGGTAACATATAGATATAGACAGGTAAATAATTAAAATATATTTCTATTATATTGATTTATATAAATTGTAAAAGTTATACAAATAACTGTTTAGTACAATCAACTGTTCATTATAGGTCTGCTGAAGAGTGCCTGTCTCCCACAGTGAACATTGAAACTATCTACTATCTTTTATTTATAGTGTTGAGGTTTGGCAATAATATAAAAAAAACCCGTTACTTGGCGGTAATATATAAAAAAAAACGTTACAATCTATTTCCATCTAAGAGCTCATTATTGAGTTACTGAATTATATCTCTTCTGCCAATTTTAAACTGTTTCTCGCTTTATTTACATTCAACTTGAATCTTGCACAAAGTTTATAAATCTCAGTTTCACTGTATCCCAAGGATTTTGATCTCGACCAGATGGTATTTTCCAGTACTTTTATTTCAGATATAAATTAATCATATTCTGCTTAATGATGAGAGAGGCCCACAGATGATTCTGATGATTCATTACTGTTTCTGATTTTTAAGACCCTTCTTTTAATCAAACTTGACAATAGTTGGTGGTTAATAGATACAATTTTACCCTTTTCTGTTATGGGGACATCCTAGTTACCCCCAACTAGTGCGATATTAGCCTAAGGTATTTATTCCCAGGTTTATTTTTGAGTAATTAAAAAAAAACATTATACTTTTTGTAATGATTTTGTCTGCATAAACAACTGTTGTATTTCAGTTTTTGAGTGTTTTAGATAACATTGAAAGTTCGGCTAATATGTTGTACATTATTCCTAAATCAGATACGAATTGGGATGATAAAAGAAAATTAAATAACCCATTATACATGGCTATTCAGTTGGACTTCTACTTTTACGATGTTTTTCTCTATTGAAGTGACAGTAAAAAGCTTGATATCTATACCATATAGCAGTCAATGTCTTGAAAGAGCTGGTTACCCATCTAATCCCCAATATGCATCGAATTTTGTTTAGCTGCAGGTCAAGCTCATTAGCACATCAGCTGATTCTCCCTGGCGTTTGGAGGATTTGCTATAAAGTGAGTACAATTTATCCATAAACATTTGGAAGTTGTCCCTACTTCACTTCATTGCATAGCTAGCTCTATTCGATGGTTTATGCAGTGCCAGGAAACTATGTTGGGATATTTTCGAACACACTGTTCTGACGCGCCAGATTGTTTCCCTAACAAAACATTTGTACTATCACTTGCAAAGGCTACCAAAATTTTTTTCATACAGCAAACACTAAATTCATGCATATTCAAGCAATCAATTAAATCTTAAAAAACTGCATCTGCTGATTAGTTTGTCAGTTCTATAAAGTCTAGCAATAAGGATTGTGGTGGAAACTTTGCTGGCACTTTAAATAAATAATGAATGTAGATTTTTTTATAAAACTTATGGATTATTCACAAGTTTCCCGAAACATCTAAAATCTGTTAATTATACATTTTTTTAAAATTTCGTCTGAAACATGACTTATAATTTCAGTGGCATTAAATCTAGAATGCAACCCAATCACTACATTTCCGCCATTTTACGTTTGAAGCTCCACTAAAACCTGAAAATTATCAGAAAAGGGTCTATTATTTTTTGCTAAGTAATATACTGATCTGAATATTTTCATAGTTGATTCCAAGTGAGAGTGAAATCCACTGAGTTAATCGCAAACTGTTTCAATTATTTCTGATTTGCCCATTTTAAATATGGTCTCTGCTAGTCAGTGACTTGCCAAAATTTTATGTAAATTTTTTTTTTCAAGGAAGTAAGCTGAACAAATTTGGTTTTGCCACCAAAAGTAACCGATAAAGAACAACACTATTTTTAAATCACTGTCTGCTCCTTTTTGAAACTTTTTTGGAAAAAGATGAGTGGGAACACCGTTTCCACTTGTTCCTCATTCACTATACCACTGATATCATAGGTAAATTTGTTGTCAATTTTCTGTAATTTTGTGATCTATTAGTTAATTAAGGGCGTTACATAAAGCAGCATGAATTTAACTGTGAATATACTGTCAACAAATTTCTAGGATAACTAACTATAAACTAAAATCAACACATTTAGGGTGAAATGTGGCCATACAAACTGTTAATTGATTATTGTGGCAATTTACTAAAGTAATCTAGTTTGTCTGCAGATGAAAGTGTTTCTGAAAACAAAAACGTTTTGTTTTCCTATTACCTATGTAGTTACTTCATTCTTTCCACAGGAGCTAGAGCCATATAAAATAACAACATGCTCACATGCTTGGATTTGTGTACAAATGCATATACAGTGCATTTAAATCATTCCTCAGCAGAATCAATCTTTCAATGAATTGTTTGTGATTCTAAATAAAAAGCATACATAGGCCATTACTGCAATAAATATGCAGCTAAACCTCTGTATAACGAAGTCGATTATCCAGAGAAAAAATTTGTTGTTGAGAGGTATTCGTTATTGAGAGGTTGTTTTGTCAAGAATACTCCCACCCCATCTTATTGATCTTACAAAATTGCGGGCGGTAATAAAAGGAATACAGTACAATATCACAAGTGTAAGCCATAGGCCAACGTTTATATTGGATAATGTTTTATAATGTCTGAATTTATTTAAAAAATTCAAGTTTTTGACTTGAACGTAGTGGAATTTAATCGAAGAACACTCATTAACGTAATTTATTAACTGCCTTTACTAATTAATTTAAATACTTCATACACACAATTCAATTTTAAACAAACCAAACTGTTTTATACACTACACTGACTGTATCTGGAGAAAAAACTAATAAATTAAACATAAAATAATACTGAGAAAACTTTGTACAAGTATTTTTTTAAACTGTTTCTAGTTTTCAAGTTTTACATGAAAAAGTGAGTAATTTTTGGTTACACTTCACAGTTGAAATGGAGTAAGCTGGTTGGTCCTCGTCCTGCCCCTGGATAGCTGTATTAGCAATCAAGCAGAAAAATATAGAATCTTTAGCTTTTACAGCGAACTGAATGCCAGCATTAGCATTCGTAGAAAAAGTCCCACTTGGAAAAACAAAACAAAAGCAAAATAAAAATGCAAGCTAGCATCCAAAATAGTCCTTGTCAGGGCTCTCGACGTGCTTCACATTCAACAAAGCGAAAACATCCTGATGGATTACAAGTTTTATTTTGGAGCATAAAAGGACATAGTATTAATTCAATACGGCATGTTTACAACATTGACAATAACCTCATCATGAGACAGAGAGGTGTTGGATCTATCCAAAGATTTGAATTATGGTGCCCAAATAGGTCTTTTGCATTTTCATTTCTATAAATGGCCAAAACAAAAGCTAAACATGTAAGAGGGCATATATATATTGGCACAACCTTCCGAGAAAGGAAAAAAAACTTTTCGGAAAAAGAAAAAACAAAAGATCGCTTTTCTACTGAAACTGGATTAGAGGAAATAACCATTATGCAGTGGAACGCAAGATCTATAAAGGGTAAATCCGATGAGCTGAAGGTCATGGAAGAGAAGTCGAAATTGCTTGCATTCAAGAGTCCCTACTTCAAAACAGCATGTACCATTCAAAGTTTAAAGGATTTCAAAGTGTCAATCTTTCAAGAAGGGATAGAAGAGAAGGTGGTTTACTAACCTTGGTTCGCAACTATTACTGTGAAGGACCAAATAGTCATTAACCAAGACAACTTTGAACTTGCTAAATTTAAAATAAGAATAAGCAATGACTGTTCGTTTACTCTATTTAACATTTACATCCCTGATCAACGAATCAGTTTTACCGATCTTGACAAATTACTACTCATATATGACAAGGTTCTGGTAGTTGGAGACTTAAATAGTAAGCACCACAGCTGGAACAAAGGCAGTGAAAACCATAACGAACCATTACTGTACAGTTGGCTCTTTAATACAATCGTATCTTGGTGAATAGACAAATTGTACCTACATATCAGTCTACCTCGACTGGGTGTTTGAGCACGTTGGACTTAACTATAGTCTCTTTATTCTTATGGGGGAAAATTTCCAATTGGCATATCGGTCAGAATTTCAATAGCCACCATTTCCCAGTTTTCTTTCAAATGAGAGTGAAAACTAAGTTAGTTCAGAACAACACCATCCTTCAAAGTAAGTTCAAGATTGGAAAAGCCAACTGGAAACTCTTCACGAAGGAGACCGAACTCATTAGTGCTGAGGAGAGTCCGAACGAAGAGATGATTGAAGCATTCATCATATCAGCTGCTGAAAAGTATTCCTAATTGATCAGGTAACATAAAACAAAAATAAATGAACAACTGGTGGACTGATGAAATCCAAGAACTACGTTTAAAATGGGTTAAAGCCCAGAAGCGTTGGAAAAAATTCTGGATAAGTTCAAATAGGATTGAATACAATAAGTGCAGTGCCAAACTATGTAGAGCTGCCATCGAGGCAAAGAGAAAATTCTGGAAAGAGTTCATCGGATCCATGAATATTAGTACTCCTTCAAGAACAGTCTGGAAGAAGAACATCAAAAAAGGTAAACACCATCAAGAACCAAGATGGTCTCCTGCTACTGAATGATAAAGATAAAGCTGAAGAATTTGGTAAATGTTACTCGGAAAAATCAGGCAGCAGCATATCCTGGCCTAAATATTTAACAAGGGAGGAACATTTTTTAACATGTAGAATGGAACAACTATTTCATTGGACTGATCGCGACAATCATTCATTTTCGATGACTGAACTAATGGACGTTATATTGAGAAATTAAAGAGTGCAGCACCTGGTTCTGATAACATTCATAATGAGATGTTAACTCACTGCTCTATGAAAATGAAAACCAAAATTCTTATATTCTTTAACCTAGTATGGGCCTCGGGTAACTTTCTGAAAAAATGGAAAACTGCCAAAGTGATCCTTCTTCTGAAGCCTGGGAATGTTTCATCGACAACTGGTTCTTACATTTCTTTAATGTCATGGCTGGGCAAGCTGATGGAGCGTCTAGTCAACAATCGGCTTTCATGGAGACTTAAAACAAACAATTTGCTATGTAAACATCAGTTTCTGCTTCAGACGTCAAAATAGCACAACAGGTGCACTCCTATTCTTCACAAATGAGATTTATGAAGGCTTTAACAAGAAGATGTCTACTACAACAGTAATGACTGACTTTGAAGCTGCATTTGATAGAATACCTCATCCAACTATCATCCTCCAATGTATGAAGCTTGGTATTAGAGGGAAAATGTTGCAATTTGTTACCAATTTTGTACTGGACCGCCGCATAGTTGTTTTAGTTAATGACACTTTCTTATCAGAGTATGCAGTTGAAAACTGAAATCCACAAGGTGAAATTATTCATCCTAGTCTCTTAAACATAGCTCTCCATGATCTGACCAGCAGTCTCACTCCTGATGTACATCGCATGTCTTATGACGATGACCAAACCATATGGATTACCTCCAAAGACCAGGAAAAAGCAAGAGAAAGAATTTAAGTAGCTCTTGTTCCCATATCAAACTGGAGTGCCAAGTGTGGTTTTAAAGAATTTCAACAGAAAAAACCGAATGTCCATTTTTCTCGCGACAAATTCATCTAGCGAATTTTACCTCTAAACTCACCATAAATGGGAGAGATATTAAACACAACTTAAACCCCAAATTGTTGGGAGTGGTGTTGGACCCAAAACTCATGTGGGGACCGCATGTAAAGTATGTTGTGGAAAAGTGTGCCTCAAGATTAACGGCACTTAAGGCTGTTGCTAGCAAGGAATGGGGAGCAGACACATCCACCCTAAGAACGTTTTATCTTACTTTTGTCAGATCTGGAGCCACTTATGGCTGTGAAGTCTGAGGGGTCAGGCGCAAAGACACATTTAAGCAAGATCAGAGCTATCCAACCAGCAGCTCTTCATTTTTGCCTGGGATGTACTAAGATCACCCCAATTGCTGCAATGGAGGTGGAATTATGTGTAATACCCATCTTGCTCGATATTGACAAACGGATCTGGTCGAAGTTTCTGGCTATAAAGACTCTCCAGCCCGCTCATCCTCTTCACAATGCAGGAAATGGTATTACCTGAATCAAACAATCATTCAGTTACCAAACAAATGATTTGTCTGCCATGTTGCCAAATTCTGACCCCGAGCATACACCTGCTTTTTATCGCAAGTCCCCCACTACCTGGTCAGGAATAAAAATTACTTTGAACGTACCAAACAAAATGAGCGAGCAGGACCACCCAGTATTTCTGAAAACTGAAACAATGGAAATGATACATACCAGCTACAATGATCATATTAGAATTTACACCGATGGCTCACTTGAACAACAAAAGATAACAACCAGAGCAGGTTTTTTCAACAAATCTACTGATATCTGCTTTTACTCGCTGATATCTACCCGAAAACTCGCACTATAGTATAGACACAGAGCTTCTGGCGCTAAATGCTGCATTGGCAAGTTGCTTTGAAACAGAGGAGGAGAAAATATGCATATTCACTGACTCCAGATCTGCCCTCCAGGTTCTCTTAAATTTATCTACAGGATACTACTCCTTTCGCATTGCTGAAATAAGAAAATTTGCTAACAACCTAAAGGACATGGGGTAGGACATAACTCTTCAATGGGTATTCGTGCATTGTGGAATACCAGGAAACGAGAGGGCCGATGAAACAGCTAAAGCGGCATCCCATATGTACCCAACATTTAAAGCCAAATATCCACTCATGTATTGTAAAAGTATGGCAAATAAATACTTTCATAAATGTTGGACTGAATCTTGGAAAGAAGAGGCAACAAGTCATCACCATTTTAAATTTCAGCCTCAACTGTTGAGTGAGGACAAATTCAGGAAAGTTTCACGTCCAATTACAGCTTTTGCAGCTCGAGCACAATCCGGTCATCTAGTGACAGAGGAATGTTTATTTAGATTTAATATTTCGAATTATCCAATCTATGCACTTAGTGAAAATGAAGAAGAGAGTGTAAAGAACATTTTGTTCAACTGCATGTACCCCATACCAATGAGGGACTTCCTGAGAACCGAAGTGACAACATGGCAAGCCAATTCACATGAACAAGAAGCATTGGGGGCTGGCAAGGATAACATACTGTGGACATACCGGCTACTCTTAAAGCTGGATGCCTGTGCAAAGAAGTAAAGAGTTCACAGTTGAAATCCTCGCTTGATTTTGAAAACACTTCATGATCTGTTAAGTTCTTCTATTTAGATTTATCACAACCATTGTCACAGTTGTTATTATCACCTTCCAAAAGTTCATTTGAGTTTGCGATCTAGACGGTTTGGAGAATGTCTTTGTTGTCTAAAAATTCAAAATGGCCACACTTCATCCACACAAATAAAACCGGGAACTTCATCATCTACATTTCCTGAACTTTTCAGAAAACCCCATTGCTTTTTTTAATTCAATTAAAGTCATGTTGTCTTTACTGTCCTCTTTATGTGTGACCAAATTATTCCACCTTTGAAGAAAAAATTTAAAACTGTTGTTTTCTTCACATCATTCCCTCCAAACGTTTGCCAATTAAGAGATACAGTCCCTTAGATTAACAATGTTTTTTTGTATGATTTCATTGTTCTCTACGATAACCACAATCTTTTTAAAAATTCTTTATCTATAGTGTGGCTTTAAATTTTGTATTACTCCCTGATCAAGTGGTTGAAGTATCTATCGATGTAACATTTAGTGGAAAGAAAAACACACTGACCGTCTTTAGTTTGGAATAGATGTCATGTAGATATGCAGAACAGTTGTCGATGAAAAGCCCAATTTTCTTTTCTCTTTGGAGATCAACTCGTCCAGCTTCAACATCCATTCAATGAAAATTTTGCTTGTTGACCATGCTTTTTATTAAACGGGTAATAAACTTCTAAGGACTTGATTGATCGGAAACATTGTGGAGATTTGTTATAAGCCACAGGCAATTTGAAATTGTCTGTCGCTAACATGCTAGCTGCTATCATCCACCATTAAGTGCAATGGTTTTACCTTGAGTGATGAGGCGCCTATTGGTCACTTGACCATTATCAAATCACGGTAAAATCATTGCACTTAACGGTGGATAAAATTACTTACAATAGTAATATATTAACTTCATAAAGTCAGTGCATCGGAAAAACAATGGATAACGTAAAATATCAAGAATATATATATATATATATATATATATATATATATATATATATATATTTATTTATTTATTTTATTATAGGTTAGTTTTGGTTGGTAAAGATTATTTAGATTTTTTGGACTAGGAGACTGACAGACTTACCTTGGTAAGAGTCCACTCTGTAGTCTTGAAATAGAAACACATAAAAGCACTTAACCAATGATATATTTCAACCACACAGTGGTCTTTGTCAATCAAAGAGAAAACACAAAAAGAAATATGAGAGAATGAAATAAAATAAATATGTATTTATTTAGGTATTTATTTTATTTCATTCTCTCATATATCTTTTTGTGTTTTGTCTTTGATTGACAAAGACCACTGTGTGGTTGAAATATATCATTGGTTAAGTGCTTTTATGTGTTTCTATTTCAAGACTACAGAGTGGACTCTTACCAAGGTAAGTCTGTCAGTCTCCTAGTCCAAAAATTCTATATATATATATATATATATATATATATATATATATATATACAATAATAATACACAATAACAACAAAGAAAACACAATAAATAGTATCATAACACTAATAAAACACATATGTAACCAAAATTACTTCCAATTTAACAATAAATACTATCAACAAACAACTGGACTCCCCATGGGATCACCCATATCATCAGTCATGTCAGAAATATATCTACAACACTTTGAACAAATAATAATTAAACCTATACTAAACGCACATAATATTTTACTATGGACAAGATACGTAGACGATATACTTGTAATATACCAGCCCACAATTCACAACGAACACATCATAATACTAAACAAACTAAATATATATACAACGAAAACATACAATTCAATGTCGAAACAGAAACAAACAGAACAATTAACTATCTTGACATCACTTTAAATATAAATAACAATAAAATAGAAACTACAGTACACAGAAAACCTACTTCCAACAACACCACAATACACTACAAATCTAACCACCCCTGGACATACAAAATTAACACTTACAGTAACATGATAAATAAAGCAATAAAAACACACAAGATAACAAACAAAAATTAAATGAAGAATTACATAACATTACAAAAATCGCAATAGAAAATGGATACAACAAACACCTTATAAAAAACATATACAATAAATTTACAAAAAACCCAACCTCAACACAACACTACAACCTGAACACAAAAATAATAAAAATAAAAAATCTACCTAAAATATAAATACACCAATAACAAAATAGAAAAACTGACAAATATATACAACAAAGAATACTACACACCAACATACAAACCAAACAACAAAATAATAAAATATCTTAATAACACAATCCACAAAACAAATACAGAAAAACATAACCTATCAGGAGTTTACAAAATTACATTAACGACTGCAATGCATTTTACATAGGGAAAACGACCAGATCATTTAAAATAAGATTTGAAGAACATTACAGAGCATTCAAAAATAAAAATACAAAAGTATCAAATGTTGCAGCACACCTAATATCACATAAACATGAAATAACAAACTACGAAAATAACCTAACCATACTTGAAATAAATAATAACCCAATAGAATTAAACTCACTAGAAAAATACCACATTTATAAAAACACACACAACAATTTAATGAACTTACAGGCCACATATACAGAAGACATACTATATAAAAACATCATACACGCAAATCAAGAGAAGATGTCTGTAACGTCAACAAATACCAACATCACGGACCGATCATCTACACCAGAAAAATAACAGTGATTCGACAATGGTCAAGTGACCGAAAGGTGCCTCATCACACAAGGTAAAATCATTGCACTTAATGGTGGAAAAAATTACTACAATAGTAATATATTAACTTCATAAAGTCAGTGCAACGGAAAAACTATGGATACCGTAAAATATCAAGTTTATATATATATATATGAGAAACATACAAATATCAATTTCAGCCATTTTTTAATAATTTTATTTTATTTATTTAAAGACAAATTTTTTTATTAATAAACAACAATAAACCTGGCCCATATATATATATATATATATATATATATATATATATATATATATATATATATATATATACATATATATATGATGATATGTAATCCTTCACGGATGGAAAAAGTACGTTTTGCTATAATCTCATCTAGCATTGATGAGGTGAAGCCAACAACATTTGAAGAGCGCAAATAACTCTGCTCCTATATATACAGGAACGCTAGCAAAACATCGGAACTGCGATTTTATGCACTGCAGAATGAACGGATGTACTCTAGATAATGTCTATTCATCATATATATATATATTTATTTAATCAACCTTGATGTACATTTTGCTTAGTGAAATGTAAATCAAGGTCATTTGTATATTTGTAGCTAGGGTTATATATTATATATATATATATATATATATATATATATATATATATATATATATATATATATATATTGTAATCCTTGGATGAATATCTTTTTCTGTTTCACAAATACACAAATAAATAACACTTTCATAAACAAGAATTTCTTATTTTAGTTTTCTTCATACATTGAAGCTATATGCTGATTGGCAGTATCAGCATTATCAAAATTGTCTAAATACGTTATAGTTCTATGACTACATCTGGACTGTTCATAAAACCGTACTATACTTAAAATATTAGTTATTCTTATCTTATCTGCTTTATTAAACATTCATCAATAATCTGTATTTATTTTAGTCTTTTATTCTTAAGAATTCATTGAATACGCTAAGAATAGTATTATGTTTAGATTTTACTTTACTTGCTCCTCAATAAGTATATTTTTAATATTATTTTCATAAATTTCTAAATTCTCAATGATATTCAATCTTAAACCTTTTTGAGCATGTTTAATTAACTTTATATTATGTATCTCTGGGAAATCATGTTTATTATCTATACAATGCGTTGCTAAATTTGATTTATAATTATTAGGTTTTTTATATGCTTTTATTTGTTCTTTATACCTTTCTTTTATTTTATTTTTAGTTTGTCCAACATAGTATTTTTGACACATTGTACATTTTATACTATAAATACCACTTACATCCAACTTATTTAATTTGAAGTTTCTTGATGTAATCATCTTGATGTCACTGATTAAACTAATTTTTAAACTACTTAACTAAGTGAATACGTAATTGCTTATTTGTTAACGCCTCAGCAAGTAAGCAATTACGTATTCACTTAGTTAAGTAGTTTAAAAATTAGTTATTTAATTTAATATTTGTATTTATTATAATATTTATTTTATTGTTTGTATAACAAACTAGTTTAATAATACAAATATCAACAAATTGGATATAAAAAAGAAGCAATTATTACATTAAATAATAATATAAATAAAAAATTAGAGAATAATGTTAACATAAATAACTATACAACTAATAATAAAGAAACTATTTGGTCCAAATTCATATTCACCAGATACAAAATTAAACCGATTATAAAATTATTTAAAGGCACTAATATTATTAAATTTAGATAATCAAAATTTAGATAATGGTGTTGTGGAAAAAATAATACAAATATGGATTCATTCACCAGATACAAAATTAAACCGATTATAAAATTATTTAAAGGCACTAATATTATTAAATTTAGATAATCAAAATTTAGATAGTGGTGTTGTGGAAAAAATAATACAAATATGGATTCTGAGCATTGGCATAAATGGAGAAAACCTTAAGAAAAAGTCGTTTGACTATTTCACCTTGAATTAGGAAAAATTTTAACTATGAAAAAATTTATATTATGGCTCTCTTCAAGATGAAAATGTTTTAACATCAAGTTTAAGTTCCACAGTTGGAATATTATAACATAAACAATTGTTTTTTCTAATTAATAAAATTATAAAACTTGAACTTGATAATAAACAAAAAATTAAATTCAATTAAAATATTTTACATTCTTTAAAACTAACCTCCATTTGATTACTAAGCAAAGAATAAGGATAATCAACAAAATCTTTATTGACAGGTTTTTTCTTTTTTCTCTTAGACTCTCTTTCAGGTTTAGGTGGATTAAGGGAATTCAGGATCCGCTCTGCAGTTCTAATTTCTTTGCTGAAACTTTTTATCAATTTGGGTCCTTGAACACTAGCTGGTACTGGTTCACTTCTCATTACAGCATTCTAAAAATATAATTAAATACCTAAATTAGATTGATATATAGCCAAGCCTCTATTTAAAACTATTTAGCAGTGCAGAAAACAAGAGATTTGAATAAAGGTTTGAATTCTATTTTATAAACTTAAAAATTAACTTTTAACATGTGTTAATACTATTACAATGATTGCAACATTATTGCATTGTATTGTTTAACTCTTGTGTTTTCTAAAAACATTTAACCCAAAAAACATACATTTCATGTATATGAATGCAGCTAAAGGCCTTTTATATTTTATTACATACAATGGAGGAGTACCACTTTCAACAGAAATGGTAATTACAAGACACATATAAAGAACACAAGATTTCCATTTTGTTTTAGTGTCAACAAGCATTAAGTCAAAGGGTGTAACACAATAAATTCTAAACTCATTCTCTCAATTTCTTAAGTATCTAACTTTCATTTCAAATTTTAAGAATAAAAATGTCTGGCACAAGAAATTATTGTATCTATTTATAAAACTGTGTTGGTCTCTGTTACTTTTGTGTATATTTTAAATTATTTTAAGTAACTTAATAGGTTACTTTAACAAGTCGCTATTGAACATTAAAAACTATTGGTGTGACAGTTAATTCATGAATGTGTTTGTCATTATTATTTATTTAATTAGTGGCATTGACTACATAGAAATTAACTTACAAATGTTAGTAAATTATGAAAAAAAAATTTGTTACAAATATAATTTTAATTTGTTGGTCAACACTTTGCTGGCTATACCCTGTCATTGCTCTATAATATTCTCCTGGAATCAGCATTTTCTTGCAAACTGTTTGGGGGTATAAATTTTTGTATAATTTTCTTGTAAAATACAATATCATTTACAATGAACGAGTATTTCCCAAATAAGTGTAACTAAACGGAATTTATAATATAAATAAACATGTTATTTATTTAAGAGAAACCTGTAGCCAAACGCAAACCAAAAGAGTTGGTTTGTGGCAAGATATTATTCATAATATAAATAGGCACTATGCTAAGCCTAACTTGGTAGACATATTTGGTAGATTGATGCAGGCTATGTTCTGGATAAATATTTTGTCATACAGGTAACTTATGTTTTGGAAATAGCTAGAGGTACTTATCAAATTAAGTAGCTCGTAAATTTTTTTGAAAGTTACTTAAATAGTATACCTTAAATTATAATATTGCTATTTACTTTTGTTGGACTATGATTTTTATTATACATAGTGAGATTTATCATTATTAATTGTATATTTTATATAGATTGTAAGATTTAGGATAGTCATAATCACAAATGAGGCATCCCTAAATTACGTAACGGTAAAATTGTTGATTTTTAACCCCCCTCCAAAACGAACCTGTAACGGTAGCGTCAACCCCCCCCCCCATATAATTACATAGCATTGTCTTGTTCTCCTTCTTTACTGAGGTAATTGTTATGAATACCGAATTTGTAGGCCAATAAATAAGTACATCAAGTGAACCAAATAATATTATGGTAGTAATATAACGAAAAATAATTTTGTTAAATAAATAAAAAGAGGAATAATAAACAATTTTTGATAAATATGTGACTTATAATTTCTTAATCTCCTAAATATCCTTGACTTACTAATTTCTAGCTACGGGAGAGTTGGCTCAGGGCCAAAGTGTTAGATTTTTAACAGGAAATCATTCAATTCCAATCTGAAAGACATAAACTTTTTTAAATTAAGGTAATGTATAATTATATTTTGTTTAACTGTATTAACATCAATTCTCATCCACAACAGGTTTAAAATAAATGTATTTGAACATGATTAGATGAGTAAAAATATATTTTGTTAACAATTTAAAATTTGTAGAAGATATATGTAAGGAGAGTGTGAACTAATAGAAGAAATTGAAAAATTAAGAGAAAGAATTTTTTAAATCAGTTATTACATTTTTTAGAGTAAAAATGAGAATCAAGTAAAAACAATAATTTTTACTGTTATTATAATAATTAAATATACTACATAATTTTAATAAAAAATTAATATTTAATATAATTAATTATTTATATTATTATTAAAAACTATTGCAATTCCAGTCCAGAGATTTAAGGTATCATCCAGATAATCCCACCTAAATTCATATTATTAAACAAGTGTTTATAAAGAACATTATGCTTGTAACCCATGAAGATGACATCATGACTTCTTTAACAGCATTGATACAGATTGGTTAAATACACACAAGAAAGCTTACATTAGTTAGTGAAGATTCATCAATTATAAAACTACGGTTTTAATAACTTACATCTCTCTCCTGGTTCCATTGTTTCAGGGCATGGAGCAATGCCTTTACTCCATGAAGTAAATATGTAGGCACTTGTGAACCCTGTTCATTAATTTTTTGTAATTCATTGCATAAGCTCCTTGCAGCATACCAATTGATTGTCTGAAAACCTGGATATCTATATCTTACAGGAGTTTTTGTTTTTTTCTCTATGTCATAAACTCTGCAATGAAGACGATTGAAATCACAATCAAATTATCAAATCAAAATTAAATTTATATTAATTTATAGTAATAAGATATTTTTGTAAATCTGGTATTTACAACAAACCAGTGAAATAATGCAAAATTTCTGGGTTTTTATAAAAATTTGCTGAGAATTGGTATCAAAAGAATAAGTCTCTCACATTTGCACATTTAACTGAATAAGAACAGAAGAATAATTAAAAATTAGGAAAATAATACTTTACATAGCCTTGAAATTATTTCTTCATGTTATAGAAGTTGTGTATTTATTACAGGATCTCAACTGATAATGAAAATTATAAATTAGAACCATACCACAAACCTGTCTTCTCCAAGCTAATACATGGCATAAAGTGGAAGGAGTAACAACTTTATTGGGAAAAAACTGAGGCCCATTTGATCCAGATGGTCAGTGTCCCTGCATAGAGTATAGGCACTTTATAGAGCAATTGATAAAAACACTTCTGGATTTAAATCACCTACAGAGGTAGACTTGAACTTCAATCTCTTTAGAGAGAAAATCAATTCTCTTTAAAGGTCAGCTCTATTACAATCAACTACTGCTACAAAAGTATTTTTAGGAAAAGGTGTCAAAGTTAAAAGATTTCCACAAACAGATTAATTTTGACACCATTTTTCTTCTGGTTTTAAGGCTATCACCCAGTATGACTATTATTGCTTCAAAGGATAATATGATGTGCGTTTAAGGATAATATGTGTGTTTAAAGGATAATATGATGTGTGTTTAAAGGATAATATGATGTGTGTTTAAAGGATATGAGAAGATTATGAATATAAATAAGGTTAAGACAGGTATAGAAAAACCCTGGAAGAGAATATATGGGGGATATTATGGCATCACGTATGCAGAGTTGTGTACCTGAAATAGATCTACTCTTCATAAGGGTTATAAAGAGAGGACTATAAAGAGGGGACAAATTGTACCCAGCGAGCATAGAAAAAACTAGAGAGAACATCGTAGTTAGGTGATTGAAGCCAGCTTTCATGGCAGCCCCCCATCAAGATGGTGGCCTCAAGTGATGAGTCACCCTAGTAGAGAGCGTCAAATTGGTTTTAGACAAGGCTCACTTGCCAACTAAACCCATTAGTATTGGTGTTGTTGCACAGTGTCTATTACAAATAACTTTTCCATAATACTATCTAATGTTTCTGATCTCAGCCATGTCAATAAACTATTTAGATTAATTATAAAGTTTCCAGAAGTTTCACCCATTCTACGATGTGGCTTCCACATCAAATATATATTAAATAATAAGCCTAATATAAACATCGTATATAATAATTGTAACTGTCAATAAATTCTAATTACTAATAAGTTTTACAAAGTACATCAATAACAAAAATATAATAATAATTACTAAGCTACTAGACAGTTGGCCTAAATAGGCCTAATATAAACACCGTATATAATAATTGTAACTGTCAATAAATTCAGATAGCATCTTGATACAGATTCAATATACCAGACAAACAACTTAAAATGATTAACCCTTTAGCACCCAGTATGGTTGCTCGTTGGTGTTAGAAAGTCAGACTTTCTGACAATAACACCTAATGTTTGAGCTCAAATACACCAACGTCACAACCAATCCGGTGGTCATTGGGAAATATTTTTTTAAAAGAAACAAAATTTGGAATTATACTAACTTTCCGATGACATCATTTACCTGACCAAAAAATTTTAAAAAACTTTACAGACTGACTTTTTTAGGTCAAACTGTAATTCTATTTAGAGACGTTTTAATTTAATGTCGTTTTAAGATAAGAGAACTATTTTATAAAATTAAAATTTTTTCACCATCGTAATGTATTACAGTAGGGTACCCTCACCCTGTATTATATATTACTATGAAACCAAATTTTATTATTTTCTGACAATGTTAACATGTTTAAAACTCTGTTGGAGTGAAGCCCTACCTATTAAAACTACTTGCTAACCAAGTCTTGTTTTTCCGGCCAGATCCCTAAGCAAGATGGCTGATGCCATCACTGGCTCAATAATATAAGAACACCCATACCCCCTCTAGTTGTTTTTGTGCTTGCTGGTTATGCCTCTTTGTAGGGAAAATAAAACAAAAAAACAGATAGAATTAGGTAAGACATAAAAACATCAGAGATCCTCTGGTGATAAAAATAGGGAGAAATTATGACATCGCATGGGCAGAGTCATGAAGACCTGCTCTCAACCACAATAAGAGGTGAATACCCAATATCCAGAGATAAATGTTTAAAGCAAGACGAATATGATTTATAAGAAACGATCAGAAAAATTAAACCGACTCTCTAAAAAGAGATGATATGGAAATACTTTGAATTCAAATCTACATCCAAAAATAATACGGGTCCAGAAATTTTTGCTAGCAGAAATTTTTACCTGGATATAAAATCTTCCAATGAAATAAGCTTGTACTGAATCTTTTGGGGAATTTATTAAGGGGCACAAGTGGTAGTTTCTTATAGTTTTTGATCTGCAAAAACAAATGAAACAGGTCCCAGAGACTTTATCTTTAGTAGTTTTTAAGATATCAGGGGTAAAATGGTAAAACATAGTTTTTTATGTCTGTGCACAATAACTTTGTAACATGGGCGACACATAAAGATTAAAAAAATAACTTGTAAAAAATTAATTGTGATCAAATTCATATAAATATAGTAAACTACTAATGAAAAAAACTTACAAAATATAAATTTTAGTAACATTAAAATACCTGAAATTTAGCTGAAAGGTACAGATATCAATACTTTGAATTTATAACAAAAAAAAGTCTTACCTGACAATTCAGATACACATAAGGAGAAGATCTAAAAATATTTATTACATGGTAACAACGCACAAAAAATGAAGTTTCATAACAAAAATTTACATGCTAAGAACGTACAAAAAATGAAGTTTTATAACAAAAATTTACATCAGCAGAAGAGTAACAAAAATTAGCAGAAAAACAAAAACGTTAACATAAAAAGACCTTTTTACATTAACGGTTATATGCCACAATTGTATCTTAGATGACAGATGTCATAAAGATCAAACATATGGTGTATATGAAAGATTTCTATATCACAATTTCTATGTGACAGAGAGAAACGTAACTTATATTTAGAAGCCAGTTCTATTCCACTAATTACGTCAAGATTTCATTTACTTGGTTATATATTAAAAATAGCTGACCGAAATTACATAAACATTATGTCTGTCTGTCTAGACAAATGTTATAATTTCAGTTAGCTTTACATACAATTTGCTATTGTAAATCAAATGGGGGCTGAATGCCTAATTAAAACTAGTGAATTAATTTAATTTACTCCTTATTTGTGGTAAATGTAAAATTTGGTAAATAGCAAGATAATAGTTTAACTACCATTACTTCTTTTTATATCCAAAATTAGTTTAAATACTTATGCTATTGTTCAATGATCTTTCAGAGTTTGCTTGAGGAGCATTGACAATTGGCATAACCACTTAACATTAATAGTACAATCAACTATTTAACAATATAAGTATTGTGTTGAGAAAAAAAATAATTTCTTTCAAGTAAAGGATCAAGAACATAAATTTCCTACGATGTAAGACATACACCGAAAGTACCTGTAAATGTTTTATATCACTAAATGGTTCAAACTAGAATTTTATATAACCATTTTGTTTATAAATTGCTTCATTTTGTTTAACATTTACTATACATGTTAATAGTATTATGCTAATACTGTTAATGTACTGTTTTATACCTAAGACGTGTGAAGATCAATTCAATACTAGTCGTGCAACATGTAATGTACATTGCAAAATGAACCTAACCTGATACAGACTTATAACATTATTTTATTGAAAAAACTGGACTCTTTTCAGATGGCAATAAAAGGTGATTATAGTAAATACAGTTTTTTAATGCTACAGTTGTCTGGTTTGTTTGTTATGAAACTGTATTAATTTTAATAGTTTGTTTCGTTAGTTTACGTTTAGTTAAATTTTCTGTTTCTTAAAACAAAATAGGCTATGTTTAACACAAATATATTTTCATGCACACTGTGTTATTATACTATAACACATTAATATTTTGGAAATCACTTTAATATTAGTTTATGACTATCCAAACTTTAAATTATATAAATTTCTAAAAACTTACTAAGTATTGCAAATTTACATAATTTAAAGTTTGGATAGTCATAACCTAATGTTAAAGTGATTAATTAAATTTCACCGAACATAATGGACTACAAAATTCCAAGATATTAATATTATTAAGCATGCATTTTTTTAAGAAATAGAAACATATTTTCATCCCATGTCCTATTACTTTAGTCTCTAGAGCTTACTTTATATTTAAACATGTTAATTATCTGCTGTTATGAGACAACTTAATTTCATTGCCTACAATTTTAAATACATCTTTACAAACACACATATTATAAAGAAGCTTGAGTTTATACAGTTTCGCGTGTGTTTTAAGTAACATATGCAAAACATTATTTGTGCAGGCATTGCCATGTTTAATGTTAAATTTATATGTATTAGTCTAATCAGGCCTGTTACAGATGGTGCATTGTATTTTAACTAAAATTTTCTTTTGTAAATAAATTAACACGTTCAACACGGCTAGTGTACCGGCACGCTCTGGGTTCCCTTACGAGGCACAGAGAGCGTGCCGGTGCGCTCCCAACTTATCTTCATAGAGACGGCGAGCTCACCGGCACGCTCAATCCCTGGCTAATTAAAACTTCTCTAGTGTCGATACATGTTTGTATAAAGGTTTGATTTTTACGTCAGTGTTTCAGAAGAGTTTGGAGAACATTGTGCCTGAGTTGTTTTTAAATCCGGCCATCCCAAGTTAACTTTTGATGCTTCAACTGAAACCATGTTTCAGGGAGTTTTATAAACAGATTTAATTTGGTTTAACTTTTATACTTAATGGTTTATTTTTAGTTTGAACCACTTAAAGCGGCAAAATATCCGGTAAAAACAACGATCATAAAAATTAACTAAGTTTTCTTGAACTAACGCAAGAATAAACGATAACTGCCCTATTAGAGTGAATGAACTAACTCGAGGTGGGAACAACTATTGTAAATATGAGTCATTGACAAAATGCTTGGACGCCCGAAAACCTAATGTGTCAACATAAGATTGTAGTAAACAAATGTCAGCTAATTTCGGCTATAATTAGTCTCGGACGTGATATATGTATTATCTATGTCTCCGTTTACATTATCGATCTCTATGGCTTTGTGAAACACATGGCACAAACAGAAACAAACATTCCGAGTTAAACATTGAGTGCTTATTTTAGTATGTAGTATATTTTAGAAGTAGGGTCTTTAGTTTTGTATATATATATTATCTTTTTTCTCTGTCTTTTTTATTGTGTTTTATTATTTGTCATATAGTAATTTATCATTTGTATTTCTTTTTTTTAATTGTGACCCGAAAAATAAAACAATATTTTAGTGTCTAATACACTGTTCTGATGTCCCCAATAAACCTGTATATGTTAGAAATAAAATTATTGAGATGAGAACAACGGGCTTGATAATTAGATGGTACGACAAGCTATGCAACCCGCATAGCATTCCACTGCCGTCAGAAGTGGAAGTTAACGAAAAACAGACAGTAGTTTGATGAGATCACCAATATCGCCACCGTACTGAATATGTTAATATTGTAAACAACAATTTCATTCATACAAAATGTTACAAATATGCCTGGTTTTGTGTATTATGTGTTTGTAACATTTCCATAAAGGCATTGTGCAATATACACTTGAGTACATTTTTCTGTCTTTCCTAACATTAAAATATTTTTCTTTGTTCCCGCATTTTGGAATAATTCCATTCTGAAAACTTTAATAGTACTGTGCAATTTGATATCGATAAAATTATGCATAATGTTGTTTTCCATGTGTTTTAATATTGAGTTCTTATTTTAAATTTATAAATTTTTGGTATACAGTAATACTTCTATTTACGCTACTCCGCCTAATGCGATTTCCAAGTTATGCAGTTTTAAATCATGATGACTCCACCTTAAGATTGCCGTGGCTGTCGCGTCGTAGCGTCGCGAGAGCATGTCTCGCTCAGTCTGCATCGTCAGCAGGCTCAGTTGTGTGTTAGATTTCGATTGTATTTATACATGTATATTGTGGTGCCGAGTCGATAGAGCAATCAAGTTAAACACATTTCATTTGTGTTACAAAGTTGTGTTGTGTTAATTTTATTTATGGACACTTGATAGACTTTACTATGTCAACCAAAAGAAGTAGAAGTGATTCTTTTGCATTAAACAAGAAAAGAAAAATATTATCTTTGGAATGTAAGCTTGACATTATCAGAGACTTCGATGCAAAAATAAAAATTTGTGAATTAGTAAAGACGTTTGCTCTAGCGGAATCGACAGTCAGAACAATTATAAAAAATTAGAAAAAATTCTCGAAGCTGTAAAAAATGCAGAATCTTTAAATTCAACCATCATTCGTAAACGTCATGGTATTAGTGCTGAGATGGAAACAATGTTAAAATTATGGTGTAATAATCAAGTAACAGTGAAAAATTGTCCTGTTGACCTGAACACGATTTGTTCTCAAGCTAAACAGATTAAAAGAAGAAGCTGGAGAAATAGTTAAGGATGAAATGTTTAAAGCTAACAACGGTTGGTTCAGTCAATTTAATAGTCGTATCTGGCACAGTATTGTAGAAAGTGGAGAGGCAGCAAGTGCTGATAAAGAGGTTGCGTCCCTGTTTCCAGAAAAATTTAAAGCTATGATAGAAGAAGGTGGCTATACCAACCAAACCATATTTAAAGTGGATGAAACTTACCTGTTCTGGAAGAAAATGCCTAAAAGAACTTTTATAGCATGTGAAGAGAAAACATTTCGAGGTTTTAATGCCGCCAAAGACCGATTGACAGTGATGGTTGGTTTTAAATGCAGCTGGTGATTGCAAGTTGCAACCTCTTATAGTTTATCGCTCAGAAAATCCGAAGGCATTAAAAAATATTTCTAAAGCTGGCTTGCCCGTGATTTGGAAGTCGAATCGGAAGGCTTGGGTAACAGCTTCCCTTTTTGAGGATTGGTTTGCTCATCATTTCATACCTCAAATCAAACGTTATTGTAGGTCTAAACAAATTCCTTTCAAAGTGATGCTACTAATTGACAATGTACCTGGCCACATACTTTAATTAATTTCGACACACGCATAAAAATGATATTTTTGCCACCAAACACAACTAGTTTGCTTCAACCGATGGATCAGGGGGGGTCATCAAAATATTTAAAGCTTATTACGTAAGAAGATCATTTGCGCATCTACATGCAGCTGTGAGACAGAACAAAGAGCTCTCTGTTAAAGGTTTTTGGAAAAAATTAATATTTTAGATGTAGTGAGAATTATTGGACAATCTTGGAATGAAATTTCACAAAAAACTTGAATGGCTTTTGGAAAAAGATGTGTTAATTTTTTTTCGCCACTGAATCTCACGCGGAATCGGTGACAGAGTCTGATGATATTGCTGATGTGATTGAAGAAGTTGTCGCTTTTGCCACACAACTAAATTTAGAAGTAGATAATGATGATGTTCAAGAACTGCTAAATTCACACAACCAAGAAATGACAATTGATGAGCTCATAGAAATGCGGAGTAAGAGCAAGACCTTAAAAACCCAGATTTTTTGGACTCAGTTGACCTAGATGATAAAATGACGATTAAAAACTTGACAAAAGGCCTTAGTTAATTTGAGCAAGGCTTACAAATTTTGGAAAGCATAGACTCCAACGAAGAGCGCATTTCTGCTACAAAACTAGGAGTAAAAAAAATATTGCCAGTTATGAGGAAATTCTGCGTGAGAAGAAAAAGTCTTCAATTTGTCAAATGAGGTTACTAGATTTTATGAAGCCTTCTACATCAAATTAACTTATTTGCAATATGTATGATATAATTTTTTGTTGTATAAGATATTTAAGATTTTATTACATACACATTTTTCTTCTAAATTATTAAGTTTGATTTGTGAGTGAAATAGTTTTGATTGGTGATGGTTTTGAGGATGTTTATGATTTCGGTAACGTGGGTTTTAGGTATGTTGTTCTGTATTAATTGGGTTTCTAGATGTTGAGTGTTTCGGGTATGGGTATATTAGTGTACATATTTGTTATGTTGAGTGATAGTAGTGTTGAATTGTGTGGTATGTTTATGTCTTTTATTTTATTTATGAGGTTTGTTCTGTTTTTTATGTGTGTTTCTGTGTTCAAGCTTATGGATTGTCTGATTATTTTGTCCATGTAATTTGCTAGTTTATGTGCAGGGGCATTCTGATAGTTGATGATGGCTCGGATGGGGACATAGGGTTTGTGAATTTTGGGAAGAGCGCGGAGGGTAAGTGCTTTAGGATGGAATTGTTTTAGGTGGTATTTTTTGTTTTTGTTGATAATGTATTTAGATGTATTAATTAGTTGTTTGATGGTTCTGTGATATTTCTCTGTTGGGTCTGTATGTAGTTGTACTATATTATTATTTATTATGTAATTATTGATTTTGTCATTTAGGCTGTTTGTATTAATAATTACTGTGGTGTTGCCTTTGTCTGCTGTAGTGAGTGTGATGTAGTTTAGTTGGCCTTTTTGTTTTATGTTTGCAGCGATTTTAATTTCATTGTCCATGTTTTTGTTGGTTATGGTTTTCTGTTTGGTTAAGCTTTTTATGTCATGTCGAAGTGAGTCTTAGTCTTTGGTGTTGGTTTTTTGTATGACTATTCAGTTTGTAGTATAATGTTTCTGTTTGTTATGTTACTTGATTTATAGTGTATGTTGTATTTTAGGCATTTGTTTATTAAATTCATTTAGTTTTGTGTGAATTTGGTATTAGTGAGGTTAACTGTATGGGGGTAGAATTTTTGTGTAGGTTGAGAGTATGTTGTGTTTTTTGTTTTACATAATAGATGAATAATCTTTTCTTGTGGTTATTTTTTATGTTTATTATTTTATTAGTTGTCTAATTATTAGTGCCTGTTACCAATTGTAATGTGATATCGTGTCCAATAGTGTTTGCGAGATTTAAGTGGAGTTGGTATAACCTATAATTTAAAAGGTCTTTATTTTTGTATAGGTTTTTGATACTTTGTTTAATGTAAATTATTTCTGCTTTTTGTTTGGTAATTGTAGCTGCTTTAGTGTTGTTGTTTATGTTTATTTTCGTGTATGTGGGTGTTATGTTGAGAGTTAGGCATAGTTTATTAAAAATTGTATATGGGCGTGTATTTACTACGTGTATGATACTATCAAAAACCTACCTTTAAAACCATCACCGCTTGACCCGACATCTCCAAGCAGAAGACACTGATGAAGATTGGCACATAGCGATCGAAAACGTTCTGTCTCAGTAAGTTTTTAAAAATTCAAAGTTTGGATAGTCATAAACTATTGTTTAAGTGATTAATCGGATAGTCATAAACTATTGTTTAAATGATTAATTAACAAAATGTTTTTAAAATAGATCTTCAGCTATTTCTATTTGACAGTATTTAGAAATTAAAATATATAGTATTTATTTGTAAAAAATACATAGTATATAATAGAAATTAAGTAACAAGTATAAAGTTAGCCATAATAAACTCTGAAGGAAAAAAATAATATATATTTAATAATAATTGTATCATTCAAAGCAAATGGTATCATATTTTATAATGTAATACTTACCGAAGCTGCATTGGAATATTCAAATTATGAAGAAAATTTCCTCCAAAAACAAGTGTATCAACTGGAGTGAGAACAGCATGGATCCAACCTGTGGGAATAAGCATCGTGTTTCCAGCTTTAAGCACAAAACTGTAGCACTGATCCACCTGAAATAAATTAGGCTAGAGCTAGCAGGCTACTGGTTCAAATTAATCCATTGGACTGTCCTCACAGCAACTTCCCAGTATTACTGTATTAAAAAAGAAGTTATTATCCCTATTAGCTTACGACATTAGTTGGCCAAGTGATGTCGTGCTGTAATCACATGCTAGTCTAAGACTACAATTTCATCTCCTTCTTTAATGAAATATCCCTGTATGTAATGAGATGTAAATTTGTGTAATCTTAAACACATTCTTTGTAAAACTTTTTGCAGTGGTTAGGTTTTCAAAATTTTTTTTGGGTTAAATTAATTTTAATAATATTGAACATACATTTTAGAGCTGATTGAGTATAACTTGAAGGTAATGATTGTTCATAGTAACTTTTGACAGTCAGAAAAGATGAAAATATAAAAGAAAGTTCGGAACTTGTTCAAGGACTAATGTCCAACAATCACAAATTATGTATTATAATAGTATTTGTTATGAAGCATGTTATGGAGTTTTAATTGAAAATTTTATTAAATATATATTATGAATCTATACTATATTTATTCCTCAGTCTTGTCACTTAAAAAAATTCTTATTTATTAACTTCAACAACCCTGCTTATTACATTCTAAAGGTTAAAATGTAAGATGAAATTTGGGTTTAAGGCTATGATCCAAATATAACACAACAGCAATCAAATTACAGCAAGAGCTTACAGTTACACAAACTAATAAAAAACATATTTAGTTTGAATAACACACACTCATGTAATTTTCTGTAATACCAGACAAAATTGTAATCATTTGTGTTTCAATATTTGTTATTTTTATATACTACCTTTCTACTTGGATTTATATAAATGTGCCAAGAACCTCTTATATTTTCTTTTTAATAGTTTTGTAGAGTAACACTATTAACATTAGTGTAAAAAAATATAAATACACTTAGGAGTAAATAAGTGGATGTGATTGACATAGGTGTTCTTAAAATGTTTTTACTGGTAAAAATAGCAAGATAATGATAGTGACAGCTGAAATTAAACTTTTGTAATAATGTGTTGTGTTTGGAAAAGAAAGTATATATAAATAAATTGGAGCTATAGAGAATGCAATACATTTGTGAAAATGCACACTTCCTATACTGTAGCTTCATTTTGTTTCTCTACAACTGAATCTGCACCCACATCTTGCTTATTGTGGTTTGTTTTATTTTTGTATTAAAACAATAATTATTATTATAGCAAGTTTTGAGGGATTCCAGGAAACAGCAGCAATCTCAAAGCAGGTTAATCTTATAATGCTTTAAAGAGACACAGAAGTTATCATTACTTTTATTCATTATGCACTCTGATGTGAATGTAATGGTAACATATATAATACTTGTAGAAAATTTACAATCTGTTCTATACAGTCCTAACCCATACACATTTTGTCATCACTTATTGTGCGAAAGATTTAACCATACTATTTTCTCTTTCATGCATCGTTTTCTTATATGAAACATTTTACTATAAATAATAGCTTTTATAAGTATTTTCTATACTTTTGAATATGTATTTACCCAAATTTGAATTATTAGATAATAGGAAGCCATTTTACTTGAAATAAATGTTTCAAATAATAGATAAATACTCCTTCAAGTATTTGTACATAATTACTGTACATCCCTAACAATTCATTCAGTGGCTAATTCACAACTTATTATATCAAAGACAAAAACTTTGTTTGTTTATATTTATCATAATCTGTTCTAGGATGTAGTTTAAAATGCGGGAAATTGATTGGGTAAGGTCTCATGTCTGTGAAAAATTGCAAAAAACTTAATGTTCCCTAATGTAGACAAGGAAATTCACATTCACCAAACTAGAGGAAGCCACCGGAAACAAAAGATTTGTTCATAAAGAATAAACAACAAAAATAAATCGATGACTGAAACCAAATGCACACAAATTAAAAAGTACTGTTAGAGATTTTTTGACTTGGAAACATAAAACTTTCATATTAGGAAAATCATATTAGAAGGTAAAGCGATGCAGAACATTAAGTTGACTGAAATACATCTGTAGACCCATATCACAAAGCCATGGAAATGTTTTAATGAAGTGCATCTAGAAACACTCTAAATTTCAGCTTTATTTACAGAGTGGTCTGAATACTACTGTCAAAGTAGTGATTTAAAACATGCTCTCCATTAAAGCGGTCAAGTTTCTTACAGTCTAAAAGTAGCTTAAAACATTTTTTTCACAAAAACAAAAGATATGTTTTATAATGATTCATTTACTCTCTGTAAAATAGAATAAAAAATTAATTTTTCTCGGGCTGTCATTATATATTTTTTAAGATTTGTTTTTCTATATACAGTGATTCCTCAATATTCGCGGGGTTACGTTACCTGAAATTCCCGCAAATACTGAAACCAACTGTATATGGAAAGTGGAGGGTTACGCTCCACATCAAAAATGTCAACATTAATTACAGCAATAATGTACATTTACAATACAGTATGGTATATTTACCTACTACATAATTACATACATATTTTTATTGTTAACCTTTGAGGGGGTGCATAGTGTTTCAAACATAGGTTTATTCCACACAAAACCCGTTTTTATATTTGGGTGACTTCACAATTCAATACTATAAAAATACATGTTAAACAATTTCAGACATCATTATTGTAGAATTTTGAATTCCTAAACATCATATTTCTAAAAATATTGTGAATTGTTAAAGTATGTAACCAATGTATATTAGACCACTGTTTTCATTGCCGGAGAGGCGTTTACGAGTTATTTTTCTGAAATAAAGTAGTTCAACGTCTAAACTTTAAAAATATTTCATTGTGACAGTATATATAAAAATATAAAATTAATAATAATATTTAATGAAAATAAGGAATGTTATACTTTAAATATTTATATTTAACCCTACAAATTAGTAGATAAAAAAAGTATTGTTTTTATAACACAACAGGTCTAATGTGAAATAAAACTAGCAGAAACTTACAGTCTTTGTTGAAAAAAAAAATCATAATTGTTCATTTTTAAGCTCACTAGTCAAACATAGTGTAGCGTGAACATGACCCACTCTCATGGGAATTATATTTCTTCCTACTGTCCTACCTTACCTTACTGGTTCATTATACCACAGCATTTTTTCGGTTTTTATTTTAAAAAAAGCTTCTTTCCCATTGTCAAACTGCACTATAACTGCTTCGTGGTGGATTTTTAGTCGGGATTTCTCTATAACCTCAAAATCTGACACCATTTCAACAAATTGGTCACTTGAAGTTTCAAAGGACAGTATAGCAAGATGTCCAAATCTCAAAAGAAACGACGCGATTTAAGTCTTAAACAAAAACTTGATATTCTAGATAGGTACAGTAAATTACCAAAAATGAGTCAAAGAAACGCTGCTTCTCAACTTGGCGTTTCTCAACCTCTCTTATGTAAAATATTGAACAACAAAGAAAAAATCTTGTCATTATCAAAGTGTAATGCAAATGTTGACAACAAAAGACATCATTCTGGTAAGGATCCGCAAGTGGAATCAGCTTTGAAATTTTGGTTTAAAAATGTTCGCGAAAAAGATGCTCGAGTTGACGGCCCACTAATGCGTCTAAAAGCTGAGGATCTTGCCAAAAAAATAGGAAAACAGGATTTTAAAGCCACAGATGGATGGTTCAATCGATGGAAGAAAAGGGAAAACATTGTTCCTATTAGTGGTCCATTAATACAAGAAAAGGCATTACAGTTAAACAAATTAATGAACAGTGATTTGGAATTTACTGCTACCAATAGATAGTTGGATAGATGGAAGAGATGGCACGGAAGTAGACAACTAACTATAAGTAGGGAGAAGTTATCAGCTGATAATCTTGCTGCAAAAGAATATTTGGACGAATTCACAAAATTGGTTTTGTCTGAAAATTACTCACCCAACAAGTGTATAATGCGGACGAGACTGGAATGAATTTTAAAGCCCTTCCCACTAAAAGACTTGCTTCTAAAGAGAAATCTTCTGCGGCAGGATTTAAAACGAGCAGCAAATAGCGTCTCACAGTTAATGATGTGATACAGTAGTACAGTATAGACCTACGTATTATATCATGTTTTTACGTTGTCAATTCCAATATATTACACATCTCAGTACTGTTTTACGTGAGTATAACTTTCAGTACATACTTCATTGAATTTTAGATACTATTTTAAAATTTGATTTTCACCAAATCATGTTTGGATTTAGCAGGGGTTCGGATTTGAGGGGTTCTACTGTAGTATCAAATGAAGATAAATCAGGAGTGTATAGTTTAAAATGTGAAATATGCTCAATTAAATTCATAGGCCAAACTAAAAGAAGTATAAAAATTAAAGCAAAAGAACAATTTTCCTATTTACAGAAAAATATAGTACAGAAAAATCAGTTATGGTGAAGCATTGTTTAGATGAAAAACATGTATTTAAATTGATGATGAAACCCTTAAAAAAATTTGCAGTTGTAAATTTTTAGTGCTATCACTAATTATGATGATGATGACATAAGTCATCAAACCACATTTGACAATAAAGTATATTGTTTTGTGTGTTCGTGTCCAATTATTCAATTATTTGTATGATTATATAAAAGCGAATCCGAAAATCCAGATTAACTGAAAGACGAAATGGAAATATACCTACTGTAAAATATAAGCAATGCATGACTCATTGTGATTCCGAGTAGCATAACCGTGTCGCCATTTTTAGTGACCCAAGCCTAACCTAAACACTAAAGTCAGTGAACATAAAGTATGTAGTATACTGGCAAGCTTGAGAAAATGTTAAAAATGAAACACTGCAAAGGTGTTGGAGAAAACTGTATAAGAGACTAGAAGAAGAAGAAACAGAATGTTTTCAAAAATGTACAGAGATTGTTTAATTCCTGGATGCTAAGACTTAAATGAAAATGACTTGAACGAATTGATTGTTGCCGATGACTCCAAAGAACTCACAGGCCAAAACATTGTAGAGGCAGTTTTGCAGCCAGCTAACAACACAACAGAAAACTCCAATGCAGACGACATGGATGACGAAATAAGCAAAATGACTGCTGACCATGGATTTAATACATTAGAAGTAGGCATAACTTAAGTACTAACTCTACTCGGTCATTATTTTGTGCCACCTTAATTATAAAATGGCATTAACAATGTGTATTTTAATTAATAACAATCAGAAACTACATTAGATTTTGTAAATTTAGGTTACACTCAAGTTCGTTGAAAAATGCAAAGAATCAAGACTTGCTGATGTTCTGTTAATATGAATATGGTGGGACATCGCAGCTTGGGAACGATTTGAAACACACAAAAATCACGGCGTTTTTTGAAACTGTTAATTGTAATACATAAGTGTAAGTTTAATATGTTGTAACTAATGTAAAAATCGTTTTAAAATAAACATACTATCCGATAAAAAAATTACAGAAATCGTAATTTAATGATATTTATTACCCCAAAACTACTAATGTAAGCCATTTTTAAGCAGTAATGGGTTAACCGAAAAATTTGTTATCTGATTTGTTTTCGGTTAACTGGGGCTCAACTGTACATTTTTTTCAATACTCTACCACATTTTAATATTTACATCATATTCTTTGTATATTATACTATGAATACTCTGTTATGTACTATGAATATTGTACTATGGGTGGAACTCGATATTCTGATACAACCATTAACTTTATAGTAAAAACATTAACACTTGCACTTCATTTGATAAAAATATCTTTGAGAGTTGAGATTATCCCATTCATGGTGTAGCATGTAATAAATTTGTAACAAATTAGATAGTTTATTATTATTATACTTAAATCTGTCATGGATATGAAAGAAAATTCTAACCTAGCTTTGTTTCTTTTAAATAATGTTTATTATAAGTCACATTGAATTATTTAAGCTTGTGGAAAAGAAATAGACTAATATAATGCCAAAGGTTGCAACTCTGCAACAAAAGAATTCAAATATCCAATCATATTGCAGGACATCTACAAATTCCACTGCACAATTGAGTTTGCCGTAGACATATTTTGGACCAATCGAAAGTCTTTAATAAGTACTTACCAAGCATGTTTCTTACCAAGGGTAGCTTCACATTCATTCTTCCCGAGACACTTATAAAGGATGAATCGCAGTACAGGTTAGACTTGATAAAGTATTTTTCAATTTCTTTTTGATTTACCGACAAATTCATTTTAAAAGGAAAAGTAACTATGTTGTATGGAGCATTCACAGCATACATTTTGTAATGTACTAAATATACGGACATTATTTAACAGTCGGTTATTTAAAGTAAAATTTGTAATTGTTAAGTGTTTCAATATGGCCGATCGACACCGACTCTTGCTTTTTTGTTGTGAGTGAACAATTGCACAGTGATGAATAAGTAAACTATATAACGTATTTCGAAGTATACTCTTGTTTCTTTGTTGTGAGTGAATAATTGTGCAGCGATAATTAAGTAAACTATGTAAAGTATAGTGATGCCTACTCTTGTTCCTTTGTTGTGAATAAATAATTGTGCAATGATGAATAAGTAAACAATGTAAAGTATGGTGATGACTACTCTTGTTTCTTTGTTGTGCCTTTCCAGAACGAGTTAAAGTGAACATATAGTTACCAACACCAGTGACATTATATAAGGACAATAATTGTTCAAGAGGAACGATTGACCTAGTAAATATATCAAAGTTAACCTGGTAAATCAAAGTTGTTGATTTATATAATATATTAAATTTCTTAAACAACCAAAAGGTTACATTGGAACAAGCAGCTTAACTTTAGACATTTTTTGAAGGAACCCCTTATAATTTTTAGTAATAATGAATTATAAATTCTTGTCAAATGTTCAAGTTAAAACATGAACTCCTACCTGTGGCCTGCTATTGTTTATTGGGTTCCAGCTCAAATGACCAACGTTACAACTAAACAACATTGTAAAACTATCTTACACGACGGTTAACTAACCATATGTAAGTGTCCTACTCTGGGTTCGTAAACTGGTTTACACGAAGTTCAAATGAACAACATTGACATGGGGTTCAAATAACCAACTATCACAACGTTCAACACACGGATTATCATCGCTTTGCCACTCTGCAGGCGCTTGCAGTACGATTTGAAACATGTTGCAGGCTACATGTTCTATTTACGAATATAGTTTATATGGTATATTTACTAATCCTTCAAAGCAATAAAATTATTTTTTTTCAATATTTTATTTATATAGTAACTGGTAATACAACTGAGTGGTTTGAAAGGTTTTTTACAAAATGTTCTAGATTTAAGAACGTACTGACCATTAAATAACAAGCGAAGAAAGTAATCTTTGTTTTTTCACTCATATTATTACCTATATTTTTAAAATATAAATATTGTCAATACCTATTTATCAATTTAAAAACATTATATAATTAGTTAAATAGACCTAATATTAGAAGAAGTCATAGAAATTTATTTTCCAATTATATAAAAGTTAATTTAATAATAAAATTTTAATATTGTTTTTGTTAGGCATTTATTCAAGTAAACATTAAAAAAAAGAATTTTTAGAAACTAAAATGTACCTTTTTTAATCCCTTATCTATTTATTAACTGGTAATACAACTAACTGGTTTGAAAGGTTTTTTACAAATTATTTAACATTTAAAATCGTACTGACCATTAAATAACAAGCGAAGAACGTAATCTTTGTTCAAAAACCTTTACGTTTTATTTTATAAAATCACAAACTAATTGTAAATAAGTAATAACTCAGTTTCTACCAAGACCATAATATAATATTATTGTAAATAGTGACACTCTTACTAAAACAAAATACAAGGTAGAAGCTGTGCGAGTGACTAAAATAACTTAATTAACAAGAAAATCTTGTCTGCTCATTTTGTATGCAAAAGTCATTTGAAAAAACAAATTTTATAACACTAATGCCATGACTTGTGATTTGACAAAAATACAATTCTCTTGTAGAATAAAAAACCACTTGTTTAAACAATATGCTGTTTGTCTTTGCATTATTTTATCTCAAAATAAAATTTTTGAGTACCCAAGCATACGATTCTAAAGCTATACCCGTTCTAAAAACATTGAGAAGTAATTATGTTTTTACCAGACGTAACCATTACTGGTAAAACTAACCACATGCCGTACCTGTAAACCTATAAAAATACGAACAGAATGGTAAATACACTGGTCATCAATTCTAACTTTTAAATTTTTAGATCTTATTTCGTTCAAAGATAAGTATAGGTGTTTACGAAATGGTCACTCCTCTTTGGAAATCTTTTTCATAAATTTTGTGTTTTTTTAACCGTGATTGCCAATTTTAAAATATGCTTATTAAGCACCACGAATACACCTCTCATGTCGTCAAGACCTTTACAAATGAGCAAATATATTTTATCTGGTTTAGGTTAGGTCAGACAGAACAAATTTTGTTCAAATCGCACCAAGATTATAGACAGGCTTCATAGGTAAACATATGTTTACCTCTCATCTGCTTTATCCTCAATAATCACCCACCTTGAAAATATTAAAGTATAATGGTAGAAAAACTCCTAATTATTGCTAAAAAATTTAGGCTCCATAGGTAAACATATATTTACCCCCCCCCAGCTGCTTTATCCTCATTAATCACCCTTCTTGAAAATTTTTAATTAATTATAATGGTAGCAAAACTTCCAATTATTGGTGAAAAGATTATTCAGATTATCTCTTTATTTTAATCTTCAATACCAATAGTCACCACCTCATTTAACATCTTTAAGGAACAATACAATAGGGTCATTACATATGAAAATTTTGTAAAAATAATCTCTACCTGTTTACATATTTTTTTCAACCCCTTTGAAATTTCTAAGGTATAAACATATGTGTTGGAAGGAAACGTGTAGCACTATCACATATTTATTATTCCATGTACTCCACATTAAAAAAAAACACTTGATTTACAAAATATGACTTTTATGGTTTATATTAGGTTTGAAAAGACAGATTTTGTTTCAACCTTATGGCCAGTTCCTCCGAATAAACCACCACCCTAACCTGTATAGTACAGCTACAGCTCCTCGTTGTTTACCCTTCTTGAACACAATAGATAATTGAATAATACTGTTGAGACTTCTGACATCCTATAGCCAGATTATTTTTTGCCAAATTTTTACTATTCACCTGGAATACAAATATTTTTTATATAACCTCAATAGACATCTTTGGAATACATTTGGTTACCTTATTAAACGTCAATGCCTGAGTTTTCACTAGAGAAACCCCAAATAACTAATAATACACTAGAGAACTCCCCCTCATAATAAACCATCACAACTTGTATGGATGCATTTTTGAATAATTTAAAATAGATATTTAAATGATCTTGAAAAGCATTTACTCCCAAACTTGGATGTTATTAGAAGTTTATTTATACACCTTGGATGGATTGCCTATAATTAACTTCATTTTGAAAAAATAACATTCATTTTCAACCCTTCACAACCCCCAACGGTTAAAATTCACATTAGACATAACCTTAAATAAAAGTATAAAATTGTTTTAAAACATATCATAATACCATGTATGTAAGAATTTTTTCAACAGGGAAAGTTATTTTTCAATCAAATTGAAGTTAGATAAAAAAATTCAGTGCGGCGTGATTAAGTTTAAGGACATGTTTTTTATTTATTTTATACTTCTGCCTCAGGTGGTTCCCAATGTGAATTTTAACGGCCCCAACAATTAACATAATCACAACTTTTGTGGTTGCACTTATAAATCCATATTTAAATGTTATTGGGAAAAAATCTACTTTCAACACTTCAAAATAATTCACTTTGAATGGATGGTCTACAAATAACATAATCATCTTGGAAAAACAATTCACTTGTAACACTTTACTAGCTCCAACAATTAACAAAATCATCTTGAAAAAAAAACAACAATTCACTCGTAACACTTTACTAGGCTAACAATTAAAATAATTAATCACTTTAACATTTTTTACGACTATCCGAACTTTATGTAAGTGTTAAAGTGATTAATTAAGATTCACCGAATATAATGGACTACAAAATTCAAGAAATTAACATAACCTTGAAATCATTCACTTAAAACACTTATTAGCCCTAACAATTGACAAAATTAAAACTTTATGGATTCACCTCCAAATCAATTTGTAAATTTTTTAGAAAAGCATCATCTTGTACTACCATAAATGCACTTACAAATCAATATGTAAAAGACCAGTAACTCTTATATGATAAATATTTAAAACAAACTATAACATTCCTAAAATAGCAAATTATTTTTTTTTTCTCCAGTATCTAGCAGTTTGGCTGACACTAGAGCTGCTAACAAAACATTCAAACGGTAAACATATACATAAAAACCAGTGCCTAGTCCTTCGAAACAGTATCCAGCAATCGGCTGATCCTACTGTTTGTAAAGAAACATTAAAACGCTTAAACCTATACATGACAGGTTAAACAATAAGTCTTAAATGATAATTGATATTTAATACAAAGCATAACATTCAACTAGTATGTTGAAACAGTATCCAGCGATCGGCTGATTCTACTGTTTGTAAAGAAACATTAAATGGTAAATATTTACATATATAATGTATCTATTATACAAATCCAAATGTTGTTTATGGTCTGCATTCTGGAATTCATGGTCTTAAATAAAAAACAATTATAACTGTATAGATAATTAATATTTAAATTTAAGACAAAAACACCCCTATATTAGCACCACATATTACAGCGCACACTAGCCTTACTGAATAATAGAACTTACGAATTTACTCAAGAAAACACAAACACTAAGCACACTATTCCAAGTACACAAAACAAGAAATATTGCATTGAGCATTTGTACATCCTTCATTTATAACTGGCCTAAAAACAATTAAACTTATTGCAAAATATCAATGTGAAAGTGGGGTGATGCTAGCCTTAGGAAAAGTCAATTTTTACTTTGACCACTGCATTACTATACTTACAGTCACTGAACCACTGATTACCATATTATACTATACTGTTAAAAACATAACAAAATACATAAATGTAGTTTCACTTCTAATATTTATAGATAATAATTTCTTATAAGAAAAGAAAACGTAGAAAGTAAAACTTAACATTATGTCTTTAGAAAACAGTTAACACATGCAGCAATAACATGATGTTCAGTTCTGAAACGGAAACATGGTACAAACTTTGAAAAAATTAACACGTTGAAAGACGGACTTTTTTATAACTATGGAATTTTTTGGAAGAAATAAGGATTTTAGATGTAAAAAGTATTTAATGTATATCGGGTATAGGAATTCGTTAATTGTTTATTTGATGTTTTCAAATTTTGTATAATTTATTTGTTGACGTCAACAAATACCAACATCACGGATCGAACATCCACACCAGAACAATAGAGAAAATTAATTCAGTGATTCGACAACGGTCAAGTGACCGAAAGGTGCTTCATCAAAGGTAAAATTATTGCACTTAGTGGTGGAAAAAATTATTTACAAGTAATAACAATAACTTCATTAAGTCAGAGCAACAGAAAAAAAATGGACTACACTTTCAATTATTAATGCAAATTTTCTTCCGGCGAAGAAAACCCATTTCTGTTTCTAAATATTACATAAGTTATCACCGTTATCAGAAAATAGTATGCATATAATTATTTAATAATATTATCAAGTATTTCTTCCTTATTTTTCACAAAATTACAGTCTAGAGAGTAGCTTTATGAAAAGTTGTAAGTATAGGTAGAAAGCAGAAGCAAATCTATTTGCTTTAAATTGTATATTTGGTGTTTTAGATTATCGTTAAAAGATCATGAAGTTATAGCAAGGAATCCTTGGTAGGCAGGATTAGTTTACCAAAATTAAGTTGGGAGACTTATGGTCATGCAGTGTTTGTATGTATTTTATTTGTTAAACTACTAAAGGAACTTTAAGAAAAAGAAACTGCCTAAATTAATATGACATTTAATAAATATTTTAATTCTGAATGAATAGACACTTGGTTAAATGTAATAACAGCACATTATTTCAAAATTATTTGTGAACTGACTTCTAAAATATTTACCCATCACAGTGAAAATAACTATTTTCCTTAAACAGCTGTATCATAAGACATGCACAGCATATCTGTGACATTGATACTTCTGATAATTTAATGAAAATTAACAATTATTTATGAATTGAAAAAGTAACATCATAATTATCATATCATTATATACATTTATATTACTGTGAGTTAGATATGACTTGTTAGTAAAAGTAGATTATTTCCTATGACTTGAGTTATGTTAAAAGTACATTTCTCAAGAGTGTCAGAATATTGTAATAATACTAGTTAAGTTAGCAAAATTATGCATTTGTAGAGCTAGTACAAGAGTAATGTAATTTGATATTTCGAATTCTACTTCAAACCCAAAATAATTTACATCATAATGTTTTTACAATTGCTTTCAATAAACACATTTTTTGTAACGGATTATTACTGAAACTACCTATGTGGTAAATGAAAAGCACAGATGTATGGTTTAGTGAACAGTGTTGAAATTTAGTTCCAGTATTCTGACCGATGTTTTTGAAACCGTTATACCTTAGGAAATATCTTCCAGCGAGTTCTTAAAGCTTTACGTCAAAATATTCCTATGCAAACGTCTTAACCTATAAACATAAAATATTTGTTTCTTTTACAGTTTTTATTATCACCACTACCTACTGAAATGCCATATTACAGATATGTAGCTAAAACTTGTTATTATTTATCAAAATTTTAATTTAAGCCTAAGACTTACTTTAAATTATAAACGGTTTTGAAGCCTAATTCTCCCTGATATTTAGGTTTAAGTTGATCCTATATTTGATAGCCTACACATCATTACAAAGACCCTAATCAGTGGTTCTTTCAGGGTTAAAAATGAGTAAAATATTTATAACTTTAAATCTGAGATTGCCAGCTCGTAAATACTATATTAACCTTTTTTTAAATTGGAAACAAAATATTTTTTTGTTAAAATTTGATTGTAAATGGTGGTTTTTAAGAGTTGTAATGTTATAAATATATACAACATAGGTCATTTAAATACAAAAATATTTATTAATTTATATTCAAAGCGTTTCGTTGGTAAACAGTACCAACATGCTGATGATGATGTTGGTACTGTTTACCAATGAAAAGCTTTGAATATAAATTAATAAATATTCTTGTATTCGAATAACCTATGGTGTTTTAGATTAAACAAGAAAACACACACACACACACACATATATATATATATATATATATATATATATATATATATATATATATATATATATTTAGGTTAGTTTTGGTTGGTAAAGATTATTTAGATTTTTTGGACTAGGAGACTGACAGACTTACCTTGGTAAGAGTCCACACTGTAGTCTTGAAATAGAAACACATAAAAGCACTTAAACAATGATATATTTCAACCACACAGTGGTCTTTGTCAATCGAAGAGAACAAGTTTATATATAAACTATAATCACTCATATGCTCATGGAAACAATATATATATATCTTTAATCTGTGCATCTGTGACATCTGATTTCTACTCTACACAATCTGTGATTACAACTTATATTTATTTATTTTATTTCATTCTCTCATATTTCTTTTTGTGTTTTCTCTTCGATTGACAAAGACCACTGTGTGGTTGAAATATATCATTGTTTAAGTGCTTTTATGTGTTTCTATTTCAAGACTACAGTGTGGACTCTTACCAAGGTAAGTCTGTCAGTCTCCTAGTCCAAAAAATCTATATATATATATATATATATATATATATATATATATTACGTTATCCATTGTTTTTCCATTGTTTTTCATATATATATATATATATATATATATATATATATATATATATTATTTTGAATACATGAATTATTTCGACATATAAAACTATCCAGTATGTGATTATTACAATTTTTGAGGAATAATCGGTCGTTCTTTAGGGTCAACAATTTTACTTTGGGTACAATTCATCCCCAACCTTTAAGACGTTTTTCTATTATTTGTACATACACTATTAATTTACTCATAATTTCTAGAAACTAATACTGTATTTCTTTAATTTGGTCTAAGATTTTGTTTTTAACGGTTTAAATGTTGAGATATATTATAAGAAACATTAAAAAAAACATCAAGTTGATTTACGATAATAATTATTCATTTCTTACGTTGACACTATTTTATACTATATCTCTTGAGAAATCATTTAAGTCGCACAAAGCTGTAGATATATTAAATTTATTAATAAATCTACAGCTTTGTGTGACTTAAACGATTTCTCAAGAGATATAGTATAAAATAGTGTCAATGTAAGAAATGAATAATTATTATTGTAAATCAACTGTAATGAATTTCAACACTGAAATTCTATATAAATACGTTTCCTTAAATAAATGAATAACAAAGAACAATATTAAAACTGAATTAACAAAATAAATTTTATATAATTGGAAACTAAATTTCTTCTAATATTAGGTATATTTAACTAATTACATATATTGTTTTTAAATTGATAAATAGATATTGGCAATATTTATATTTTACAAATATAAGTAATTATAGAAATGATTTTAAAATTAATGAGTTTTTCATTTGTTAATTACCTGTCAGTACGTTGTTAAATCTAAAATGATTTGTAAAAAACCTTTCAAACCAGTTAGTTGTATTACCAGTTACTAAATAAAGGTATTGAAAAAAAAAATAAATGCCTAATAATATTAAAATTTAATTAGGATTAACTTTTATATAGTTGGAAATTAAATTCCTATAACTTTTTCTAATACTAGGTCTATTTAACTAATTATATAATGTTTTTAAATTGATAAATAGATATTGACAATATTTATATTTTACAAATATAGGTAATAATTGAAATGAGTGAAAAAAAACAAAGATGACTTTTTTCGCTTGTTATTTAATGTCAGTACGTTCTTAAATCTAGAACATTTTGTAAAAAGCCTTTCAAACCAGTCAGTTGTATTATCAGTTACTATATAAATAAAGGATTTAAAAAAAATACATTTTATTACTTTGGAGGATTGATTAATAAATATACCATATAAACTGTAGTCGTAAATAGAACATGTAGCCTGCAGCATGTTTCAAATCGTACTGCGAGCGCCTGCAGAGTGGCAAAGCGATAACAATCCGTGTGATGCACGTCATGACTGTTTGTTATATGAATTCGTGTAAGTTGGTTAGTTAAATATCGCGTCAGATCGTTTTTCAATGTTGGAACGTTGGTCATTTGCTTTACACCCGTTTATTGCCTAAAGTAATAGAGATTTTAACATATAAAGTCCTTGTAAAATCACCCATATCACTTTGAAAACTTGTTATTTTTTGGTAAGTATTTATAAAATCAGAAGAATAAGTACATATATAATATAGGTTTTTACAAATTTACAAAATAAATTAAAGTTCAGATAGTCATAAAATAATGTAAAATTTATTAAGATATATAATATTTGAGTTTTCAGTTTAAAATCACAACACTGATCAAAAACAAAGGACACCTTTATCAAATATTAATCATCTACCAGTCTCATTAGTACTACTGCTTTGTAATTATTCGTTAAATTCTTTTCTTTTATTTGTACAGCTTTATTTTCATATTTTAAAACAATAAGTGATAAATAAGTGATCTAACATCAAACAATGTTGATAACTATAACTTGGTATATCATCTATAATAATATTGTTTGTACATTTTGTATTTGTAAGTTTGTTTCAAATTTTGTAGTTGAAAATTTACACACTCGCATCAAATGAGATTTTTTTTTAAATTTAAATATTATTAAATATGCCAATTCAATAAAATATATCATTTTCACTAATTTAGTGTTTTTTATTAACCTAAAATCCGTGGTATCATCCTATAATATAGGAAATATTTATAAAATGAAGTTTAACAATGACAACCTCATTAAATCAAATCTCGGTATTTCAACTATACAATAATTGCAATGTTTACTGTCCATGTATGTTTTGATTCATCAAGGTAGGACTGCAATTGGTTTACATTTTGCTGAAGGATATTTATTTCAGTAATGCTCCTCTTTTAGACACTATAACCTCTTTCTAGATGTTTAACTTTTTTTTAAACATATTTGTAAAAAATTTTTTGCTGATAATTTGTGAATTCAATAACTTGCATAAGTTCTTGCAGAACTAGCACTAATTACTGTGGATTAGTGATACAAAAAATGTTCAGACATGATATAACAGCCCCATTTTTTAGTATTATTTATGGTATGACAATTTTATTATTAAATATTATTCAAGTGCCTTATTGCAATCATCTTGAACACACTGATTAAACTATAAATAATTATTACATAACTAAGTGAATACTTTAGGCTTACTTGCTGAAACGTTTCGAAACAATCACCCTATGCCTCTCTAAGTATTCAATTAGATATGTAATATTTACTTATAGTAAATATTACTTGTTTCCCTAATAATTATGTTATAAACAATATGTCAATAATAAACTAATAATTAGACAACTCTATAGAATCCTTTTGCAATCTGCTTGGTCCAATTGGACCCAAGCTGCCAGTGTATAAAAGGTCCTACAGAGCAATTATTTTCCTTTCCATTCCAGATATGAGAATAATAAAAAAATTAAATTGATGAACTATAATGTTTTAGTAACTTAAAATTACTCCAAAAATAAATAAATTACAGTAGAAGCAAAACTATCGGATTTTTTTATTATGGAACCCTGGCTTTTAATTGCTACGGAGAGTACAAACAAAATTAATAGAAAATATACTTTACATTATAATGTTTCTATGTTTTTTAGAATATAAATCAACCTAAATAGTTATTTTAGGAGTGGTAACGATTAATAAAAATCTGAAATGCATGGAAAATATTACATTTCTGATTTAGGCGCTCTCAAATTTACAACTTATTAAAAATAAACCAAATGTGCAAAAATATTTCTAAATAACTGAATGATTAGAGTTATTTTTCTGACAACATTTACCAATTTAAAGGTTATACATGCACTATTTCCCGAGTTTTTTTTTAACTGCTAACAACAGTACCATAAAAGTGAAAGCACAGTTAACATTGCAATTAACCTAGCTATAACAAATCTAAACTCATAGTCACACTGTCTTCACTATGGCAAACAGTGAAGGAAGTTCATAATAAATATTTCGAGAAATATAAAGCCCCTACACATTACATAAGAAAGTGTTTGGAAAAACCTGAAAATCCAAGTAGGTTCAATCTTTCACAATAATAAGTTTGGTTCCCCCGAAAATGGTATTGAATAGCATATTAAGATGAATATATTCCAATTATTAATTAATGTCAGCTAACCTTGCATGAAAGACTTTGTGTTTAAAAACATGACCTGTAACAATTGAAGGTCTCCCATGATTAGGGAGATGGCATACATAATCAAAAAAATTAGTTTCCAATCAAACTAAATAAGACTAATTGCAATCAGGACTAGTTTTCATATAAAATATATTACAAGATTTCAGTTTCTTAGACAAATTGGTCTCAAGTGAGTAACACTTCCAAAATCTACTAGACCACACTCACAGTACTTTTCTGAGAAGATAATATTAAAGTAATACTATGAGAAATAAGGTGGACCTACAGAGGAAGTTTAAAGGAATCATAATGTAAAAATCGATTTTCTAAAATTATGTTAAAGATTTTAAGAGTGTAAGAAAGATAAATAAAGTAACAGTAGATATAAGAGTAAAGGTATTACCAAATTAGTAAAATAAATTCCTTATCATGAGAGGTAATAAACAAAATTATATAAAATACTTATACTTACCCATAACAAGATATTTTTCTGTTGATTAAATAATTAATTAAAAATAAATAATTAAAAAGACTGGCGCACACACTCGCTCAACATACACACTGTTAACTACCTCAGTTATGTAGTAACTGGAGATAAGACCTGGTTAATGACACCTCTGTATCAAAATGACATTCTAAGGAATGAAGACGCATTTTTACCCCAGGAAAAAGAAAAAGCCATATAAATGTTGACACACTAAAAAACCATATGTATAGTATTGTGGGTTAAAATGTTCTTTTAGTGAATTTCTATTACACAACAAAAAATTAAAACAATTTTTTACTGTAAGATACACACAAAACTCCATCTTGCAGTATAAAAAAAGCACTGACAAACACTCTCAATGAAACAAACATTTTGAGAACTTTGGCACTGAACAATTCAACTACCTTATATACAGTTCGTCTGTCAAATTTAGGTTACATAACTTACAGCTGTGTTGGTGAATTTGTACTGGTATAATGTTCCATATACTGAGAAAACAAATTACAGATATAATCTCATATATGACAAGATTTTCAATTCTCTTCGCTATTAGAAACTAGCACCACACAGCAAAAACAACGAGTAACCAACTGAAAACTTCACCAACTCCTTCAAAATAAATGAAAGAGATTTATGTGTAAAATTGAAATCAAAATTATGTTTATCAATAGATCTCAGATTATTATTATGTAATCACAATAGATTATTATGTAATAATCTATTATAGTAACTTCCCTTTAGCCAGACATTCTATAATCCAGTACTTTCAATAATATGTAATCTCAGAAAGTAGGATATAAAAATAAAAATTAAGCGATCATCAAAGTTCAGGTCCACTGACATTAGTAATGCATGTCTGCCATTTTGTTTATCAGTCAATGTTCAGAGCTTTTGTCACAAAACTGGGTACCAGTGTGTTGTTTTCTACTGCAATTACTGCACAAACAGTAGTTTTGTTGTTTTCTGTGTTTTATTGAAAACCAGTTGGTTTTTATTATTTCCAATTATTTTGCCAGACCTACACAGTTCACATGTCACTAAACATTCATCTTAGCCTCCAAACAGTTAATAAGTTTCTGGGAACTGTTGGTATAGGTTGCTAAAATGTCAAAAATGTAAATACAGACTGATCAAAAATCAAGGGACAACGATTTTTCCGTTTGTTGCCTTTTCAGTGCCATTATTTGGAATAATTATTGAAATTTAGAGTTTACTTGGAAATTAAATAAATTATGTTATATAATAGAAATTTGTTTTTCATTCAGTAATGTATACATCTGCGTGATAACCATTTTAGTAAAGAAGACACAAAACTAGGTTTTTGTAATCATTTAAATCATAAATATTTTTACATCTTTTTTCTGAAATTTTTAGAAAATACAAAATTATATTTTTTACAAATGTATTTCAAAATTTATAAAAAAATAACAAACAAATAGTTGAAATAGTTCATAATCCAACAGACAAGTCATATGTCAAGAATGTAAGACAAAAACTGTTGATTTATGGGTGTGTTAACGCAAAGAGATACCACAGCCAAATAAGCTGTTTAACAATAATACGGCTTGTATAAAGATACAAAGGTGCCAGATCAGAGAGCAGTTACTGAGTTTTTGTATAAACTATTAACTATTACCTTTTATGTAATAACTAATAATATCTCTGTAATAACTGCACCGTTACTTTCTAAATAATTATTTATTGATTTGAAAATTATCATTTTATAAATTTTAGTCATGCTGTTGTTTACAATTTATCATAACATACATAGTCATATTTTTTTTTATTTTAAAAATGAAGTTTTTGTATAAAACAAAAAGTTACAATATAAAGATTAAAATTTTAATGTTTTGAATTATCCAAATTTCATGAATCCAAAAAGGGATAAAAGAAAGATTTAATATGTGAAGTTTAAAAGGGTAATAAGTAGATTCAATTCAATTTAATACTGTCTAATGTATTTTCATCACATACCTGATCTCCAAAAAATGTTTCATTTGATGAAGTAGAATTATACCACCGAGTAAATAAAGACAGATTTGCATTTGTCGGCTCTATTAAATAAAATACTTTTTCTCCCTGCAAGAAATGGAGAATATTAAAAACAATGGCTTAAATTAAGTACTGAGAATTCATATACTCATTTAAAAACATAAAGCTTTTTTTTATAAATGAGTGATAAATACTTTTTTATTTATTTATTTAAATACCTTATTGTTATAATTATTTTTACCTACTACTAATAACTACTTTAATAAATAATTAAACTAACAAAAATAATTCACATAACATTATTAAACACATTTAAATTAAAACCTATTAAATGTGTAGAAAGACATGAACTAAAACTTGTTTCAACTTATAAGGACTTTAGGCCAGATATTAAACTTCATGTATGATTGCAGGCTGCACTTTAATAATACACTATTTTTACAAAATTCTGTAATTAGAAGAGAGGAGCAAGCATAAAATAATATGCAAAATTTAACAAAATTTTCATAATTTTATTGGTTAGAAACTATTTTATAATTACATAAGAGAGTAAAATTGAAAATATACAAACACTATTATATTGTTTTAATGAACTCATCGATATAAGTTTATTTGAATTAACCTTATATTGGAGAACATATCTTTGGATGTTTTTGGCAATGCTATTCAACTGGGAAGAGTGTTTCTAAATCTGCCTCATAACAAATTTCGACCTCTTTGGAGAGAGGACTAATTTATGCTACACTTTACTGCCGTCCAGTGTATTTTTTTAAAATTTAATACTGGAAGCAGCATAGTGTTAATAGTTAACATACACAATGTTTACTTATATAAAAATTTGTTTCAGGTTAAGACATCTCTAATGGTACTTTTTCCCTCATACATCTGCCATAATTATGAATGAAAGAAAGTAAGACCTTGAGTTACATGGTGGACGTGTTCAAAGATGAAGTTGTAACATTTGTTACAGTAAAAATTTTAGAAACAACCCTATTACCACAAATATAAATAAAAAAATCTAATCAGTCTAGTTTGTAACTTACTGTTTTTTTTTTTTAGATTGTAATAAAACCCTCTGATGATAATGGTATGGTCATCGAAATATACATAAGGGTTTAATCTTAGGTAACTTATATTATTAGTTATTTTCTATTAATTCCGTGGTATTAGGGTGTTTCTAATATTTGTATTGTAATATATCATACCACTGTGTTCTTGGTATTGTATATTGTAAAAGCTGTAGTAGTCATTTAGCTTGAAAGTTTAGTTTATATGCTGACAAATATTAGAGAATGGTCAATTAAATTTAGTTTGGGTATCTTTTAATCACTTATGTTTGACATTTGTGAAATAGACCACCAGTTCCTAACCGGTGGATCCCGACCCATTTTTGGGTCGTGGAAGGGTTTCAGATGTGTCGCAACTCGATCCGAAAACTGATTCCGGAAGGAATAGAAAAGCATTCACACCAAATTGTGTAAGTTACGATAGAAAAGTTTTTATATTTAAAAATTTATATTATATTATTCAGTGATAAATATAATAATTGGATATTGCGTGTTACGAGACAACTATATATATAAAGTTATTATTGTTAATTGTAGACAATTATTCCACCAGTAACTGCAAGTATTTTTACCTTATGTGACGAGGCCACTTTCAGTCAATTGACCATTATCGAATCCTAGGTGTGTGTGTGTGTGTGTGTGTGTGTGTGTGTGTAATTTTTTATATTAAATCTATTTGTATATTAAATCTATTTAATTTTTATAACTTTAAAAATTTAAAATTTTAAATTTTATAAAAAATCAAAGATTTAAATAAAAATATCAAGTTAGATGCAAATAATTATTAATTAAAACCATTAATTATTTGTTACAAAATTTTTTTTAATTAATTGAGTAAAGTAAAGCACCATTTTAAAGAACGAAGATGTTTGTTCATTTGAAAGAATTAGAAGCAAGCTATAAAAATTGAAGAAAAGTAAAAATGAAGCTAGGAAGACCACTGAGATTGGAAAATGAGCAGCAAAAGAAATTACGAATAAAGTCAGAAATGGGGAAATCTAAAAAAATGCATAGATAAAAATTTATTGCGAAATAAAAAATGTTTGTACAAAACCTGTCACTTTAGGTAAAATACACCAGGAAAGTCAATGCCAGTAAGTCATGACTCGAACTCGCATCACTTTATAATTCTAAAAAAGTGTAGAACAAAGAGTATTCAGTTGTAGCACAATACGTTTGTTAGTGGGGATAGCCTAAAATGTGACTGTGAATTTCTCAACAGTTTTGGGGTGTATCTCCAAAAAGGTATTTTTAACATCAATTTGAGTTATGCTTTCCTAAGTCATAAAGTCAGTAAGCAAGTGTAGTAAAACTCGTACTGTAAAAGATAAAAGCAGAACAATGACTAAATTTCAAGTTGTCAAAATTAGATTTAAATGTAAATTGTTGGATAGAGAAAATTTCAAAGAAATCCAAATTCTAAAATTTAGAACTAAAGTTGGAACAGAAAAGACACAAATAAAAAAGAATTTTAAAGACAGTTTAATAACTGGTTTGTAATATATCAGAACTTTTAAATTTTTTAAAACTAAATTTGCGGTAACACGTAAAATGGTAAAACTAAGAAAAAAGGTAGAACGACAACAAATTTTAAAAAAAATACGGGGGGATGACACCATTGTAACCTCAAAGAAGATCGGAGAAAACAGCTAGCAAACTCTGTATATCCAGCAAACGTCAAGAATACAAGGGCTCTGGAATCAGCTCAAGTTATAAAAGGTTAGAGCATTCTTCTCTCTTTCAAATAAGTAAAAAAAAAATTAAATCAAATTTTTTGGGGTTAAAATGGAAAATTAAGAAATTTTTTTTGAAGTAAAATTTCATAAAAATGTCATGTTTTTTAATATAATGGCTTTACCTTGTTAAAATAAACATAACTTAAAGACAAATGTGACGCCATGTTGTGTTGCATCATAAAACCAAGATGGCTAGTCAGATCTAAATAAATGCTAAAAAATAAAGTAAAAAATTGTAAATAAGTATTTCAACCTAATATAAAGCCTAATTTTTAAAGAGTACAAAATTTATGAGTTAAAAAGTTTGTAAAATGTTGCTATTTAAGAAGTTAAATAAATGAATTGGCTTACACAGAATGTCAGGAACACAGAAGGAACCTTAACATAGTAAACTGAATTACTTAGTCAGAAGTAAAATGATGAAAATCTGTTTACTTGAAAAATTATTAAGTCTAGATGTTTGCCTTAGGAATAAATGTTATAAAAAAATGTTAATAAAATTATGTTCTTGTTATTAAGGAGAAAATAGTCAGTTGTTAAATAGGAAATAGGGCAGTTGTTAAATCAGTTGCAAATCCAAAATATACAAAGCTGGTTAAGAAATCACAAAGCTTAAGGTTGTACAAAAATATCAGACAATCAAAATGAGATGTTTTGAAGTAATTTTCAAGTATTTTGAATAAGTTTAAAATGAAATAAGTTCATTGTTAACTTAATCTGTTTCGAAAAATAAATCTACTGTTAGAGTTAAAGACAGGAAATTGTAAAAAGTTAGGACCTAATTGAAAATAATTTTGCTAGAACTTTTTGTTTAATATTTAGGGCTCATAAATGTTGGCTTACAAGGAGATTATTTAATTATGGGTTTAACCTTTAGAAAGGAAATAGTATTGTTCATCCTTAAAGTAACAACATTGCAACTGAAATTCTTGTTAGAAAATATAAATTCAGAAAATTAAGTGAAGTTTTGGCACCATATGAGGAAAGATTAGTAATATGCTTCAGGTTAAAAAAATAATTGATTTCAAGCGGGAATTCTTCTGGTTTAATTTTGATTTCTAAAGATGTGAAATTTTCTGATTTAATTTTAATTTTTAAATAAGTGAGATATTTTATAATTTCATTTTAAATTTTTAAATATGGGTGGTTTTCTCATTTATATGTTTGTTTTTCTGAGTAACATTATGTGTTTTTTAGGATATCAAGTTATGGGTTAAATGTATTCTTTCCAGAATATTATATATTAAATTATGTATGTTATTCTAAAGGGTTAAGTGATGACCATGGGGTTTTAAAAGGTTAAAATTTGTTTAATTTGATAAAATCTTGAACTATATTAATTAAGAAAAATGAATTGAAATTACAAATTTATTAGAATTTTTTTTATTTGTAAACTGTGCTAGATTTATAAATTTTTTAGAAAGAAAAAACATTGTTTTTTATTAACTTGCAAATTGAATTAAAATTTTATTTGATAAATCAACTTTCTCAAACAATCCTAAACAATGGTCATTAAGCCGAGATGCATTCAACGAATTCCTCCCTCGGAAAACAAGAACCTAGAGGGTTAAATCTCTGTGAGTTGGGTTTTTTAAATTGAAGTCCAGAGACTGGTTCTGTGGCAGATTTTGGCAAACATTAGCACTGGTTTTCGCTTAAGTCAGAAATGCTTGTTCAAAACTTTACCTGCAATGGCAAACCTTCTGCATGTGGTTATAATGTCACAACACATATACATACATGTGTGTGGGTGTCTGGGTGGTTGTGTGTGTGTGTGTAAGTAAATCTACAATTTTGGGTGTTTCACAGTAGTAATTAAAAAATCCTTAATTATATGATAAATCAACGAGACCTGTGACTTTATAACATCAAACGGTCAATACGTCCTTTTACCTGAAGAATAGTTATTATATGAATCCTGCTATTACAAATGGCCTATAAGTCTAGAGATATTTCGAGTTTAAAATGACTATTCTGTGATTATATATCTTTTAGGGCAATACTATTACACTTTGATAATACTTGCAGATACAGATTTTTTGTTAACTAAAGGTTGTTATTTGTTATTACACTTGGAGGAAACGTTTTCGTTTTAGGACTTCTTCAGCCTCATATTTTTGCCGCTAGGAAAGCTACAGTTCTGCTTTTTTGGTAACAATTTTTGAAAGTTAGAACTGATGTGATCGAAGCGTATGTGTGATTTGTGTTGTGTTTGTCTATTTAGGATGTCATTTTTATGTGTGCTGCTATGTCTGTATATTTCATATTGTTCTAGCATGTTTAATTTATGGCCTTTGTAGCATGTATGGAGAATGTTCATGTTATTTTTCATACTATTGCATGAATGTTTAGTGTTGATGAGGTGATTTGCCAAGGTGAATTCAATAGTAGTGTGCAGTGCACTTTTGTGCTCTTTATATCTTTCAGTGAAAGATCTGCCTGTTTGTCCAATATAGAACTTATTGCAGTTGTTGCATTGTAGTTTGTATATTCCTGGGTTATTGTGTGTGTTGATATTGTTATTAATGCTGTGTCTAATAGCCGTTTGGCTTTTATTTGTTGTTCTTAGCTACATTGCATCTTGCTTTTTTGAATTGGTGTGCTATTTTATTTGTGAGTTTGTTTATGTATGTGAGGGTTATGAATTTGTATTTGTTGTTTGTGTTGTTGTTACTGTTCTTGTTGAGTATTTTTCTGTGTAGTTGATCTATTAAATAATTGTCATATTCGTTTTTGTAAGCTAACTATTTGATTGTGTTTAGTTCCTCTGAGTAGTTAGTTGAGGACATAGGTATCCTGTTTGAGTCTGTGTAGTAAATGTTTGAATGCTGCGTGTTTATGTTGTATTGGGTGGTTCGATGTGTTGTGTATCAGTGTGTCTGTCATGGTTGGCTTGCGGTATATGTTGAATTCATGTTTATTTTGATGTTTTGTTATGTCGATGTCTAAGAAATTCAATGTTTTGTTGTTCTCAAATTCTGCAGTGAACTGGATATTTTCTGTGTTTTGTTTATATGTGTTTGGAATTGTTGGCATTGTCTTATGTTTCCTCGGTATAGTATTATAACATAGTCTACATATCTGTGCTAATATATTATCTTATCTGTGTGTTTGTTGTTATTTATGATTTTATTCTGTTGTATGTGTTGTAGGAATATTTCTGCGAGAATGCTTGAAATCAGTGAACCTATTTGTAGGCCTTGTTTTTGTGTGCAATATTTGTTGTGAGTGAAGTAGTTCTGTTGTGTAATGGTGTTCAAAAATATGTATGATTTCTTTGTGATTTCTTCTGGAATGTTGTTAGGTCTTAGATTGTCTCGTAATATGTTTAGTGTTTCTGTGACTGGGATATTGGTATATAGGTTTGTGATCTCAAACGATGCTAGGGTTGAGTTGTGACAGATTTCAATGTTATTTATTTTGTTTACTAGATCTATTGTTTTTTATATTTGTGTGTGTGTCTAGTTTTATGTATTTTCTAATAGTTCTATCCATATGGCGTGCTAGTTTGTGTCAGTCACCTGATTGTTGGCTTTTGATTATTGGTCTTATTGGTGTTCCTTGTTTATGTAGTTTAGGAAGTGCTTGTAGGGTAGGTGCCGTAGGTCTTATTGCTTTAAGGTATTTTTTCTGTTTTAGATATTACGTATTTAGTTGAATTAATTATGTGTTCAACTATAGTTTTAAATTTAGTTTACTTTATGTGTTTAAATTATAGTTAACAAAAAGTCTGGTTGCAAGTAATATCAAAGAGTAATAAGTGATTAACAACCAGTTTGTCATGAACAGCAACAAGATTTCGACAATACTACTGTAAGATCTGTACTGTAATTTTAAACATATTCTTGAAGATATTTTTTTTATGCTGTGCCGTACAGCTAATTTTTGGGTAATGATGGCTGGCTGATCCAGCATCACTACTATGATGACTTGTGGTAATTTCTGAAACCAGGGAAGAGGAAAAATGTATTAGTACAGTGAGTTTCAAATATTAACCCTTAGCACTCGACTGTCGGGGGAGCCCCACCAACCGTATATTGCAGTTTACTCGTATGTCGGGGGTCACCCGACATGATTTTTAAATGCCTATAACTCGTCTGCGGCGAAGCCCACAACATTCAATCTTTTACTGTTTGGTGCTACACTCTATTGACTATAATGTGAACTAAGTTAAAAATGTCTAGGAATATGTGAGTCATCACAAAATCTATTTTGCCGCTACGTTGTAAGCTGCAAGTTGGTTACAGTTTTGCAGGTTATTTGTTTACTCATAGTTTGCCGTGGCTTCACGTGCAATTATTGATTCTGAAATTCCTGATCTTTTACTTGATCCTGATTTATTAGAATATAGTTCAGTTTTATAAACAAAATAATTAAACCAACAGGTATTTGTAAATATAACCAGTTTATGGGTGGTGTAGATTTAGCTGTTCAATATAATGAACCATGTAGTTTTACGAAACAAACAAATAAATGGTGGAGGAATATGTTTTTCTGGCTATTAGATGTAGCTGTAGTAAACAGTTTTATTATCTATAATAACAAAAAAAAGGAAATGAGAGAAAATTCTGTTAAACAAAAATAGTTTCGCCAAAACTTGTTGAGGGAAGGCATTGGTGATATCAGGAATAACCCATATAGTGAGAGGGGTCGGCCATCAACTACTGACAAAGAAGAAAGACAGAATGGGAAATTACATTTAATCTTTTCCAATGATAAAAATAGTTCTAAGGATTGTGTAGTTTGCAGTAACAGGAAGATAATAGGAGGTAGAAGGGAAACAGTTTTTCACTACAAAACATGCAGCAGAAAACCAGAACTTCATCCGGAAGACCGTTTTCAAAAATATCATACTCTGCAAAACTACAAATAAGATAATAAAATCATGTACATACGGTATTAGTGAATAAAAATAGCTTAGTTTACTAAAATCATATAAGAGAAAACAAAGTTTTCCAGAAACAATAATGCAACTTGCAGGTGAGGAATTTGTCTCAATTTAATTACAAGTGGGGAAGCAAAGCATGTTAAAAAAATCCGAGCGCTAAGGGTTAATGATACATCAATACTGTGACAGTAAAGAAATTTTTGAATTCAAGGCTAATAATTAGTAAACCAATATTATATACCAAGTAATGATACTAAGCAAGAAATCTGCATTAAATCTTCTTTACAACTTTGCCTGCACTTTGACAACTATATTTCAGAAAAAAACTTTAAATTCAAATAAAGTTCAACTTGTTTTAGTTAAGACAAAGAATCATACAAAAACTAAATATTATCTATTTGTTGTTTCTGTAACAATAATTATTATCTGTTACAGCAATATGAAAAACCAAATCTGTTACAGAGGTTTAGAAAATTAACCTGAATATATTAACAAAGCATATCTCAGTAATTTAAAAAAGAGCAAAATATTTTTGTTTTAAAACTGGATGCATAAACAAGTTTCAGACAAAATTTTAAAAAAAAGAAACAGAACCAACTTTAAAAAAAAAGAACCCAAATATATAATATTATACTTACTAAAAATTAAAAAATTATTTTCCCAATAACAAAAACATAATTTTTCATAAGCTCATTTATTACCCATAAAATTTTGAAGTCAGTGTTGAATTTCGTATACAGACTCATATTTAACATACTGATTATGACAAATAAAGGGATTTTACATGATGTTGACGCAACATGGATATAGATTAACAAATTATAGTTATGATATAAACACAGGTTATTCAATCATTTCTTCCATAGATTTATTTTATAGTTATAAGTAGGAATGGACTGATACCCAAAATTATCAATCACGATTCTGATTTAGATTTTAAAATTGTTCGTCCAATTCTCGATTCTTTTGAGTTACATAGTCCTACATGAAATTCTTAAATAATGAATTGAGTTAACTTCTAGGTCAAATGGTGATGCCTTTTAAAAGTTCCATTCTAATGTAATACGAGACACAAATTTTCAACCTTGATTTATGAATAAAAATTTCTGAAACATAACAAACATATCGGATAAAATTAATGATTTATTTAAAAATACAAATGTGAACTTCAGTTAACAATTGCACTATAACTTCAGTAATAGGCATTTCAGTTTGTATAACTGAAAGTAAATAGGAACTAATCTTTCTTTGTATTTTGTTTTAACATCTATGAAGAAATGGCGGCCAGAGACATGAGGAGAGAGAATCAAACTCGCCCGAGTGAGAATGAGACAGCAGAGTGAGACGAGCAGTGACAAACAAATGGACCAGAAATGCTTCCGATCGTCTTTGTTGCTGCGTCATAAATAATAATAATATTTTCGTTACCTTAAATCAGCTTTGACTTTATTCATTCAAAACAAATAATATATAAATATACTTTAATATGTATAATAAAACATAGATGATAATTATTTATTTTTCCAATAAGTTAAACTGCACACATATTCTAAAAGTTAATAAACAAGAATCTGTAACAAAACTTTAATCGATAGAAGGTCGAATATCGGTGATTGCTAGATATCAATAGAATCGACGATTCCTAGAATCAAGAATCGGAATCACACCATCCCTTGTAAGAAATTTATGATTAGAAAGATTCAAAGAGATATTATCTCTTATATTTATAAGCATCTACAATCATCACATTTTGTGTAAATCACTGAAGAAAGATGAATTACCAATCAGTTTATCTAAACATAAAATATACAACCACATATTTTTTATCGGATAAAATCTGATATTGTATATTCGTTTCAGAGAACAAAGATCAATTATTATCCCAAATACTCTCATAATATCAAACACATGAAATTTTTGTTTTGTGAGAAGATTCTATGGTTCAATATTAATCATGAAAAATCAAGCTATCAAAAAGTTTATTGTTTTGTTAATGTTTGGAATAGATTTGATGGATTAGCAAATACAAGGCATGGCTGTGCCGACTTCAAAATTTTGTGGGTAATAAGTTTAAGATAATTTATATTTTCATTAGAAAATTATTTTTTACTTTTGACTAAATCAAACTTACATAATCTGGTTCTTTTTTTTCAAGTCCGTTGTTTTTGTTTTACTTTTTATTTCTTCATTTTTAGAAGTATGATCTCCAATTCCTATCTATATTATAATCTTATTTTGTTTCATGCTATCGATTATGTTGGCAAAATTGCCAAAATTTATACATACAAAATTCCAATGTGTATATCCCTCTAATTATATTACTTAATCATTGTTCAAATAATTAACAACCCCTTGAACAATACGATAAACATATGAATTCGTCAGATAAATAAACTGAGAAAATTGTTGGAAATTCCCATGATGAATTCTCTTAAAATCCTACATATTATTTCTCATCTGCCATTTTTGTTTAAAAACATGTTAATAATCATGCAAATGCAAAATCTCAGGTAAATATACAACAATGCTATCTTTATTAATTGTTAGGAAAAACATTTTTTACACATAAAATATTAATTAGAAAAATTTAATAAAAACTTATAATAAAATTATATTTAATGAATTTATCTGTTGATATTTAGGGTAGTAATAAAGTTTTCACCTGAGGATTATTGAATATCTCGTTTATTATAAATGAACTAAATTGTATTTTTAGTGTGTTTTATTTTGGCTTATCTCATTCAAGTTATACCAAGGTATATATTAATATGGGTAGACCATTGAAAAGAGACGCTTTCATGAGGAAAATTTGTTCTTAAAATCCGATAATGCTTGTTATAAGGGGCTTTCTCAAACAAGAAATAAAAAAATTATTCATTTTATACTTATTTTTTCCTATATTATTTTTAAATATGGTAAACTATTATGTAAAATAAATGCTGTGATTATTTGTTTTCCATATTAGTTATTTTATAATTCATAATTTTTATTAAAACCACTGTTTTTTTTCACTCAAAATTAAAATAGCATATTATCTCCAAATCGGATGAATTGGGATGTAACTATAGTGAGACCACGGGAAGGGTTTCCCCTTTCATTTGCAACCAAAATCATTTTGATCGGTTACAAGCCACGAAATATTTTTTTTTTATTGTCGAAGAAATATTTTTAAAAAATACATACGGGTCGAATACAGAACCTCTTCTTTTTTGAAGTGTTTAAAATCACAATGTACCTAACTCAATTTGGGACTTTCCATCTTATAAATTGTTAAAAATCAATGTTCAACTTCTCAAAAAAACGAAATTTTGAAATGCTTCATTAAACAACTATGGAAGGAAAACTGCAATAATCTTTTTAAACTAGACAATTGTTCATTATAGATTAGACAGATTTATCTTGCAGCATACCTTCATCCACAAGTGCTTTCAAAAACAGAGGTAGTAAGAGGTCTATATGGAGAAATTTAATACCAAATGGGTTGAAAGTAACAAGGATTGGGGAAACAAATTCAACATTGATTTTGTTGTGAGAAAGTTGTGGCAAAAACATATCTCCTGAAGGATACCATACAAATATAATATTAGAAATATTATGTTTAGTATTACTAGAGACAGAAAAATTAGAATATGGTTTTTTATCATCCATGAAAAAAACAGCATATAAAACACTTAAGTTGTTTAAAAAGCCAAATGAATAACTGAAAACTGCCACTGTCAAATGGTATTGACAGTTACTTTAAAAATACAGTAGATTCCAGATAATCGAACCAATTTGGAAACATTATTTTTTCTAATTGAATGGTTCGTACCATGAAATGAAGTTTTGACAATAAAAGGTAATGTACTTTACTAAATGTTGGGTAGTTTTGATTTTTGTAAATTTCATCTTTGTTACTCAGAAGTAGGCTCTAAACACAACAATATTAATTTTAAACAGCCAAATTAATAAACCGTAATTCACTGCAACTTGATTCCCATTATTAATGTTCAGATTGTCATATGCTAATGATGTGTATAGAAAATGGTGACATACAAGTCATTAAACACAATAGATTGGCCTACATCTGACAAAACTAGTAAACAGTAAAATTGATAAAATGTCCTGAAATAAGCAGTCACAAAGTAGAAAGTTATAGTAATTAAAGTATCTCTAAAATTCAGTGTTGATTGAATGGACATTTAACATGACATTTAAAAAAAAGGCTAGATCAATAAACCGGTGGTCCAAATAGCCTTAATTCACATTAACTTGAATTCCAAATACAGTAATACCCCATAATTACGCAAAAGAGGGGACCGAGCGATAGCCGTGTAAGTCGAATACGCATAAGTCAGAGTATAATTTTACGTACAATAATATAGGAATCATGTTTAATTGGGACCAAGGACTAAAAAAACTAATAATTTAGAAGAAAAATGTGTATGTATTAAAATCTTAAATACATAGTACAACAAAAAGTTATATTATATACATACATATTTTAAAGTATGTATTTTTGACATAGAAGGCTTCATAAAATATAGTAAATTCGTTTGACAAATTGAAGACTTTTTCTTCTCGCGCAGAATTTCCTCGTAATTCACTAATGTTTTTTGTTTTTTGGCAGAAATATGCTCTTCGTTAAAGTTATGTTTCCCAGAAATGTATAAGCCTTGTTAAATTAAACTAAGCCCTTTTGTCAAGTTTCTAGCAACCATCTCATCTTCTACGAGGTGTGTTCAAAAAATACACGGAATTTTCGTTTTTTGAAAAAAATATTTATTTATTCATCTGCATTCATATTGTCCCCTTCAAAGTGGTCAACACTAGATATTATGCACTTATGTCAGCGCTTTCTCCAATTCTCAAAACATTTCTGGAACTTGATCTTTGGGATAGCTTTGAGCTCTTTCAGCGATGCACTTTTAATGTCATCTATGCTTGTGAAACGATGACCCTTTAAGGTTTTTTTTTATTTTTGGAAAAAGGAAAAAGTCACACGGGGCCATGTCTGGTGAATATGGAGGTTGGGGCATCATTACAGTGTAATTTTTCGCCAAAAAATCACGAACAAGCAACGATGTGTGAGCTGGTGCATTATCGTGATGCAAAAGCCATAAATTGTTTTGCTACAAATCCAGACGTTTTCTTCGCACTGCTTCATGCAAACGACGTTGAACTTGTATATAGTACACGCTATTGATCGTTTGACCTTGTGGCAAGAATTCATGATGCACTATGCCATTAAAACCAAAGAACACAGTAAGCATAACAGTGACATTCGACCGCACTAACCGAGCCTTTTTCGGCCTTGGAGAGCCAGAATGCTTTCACTAGGACGATTGAGCCTTCGTTTCGACATCATATCCGTAAACCCATGTTTTGTCGCCTGTTATAATACGTTTCAGTAATTCTGCATCGTCGCTGACTTCATTTAGTGATAAATTTTGCTGCCACCCGTTCCATACCCTAAATGTTCGCAAAAATATCATGGCATGAGCCAATCGATATGCCAACATCATCAGCTACTTCTCTGATTGTGATTCAGCGATCATTCATAACCATTGCTTCCACTTTTTCCATGTTTTCATCGGTTGTTGATGAGCTGGGGCGTCCGGGGCATTCGTCATCGTCAATATCTTCGTGGCCATCTTGGAAACGCTTATACCACTCGTAAATACTTGTTTTTTTCATAGCAGACTCACCATAGGCCTTTGTTAACATTTCGCACACTTTGCTACACTTTATTTCATTTTTTACGCAAAACATAATACAAATTCTTTGATCCATTATTTTTAACAATTGAAAATCGCCAAGCTCATGAAAACACGTCTAACCTCAGCGGCTGCCACAGATAAAGTAAACAATGAATACAGCTGAAAATTGTGTCTTACTTCAGGGGCATGTATACCAACACAATAAAAAAAAAATTTGACAATCGGACTCTCCAAACGCACGAAATTTAAACATTCCTGGTATTTTTTGAACGCACCTCGTACATCAACTGAGTCTAAGGAATCTGGGTTTTTAACATCTTGCTCATGCATCACTATGAGCTCATCGATTGTCAGCTCCTGGTTGTGTGAATCCAGCAGTTCTTTAACGTCATCATTATCCACTTCTAAATTGAGTTGTCTGGCAAAACCGACACCTTCCTAAATCCCATCAGCAATTTCATCTGACTCTAGCACTGACTCCGATTGAGTTTCAGTGGTGAAAAAAATAGACACACCTTTATCCAAACGACGTCCAAAGATTTTTGTGAAATTTCATTCCAATGAATGATTCTCAAAGCCTCTAAAATATTGAATTGTTTTTAAAAATCTTCAACAGAGAGCTCGTTGTTCTGTCTCATAGCTTCATGCAGATGCCCAAATGATCTTGTTTAATAGGGTTTGAATGTTTTGTTGACTACCTGATCCATCAGTTGAATAAAAAAATAATTGTGTTAGGTGGCAAAAATATCACTTTCACGAGTGTGTCGAAATTAGTTAAAGTAGTAGGAGGATGGCTAGGTGCATTATCAATTAATAGGAATTACTTTAAAAGGAATTTGTTTAGACTGACAATAACGTTTGGTCTATAACTTTAGGTATGAATTGATGACCAAGCTAGTCCTAAAAAAAAACAGCTGTCACCTGAACCTTCCGATTCAACTTCCAAATCACGGAGAAGCTAGATTTCGCAATATTTGTTAATGCCCTTGGATTTTCTGAGCGATAAATTATGATAGGTTATAACTTAGATTCCCCAGCTGTATTTGCACCACCATCGCTGTCAATCGGTCTTTAGTGGCCATATAACCTGGAAATATTTTCTCTTGATGTGCTATAAAAGGTATTTTAGGCATTTTGTTCCAAAACAGACCGGTTTCTGCATAACTCAGACAACATGATGTAAAACCGCGTAACTTTGGAATCGCGTAAGACAGGGTAGCGCAAGTCGAGGTATTACTGTACTAATGTTCAGACTGCTAAATGTTAATGATGTGTATAGAAAATTGTGACATAAGTCATTCAGCACAATAGATTGGCTTTCATCTGAAGGAACTAGTAATAAGCCTAGCACAGAGTTTTGTACATATGCAAATTATAAATACAAAAATTTATCTTTTAAAGAATACTTGACTTGTTTATTCTTATATACAACATTAACTTACTGTTAACACATGGTACCAAACTGAAGTCCCTCCGAAGTCAATGTGGAAGTCAGTATAAGAATCTTTTGCCCCAATAAGACAATATTTCTGAACCTCTGGTTTGCTATATTCAGAATCTTCTAATTGAGGACTAGGCCACACAGTATTGGCCCAGTCTAAATTGCGAGCTGCTAAAGGTGCTTCTACCAACGAATTAAGCCTGAAAAAAAGATTAACTTTGTACAGACTTTCAAACTATTATAGTGATCACACTAATGAATAGTTATATAAAACTGTATTTTTTTTCACAAAAGTTTATCATTACTTTCTACCAATGATTATTGCACTTATAAGGCATTATCTAGCTGCAACTAAAAGTAAACATATGCCTAAAATAAGTGTCGGCTAACTGAACAATTAAAAAAGCGATATGAAGTAGAAGAAGAACTTATGTAGGTTACACCTTTTCAAGTGATAAGGTCAATTAACAAGAATTGAAACTAACAAGGATTTAGCGTGATCAACAGAGTAATAAAAATTAAACAAAGAAACAACAAATCAAATTAAAAAATATGATCTAGTATTTAACACATTAACTGCCAACCAGTTTTCAGATAACCTTCAAACAAAATTTTTTTGTGTAAATAATGACAAAACATAATAATATTTTGTCTTTTAATGTGTTTATTCATTTAAACAAGTTTATTTTATAATGTTGTCGGACACCGTTGACCATCATGGCAAGGCATAAATATTTACATTACGTGGCGCCGCGTCAAGTCAGGTTGTAGGGCTTATTACACATTCCCCGTTCAAGGCCGATCTTCCGAATAAATGTAAAATGTTGACATTTTTATTGTATTTTTTTCAATATAAATTCAAGTATAAATATATACTATAGAATATATTCACAATATTATAGATATTTTAAAATGAATATAGGTCACTATATTTTTCTCACTTATTTTATAGATACACAATTTAAATTTTCAGCTGAACTGTATTTTTGTTGGAAAATATTTTTTTCTTGAATAATTAAAATGTAAATATAATCTGAAAATTATTCTTAAACTTATGTTTGTATTGTTTCAATACAGTTGTTTTAAATTGAGCTGTTTTTACGAATTTTATATGATCTTATGAATTAGAGGAAAACGTTTTAAAAATAAAGATTTTAGTTTCTAATTTTCAAATTATTCAGTTGTTTTAGGTTAATTTCATTTTAGGATCAAATCAAATGTAACACTATTCTAAAGCATAATGTAGTTCTACAAAGAGGTGAAAATAAAAACTATCTCCTTCTAATATTTCCTTGTAGTTCTGAACTCCTAGTTTCCCAATAATTATAGTCTTGTACAAAAAAAAATAAAAAAATTTCTGAACTCCAAACTGAAGGAACACACACAGAGACCGTGTCTGTCACTTCTTATGGTTAGATACAACATGAATGTGACCATTATGCGGCCTTATGCAAAAATATATTGTTGGTCAACCATGAATGCCATTGCAGTCAACATGTTAAATTAACAGATATACACATATCTTTATATAACAGGGTTTTAGTGGTTAGTCTTGTACAGTACAATGAGTCTATTTGTTTCATTTAATTAGTATATCTCTATTTATACGCAGTGTAAATATGGCAGACACATAATTAGAATGTTCAAAAAGAGGATTCTAACAAGGAAATATGGATTATGGTGTGCATCACAAGAAATTTTAAATGAATTGAACCAAACAAATGAAATTCAAACAACTGTACAGCTGCAAAAAAAACATGACTGAAGCTAACGTGCAAAAATGCTGAATACTAAACTACAGCTAAAAATTACCAATTCTTTAAGGGAATCTTTTTGAAAACCCAAGAAACAATAATTTAAACCTGTGAAAAAAAAGATTAAATATTTACTTGAGAAACATGAAATGGGATGTCAATAACTTAAATTATAACTTTAAAAGCTCATGATATAGCTAATTCACATCAAATATCACGTTTTAAAGCAAGATTGGGTTAGTGTAAACGAAAGATGTGAAGAAATTGATATACTGGAGAACAGGTCTAGCACAGCAGTTTCCAAATGATTTCAATAAAACTGTTGAGCTTTCTGTGTCATATTATTAATTTAAGAAGCCAATGTAACTACTTCATAAACATAATAGGAAATACAGAACGAACTCCTGTTTATTTCAATAGGCCAACTAATGAAATAGTAAATAAAAAAAGAGAAAAATCATTGTGGGATCAGCAGAAAATCAAATATTAAGTGCAACAGTTATGCTGGGTACAGTTGTGCTTACCAACGGTAATAGGCTTCTGTCATATGCTATATTTAAAATAAAAACCTCACTTCATGACAAAATCCAAGCTCCAATAGTAGTAAGAGGATAAGAGAATATATAAATCGATGAAACTTCAGTGTTGGACTGGTTAAAAACTGTGTGGAGTAGATGCTGTAGCAGTATTAAAAAAAACATCAATGTTAATTCTTGATGCATTTTGTGGATACTTGACTAGAAATGTAAATAAACACATAAACTAAACAAAGATATTTTAATTTTTCCTAGATGATATCTCAGCTCTAAGTTACGAATATGGTTGTAAATAAAGCCATGATGGATAACTTAAAAAATAAGTGCATGAACTGATATCTTGCAAGCAATCCTGCTTAAACATTATCAAAATTTTATAAAATCTCAAACAATTTTGTGTAAATGGAGAGTGGTTATTGAATGCCTAGAGTACTATTACGTTAGAGTCCATTATAAGTGGATTAAACAAATACCGCAAAACAAATTGTAAGGATATACACAAAAACAATATTTGATAGGAAGAGGTACCTAAATTATAGAATGTGAGCACTGACTATTGTCATAAAAGTGAATGTGATGTCAAACATGTTGCAAAAAGAGCCTGTGATGCCTAAATTTTGTGCTTTTATGATTCCGTGTAAAAAGCGATATAATTTTGTCTTACAATAATTTGTTAACTATTTATGTTCAATAAAGGTATATTTATAAAAAGATAAAACTAAATTTATTCCACCATTACACAATGTATTTTTGTTAACTTCTTCTTTCCATGACTTGAAAATTATTCAGAGTTTCTCTATCCGAATGTCCTATATTTGGTCCACATCAACAATTTTTATAGACGGCTTATGCAAAATTTCATGATTATCTTATATTTGATATCGAAATCTTGTTGCTGTTCATGATGAGCTGGTTGTTAATTACTTATTACAATTTGATATTACTTGCGACCAAACTTTTTGTTAACTAAAGGTTGTTAAATTGTTAACTTACACTTGAGGGAAACAAAAACACAAACAAATTCATCACCCTCGCATACATAAACAAACTGACAAATAAAATAGCACACCAATTCAAAAAAGCAGGATACAATGTAGCTTACAGAGTAACAAATAAAATCCAAATGGCTATCAGACACAGCATTAATAACAATACCAACACATACGATAACCCATGAATATAATAATACAATAACCCAGGAATATACAAACTATAATGCAACAACTGCATTAAGTTCTATATTGGGCAAACTGGCAGATCTTTCACCGTAAGATATAAGGAACACGAAAGCGCACTGCACACTACTATTGAATCCACATTTTCAAATCACCTCATTGACACTAACACTCATGCAATAGTATGGAAAATAACATGTGCATCCTCCACACATGCAACAAAGGCTATAAATTAAACACACTAGAACAATATGAAATGTACAAACATAGCAACACATATAAAAATGACATCCTAAATGAACAAACACAACACAGATCAGACATACTCTTTGATCACATCACTATTAACTTTCAAAGATTGGTACCAAAAAAGCACAACTGCAGCAATCCTAGCGGCAAAAATACGAGGCTGAAGAAGTGGTAAGACAAAAACGTTTCCTCCAAGTGTAAGTTTTTTTTTCCTTTTTTCTGGCGAAAAACCTATGTTGGCGTAAGTTAACAATTTAACAACCTATAGTTAACAAAAAGTTTGGTTGCAAGTAATATCAAAGTGTAATAAGTTATATTTGGTATCGACTATTACATGACCCAATATAGTAATTACCTCATATCTTAAAGATAGATTCTATAGTAAATACACATTAAGAAAATACTTTAAGGTAAACATTTTTCTTTTATTTAACCTCAATTTCTTTCTTAGTTTTTATTTATTTATTTTTTATTATTCATCAGTCCTTTGTTTAATTGACATCTTTAAAGTAAATAAAGATATAAAGCTTTTTAGCTATTAAATTGACCTGATTGGGAAAGTAACTCCCTAACCTGGAGTGGAAAGGGCTGGAAAGGAACTAGAAGTGATAATGTTCAAGTAAATTACTTCTACTAATAAAGAAGTAGACATTAACAAATATTTAAAACGTAGTTTCAAACAAGTTCATTAAAGTTAGAGAGCATCTAAGTCAAAAAACCTATCACAGAAAACTATATTGTTCATTGACAGTAGCCCTCACATGAAGAGGAATCATTTATCTCCCAAAATGACTGCTCTCTTCAAACAATAGTCCAGGCATGGCAATACTGTGACAATAAACATAAAATACAGAACACATTTTATCTATTGGAAAAAAGAATAAGGATTGGAATAATCTTCAAGGCTTTTAGAAAAATGGCATAATTCATGAGAGGATTTATGAGAGTCAGCCGAGTAACCTACTTTAGTAGAGATCTAAAAAGGTTTACCTAAAATTACTTCGAATACTTTGAAGAGGTTTAGGCTTCTGGTTTAGTTAATTTAGTGAAATCTGTTATAGAGGAAGTAACACTCCATGAAGATAATATTGATGAGTAGATTATTAATCATGATGACATTGATCCAAGCTTTCAACATCCGACTAATGAACTCATCTTAGATACAGTATCAGGTATGGTTTTGGAGAAAAGTTAGGAGTAAAATATACTGAAGAAACCAGTAAGCTATGATTTAGTTAGCACATGTTGATGGGTTCATTCAACATCTGAAAAAACAAGGGATGCATCACACAAATTTTTTACTATTTTTTAAAAATTATCCACAGATTGACCACAATATTGTGTCTCCCTACTCAATGGGAAACTGAGAGCTTAACCTACAGCAGTTTCCTCCCAATAATGAGTTTTAAATATAAATAAATTCTAATATTTTAAATATTTAAACTTTTTTACCGAATAAAATGAGTAAGAGAAGAGTAAATATTAACAATATTCCAAAAATAATTTTAAAAATTCTTACTTAGTGCTTGAAAACTCTAAGCTTATCAAGTTTAGGACTTTTAAGCGTATAGGGTTATTGAAATAAGAGACAAAGTCAGCAAATCTCATTGTAATCTCTCCCTGTGTTGCGACATCAATCACTCTCACTTTCCTTTCAGCACCTATGAATACAAACAAATAATAATATAACAAGTGTTATAAAGTATTTTTTAATTGACTTATATATTACAATACCAAAAAAAAAGATTTAATTATGACTGATCAAAAGGAAACAAAAATATTTCAGCATGTTAGACAATATATGTCAGGGCAATATACTTTGGTATGATGAACACTTATACTGCACAGTTCTTATAATATTTATGCTTATAATATTGAGAAAATTCTGATCTTTCAGTGCTACTATAACTTTATAACAAAAGAAATATATGTATATGCATAGCAGTAAGATATTTTCAAAAATGTATGATTATTTTCAATAAAATCAGTCTTGATTAATTAATTAAAGTGTCCATGTTGATAACTAAAGCATTAATAATTAGAACTAATAAAGAACACAAGTTCACTTATAACCAGTTATTTAATTCAATATTTCCATTTACATTTGTAGTTTTTGTTCTATGTTGTTGATATTTTGTTTTTACTATTGTAGGTTTTAGTTTTGAGGAAGGCCATAAGGAAGCTGTAAATGCCTGAAGCTTTGACGGAAATACTAAATTAAATTAAAAAACTAGTTATATATTATCTTGTGCTATTCATCAGTGTCATGATTATTTATTAACACAAACAAGATGTGAATTTATTTTATTATTAAAAAACACATTGTTAGCAGTTCTAGTACATTAAAATTATACTACCCAAAATAGAAATTGCCCGAGTAATAATTAGGTATCATATAAAATCAAAGCTGATAATAAAATATTTATGAGCCAAACTTAATAGGGAAGCTAATAAAAATGAAAAACTTGTTTGAGAAAGAAGAGAGCATGAGGTATTGGTTTATAATTATGTATATAAACATGGTAACATACAAAAATAACATTTAAGAAATACCAATTAATTCCTGTATGTCTTGCACTGTAAGTGATTCATGTGGTACTTTAATACCAAGCCCTTCAATCGATTCAACGAATATAGGATGATCAAAGCCATGTTCCGTAAGATATGGAACAGTTAATTCATGTCCTTTTAGTTGAGTAATAACGGCATCGGCACTAAAACAAAAAAGTAAATGGATGCCTGAAGTAAGAAATAAGTGCAAAAGGTTAAAATAACAATATTTTATAATGAAGAAAACAGTGAGCACAGAAATTACTAGAGGGGACATTTGTATTCTCTTAACATGCTTCCCTCTGACAGTATTTTAACCTGTTACCATTGTCAGATAATAATAAAATTTGGTTTCTTAGTAATATATAATACGGGGATTACGATGGTGAAAAATATTAAATTTTATAAAAGGGTTCTCTTATTTTAAAACGACATTAAATTAAAACCTCTCTAAATAGAATTACAGTTTGACATAAAAAAGACAGTCGGCGATTTATATTTATATTTTATATTTTGGGTCAGGTAAATGATGTCAGCGGGAAAGTTTGAGGTATAATTCCAAATTTTACTTCTTTAAAAAAAATATTTTGCTAAGACCACAGGTTTGGTTGTGGCATTGGTCTATTTGAGCACAAACATTAGGTGTTATTGTCCAAGAGTGTGACATGCTAATGCAAACAAATAACCATACTGTGTGCTGGGGGGTTAATCATGTTAAGTTATTTGTCTAGTCTATTGAATCTGTATCAAGATTTTACCTTAATTAATCTTCCTTACAAAATGTACATAATGAAAAACAAATGACAAAAATATTTTTCCAGTTTTACCCTGTCATAAAAAGATGTTTACTTGTCTGACATTTATTAAGTCACTGAAAAAAAATTGCTATATACATTATTACAATTTTTTGAAAATACATTTTAAACATTACTGCCCTAGAAAGGTTATTGTTTTGGAAAGATGTTTAATTTTTTCTGAATGCATCTTTGAATTACAACATTTACAATATAATAGTATAACTTTCATTATAATACTTTATACATACAGATTTTATAAGTAGGTAAAAATGACAAATCTACATCTTGTTCATAGAAATGACCTGAACTATTAGGAAACAAATCTTCCCTAGTGCACCTTTTTAAAACTGTTATTGTCATTTTATTAATAATTTGGGTTCTACTGGGCAATTCTACTGGCCGATACTACTGGGCAAAACATAACCTATCAGAAATTTACAAAATTACATGTAACGACTGCAACGCATTTTACATAGAGAAAATAACCAGATCATTTAAAATAAGATTTGAAGAACATTACGGAGCATTCAAAAATAAAAATACAAAAACATCAAATTTTGCAGCACACTAAATATCACATAAACATGAAATAACAAATTACGAAAATAACCATACGTGAAATAAATAATAAACCAATAGAACTAAATTCACTAGAAAAAAACCACATTTATAAAAACATACACAACTATTTAATGAACCTACAGACAACATATGCAGACGACGTTCTATTCAAAAACATTATACACATGTTTCAAGAAGAAATATGTATGACGTCAACAAATACCAACATCACGGACCGAACATTCACACCAGAAAAATAGAGAAAAATTAATCAGTGATTCGACAATGGTCAAGTGATCGAAAGGTGCCTCATCACATAAGGTAAAATTATTGCACTTAGTGGTAGAAAAAATTATTTACAAGTAATAATAACTTCATATATATATGTATGTATATCGAAAATAAGCCTAGATGATATGAAATAAATGTCTTTTGGTCAAATACTAAAATGAAATAATAAAATGTTATTTACCATGTGAAAAAAGTAATAAAAAATTGGGGTGGATAAGACCCCACTTGTGCAGTTGTGTTACGAAGTTTTGTGTGTGTGTGTGTGTGTGTGTGTGTGTGTGTGTGTGTGTGTGTGTGTGTGTGTGTTTAAAGGTTAAACAGGGTGAAATGAGATGTCCATCTGCTACCTGGGACAGCTGTTTTAATATTGATACATATTGTTCATAAATTTACTATGCATCTAACTTTCCTTATCATCATTAAGCATTTATTTTCATTTTCAAAGTAGGAGCTTCTATGACATAAGTAACAAATTAACTCATAAAAATTTAATAGAAATGAAATTTCTTTTTAACCTAGAGCAGAGAGAAATCTCTATTTAATTTAGGCTCACCTCGGAAAATGCCTTGTTTTCAATTCCTCAACAAAAACTTGAGTGCCTGTCTGTACTGGTTTAAACTCTGCATCCATTTCTGAATAATTGTGTCTGTGCCGATTATTCTGTTTCTTAACTGAAAATAAACAATAAAAAATGTGTAAATTTTCTTAGACTTAAAGGTTTTACTTACCCAGCACAAAGTAAAGTAAATAAGTATTGCAATCAAAATAAAAACTTAATTTCATGTCTATTCTTTTTGTTTCATTATACTAAAAACTAGAAAATATTACTTTCAGCCAGTATTATTATATTTATGATCACTGCATACATCCATTCTTTTTACTTAAATTTTATTTATGAATAGAGTAAAACTGATCAAACAATTTTAATATTACTGGGTAAATCAGAAATCCTAGGATACCCATATCCATGTAGAGGAAAATGGACTTGGACAAAGTTTTAGTTTGGTCTGTACCAATTTTTAAATATTATCAACAGTTAACAATAAATGTTAACTAGCAAGCATAAATAAATGAAAATGATACTTTTCAGATATGAAACTATCCTATTTTACAATTTGTTAAAACACTTTTTTTAATATGCAAGGTAAAGTTTTAGAATCAAATACAATTCAACCTACTAACTGAAAAAAAATAATAACATTTGAACAAAAGATTTTAAGCTGTTTCTCTCCAAGAACATCAGATTAAAAAGTGGAATATGAACAAAAATGTATATATAATCCCTAATTAATGCAAATTCATTTCATTCATTATTATTCAATTGTCATTTTTCCCTTTACACTTTATTAAATTTTTATGACATCTTCCTGCCTCAAATCATGTCCATGATAAACCGCTACAGCCATCCTCTACAAAGTCTTATTATTCAGAATATTAGACAGAATACAACGGTGTGGTAGAGGGAATTGTCTGGCATGCTGGGGCACATGACTATGCAAAATTGTCCTTGATAATTCTGGCCCATGAAACATTTCTGAATCTGCTGCATTGTATATAATTTAAGTGTTTGTGAGATAGAGATTACCTGATTTAGCTCATACAATACAGGTCATAATTCATCAAAGGATATTGAAATACATTTTCAGGATTACTGGTGACCTTTACAAATCATAAAGATAGTGTTCTGTTTTACCATCTTGCCACGGTTTTAATTTCTAATTTTTAAAATGGTAGCTATTGTATTTTTCAGTCTGCACAACAGGGCATATTCAGAAACCAATCATATCCCTCATTAATTCTTTCATTAAATACTAAGTTGCAAAAACCTGGAGAATTCACTGCAGAAAACACAATATGCTTTTCTTTCCTCCACAAGTTTGCTAGTACTTCTGTGAGATATACTAGTAATTCCTGTGTATCCTGAAGCCTATAAGATTACAAAATACCTCTGAAACAATACAGGCAATCTACTAGTGTAGTATTGATTACAAACACTTCAGCATCCATATTTGATACACTGACTAAGATAAAGAATTCATTTGTTTTCTCATTATAGCTACCATCATTTGTCTATTCTCTATCCAGATCTATAAAGCCATTAGTATAATGAAATTTGAGCATAACCTTTATACTGTGTGCTAATCTCTTTGGCCGCTGCTTTCAGAACACAAGTGGCATCTCATTCTTTATGGTTCTGCTTGACAAGTGCAACGAGACGCTCTATGGAACTATTTCCCAAGGTGTTTCTATAGAAGACATTGGTAACAATTCTAACGTTTTTTTTATATGTTACCGCCAAACTAGTATTTTACCGCCAAGTAGTTCTGAGAGTAAATGGTTTTAATTGTCACCGCGAGAGACCGACAGTAAAACAGCTGTCTGGGCAAAGTTTAATATTTCCAGTATAGTTTTATGAATGAAATAAGATCAATTGTTGAGAGAGACCTAGACTAGCAAATCGAGAGAGCAGACGTCTTCCTGGTAACCAACGGACTGCATCCGGCCGAATGTTAGCTTCCCAAGGGAACCAGTAAGAGGTAACACATAAGCCCTAGTAACAACTCACAACAGGTAAACGATTTATTTAATGTTCCTTTTTATATTTGTTAATAATTCATATGTTTATTTGAACACACTGTCCATGACCCGTGAAGGATTTAATGTCCGTTAATTGCATTCAATGGTATTTTAGAGTTAATATCGATGACTTCCCATTTTATTAAATCCTCCGACGGCAGTAGCGTTTGACAATATAGGAGCTTCTCTCAGCATAGCTGTGATCCTATCTTGAATTATTTTTGAAGAGCATGATTATCCTATTATTTGATAAGAACTGAATGTCAGAGCTGATTTTCTTCAGTTCTTTGAGCTGGTGATTTGTCTCCAGACTTGGTATTTTTAGATATCTGTATTGTGTTTATTCCTTTCAAACAATAGCATAGGTTCAACTGTTAGTTCGATCGTCATAAAACCAATGATGCTGGAATTGGGATACCTCCAGCAAGCCCGGTTACCAGTGAATGCATCGCCAACTTATTTTCAATGTGCATAAGACTGCTGGTGGCCAAATTGTGCACTAGTATGTAACTTTTGAGCCTATGTAAAAAGAACGAAAACTTCTCAAAAGTTACTCTGTTATCACTTTATTCTCTATTTACCATCACTCAGAAAACAAACCAGATCTTTGGGTGTTGGATTGTGGGATAAATTACAATACTGGGCTTTGAAAAAATCTTGCAAAGATTTATACAGTCAACTCCCGATTATCCGGGATCGCATCAACCGGGATCGTCAGCTCCACTTGAAACAGTGGGGCGGGAGGAGTCAAATGTGAACGCGGCGGACGGATGCGAGCGCGGGCGGTCGTTGGAGCGTACAGTAACATTTACGGAATAATTTATAGACAGTCAACTCGCTCACAGTCGCCCCCCCGTGTCCTAAATCCTTCCTACCTGTTTACGCGCGACGTGCACTCTCTGGCAGAGTTTCGGTCAGCATGTCTGAGTTTACGTTATATTTTTGTTGTCCTTTTATAAATTCACGCGGTTCTATGATGCGCAAATCCCTAATTACACGTTATCTCCAACGTCCAATCAGATCAGAGCACATCGAAGCATCGAACGTGATGCATGGAGGTGCGATAACCCCGAGCACGAGCGGCCGTTTTTCGGTGAATAAATCCAAACGCGGATTTGGCAGAATTACGCGATCGCTTGAGTCGAACGTAAACACTACCCTTCATCAGTGGTCAGTCTATGCGTTGCTTCTGATCAAAACGAACTGTACAGTAGTGACGGTAAAACAGGAGGCGATACTATTTATCAGCTGTTTTTACAGTCATTGGGTAGAAGTAGGGCTGTGGATATTATGGTATTTGTTTTAACCGTGATTTCGCATTATCCGTGACGGCCCTGCTGGTAATTATCCCGGATAATCGGGAGTTGACTGTATATGCATAAAACATGCACACTCTGAATATTTTTCAGACAAACATTTTAAACATAATTAGAGACTAATCCTTATACCATTCCAACATGTTTCACAGGCCTTTCTCAACTTTGTTATTGACAACTGATGGCTCATTGTCTGATGCCCATATTACGACATCTATTACTGTCTACACCCAGTAAATTTCACATGTAAATTTGAGTATATTCGGTGGAGAAAAAATAAATAATTAATCACTTAAACAATAGTTTATGAGTATCCGAACTTTAAATTTTATAAATTTGTTAAAACTTACTGAGACAGTTTTAACAAATTTACAAGATTTAAACTTTGGATAGTCATAAACTATTGTTTTAATATAACTATATAAAACAACTGCGGCGTAATGTTTAATTTAAATAAATGAAACCACAAATTACTTTTTCTTTTATTTAAAACCTTTTCTTTTATGTACATTTCACTTGCTCAACAATCATCCTCAGAGGTAATTTACAATAAAAATACATCGAAGTAACATTTTTCACCAAATATATACACCAGTAACTTTTTCGCCACGCCCCTTTACATTTCCAACCAATCACGTTGCAGTAAATTCCCCCCCCCCCCCGCTGCAACTAGGTCTGGTCTCTCAACGTCCATATTAAATGGTAAAGAGTTACCATAACACATATTTCAATTGTAAACAAAATACAATTATACATAAATTTTAATTTTACAAAACTACAACTATCTTCTAATTAGTAAATATAATTGAGAGATCGGGATAGGCCCTTTATTACCATTTAATAAAATATTTTTGTCATATTTATGTATGTACAAACTCTCAAAACTATTCAACAGACCTTTTAGATTTATAATTTTTCACTAATTTAAGATTATTTATTTCTAAAGAATGTTTGATGTTTAGGATGTGTTCTGCAATAGTATATACTTGGTGAAAAATGTTGCTTCAATGTATTTTTATTGTAAATTACCTCTGAGAATGATTGCTATGCAATTGAAATGTACATAAGGTTTTAAATACAAAAGAAAAAGTAATTTGTGGTATATCGGTTTCATTTATTTAAATTATTGGTTAAGTGATTAATTAAGATTCACCGAACATAATGGACTACAAAATTCAAGAAATAAATAATGTTGACCTGAACTGATTCTTGAGAAATTTAATTTTCCAACCGTCTAGTCTATTATTTGACTCCATTCACACCCCCAGATCCAACATTTCCCAAAAACCAGATACTATAGCATCTTGCCACCAATATCCAGTTTTTTGTCTTGAAACAAAATTGTTGATTGTGAAACTCTATTAAAAGCAGCTTCAAAATCTACTGTTGGTTTTTTATATGAAAACTCTGATGTATAGTAAAGCTCAAGTAAAGCGCTTTCAAAAATTTTGAGCTGCAAGCTCTTTATAAAGGTCACGCAAAAACATGGATGAACACTTTACTTTTTAAGGAATGCTTTTATGATGAATTTGTACTATTAGTGAAAAAGTATTTGGAATCCAAGAATCTAAAACAAAAAACCATTCGTTTTTCAAATAACTGCCCTGACCATCCAGATTTCGACCTTGATTAAAGGTATAAACCCTGATGCTTCAGTAAATGTACAGATGTTGATGAATAGGTTGGAAGGCATGAGGAGAATGAATTTACATTTAAATCTGATGAGGAAATCATACAAACCAATGAAGAAGAAGATGAAAGACAAGTTGATGAACCAATGAAGCATGCAGAAGCAGTATCTCATTCCAATCACCGCTTAAAGATGGCAACAGAAAACGATATATACCATGGCATCAAATCCTACTCTTACAATGTCTGAGAGATGAAGTGAAAAGGATTATGTAGAAGTGTCAGGGGAAAAAATAAATAACTGACTATTTTCAAAAATATTATTTTTTTTTAAATTGTCAATCAAATTTCGAATAAAATTCATTTTTATGTAACTAAAATAACAAAAATATGTTAAAAAACTAAATAACAATAGTTATGCACATCCATATGGTTGAATCTTTTTTTCAGAATTTTTCCTTATACATACGTAGGTACTTTCTGTAGTCCAAAATTTTCAGTTATCCGAAAAATCCCCTGCAGCAATTAGTTCAGATTACCGAAATTGCACTGTATGCTAATTTTCTTCAAAATATGGTTCTAACACTAGGGGGATATTTACATCTTGTCATCCAATTTTTACATCTTTATTTGACAAATGTATTTAATAAAGACTAATATTTGTGGGTGACAAAAAACATTTCGTAGATGTTTACTGAATACAATTTTTTTAACAAATTCAATTCATTCAAAAGTATAAGATGGGCCTAAAAATGTTTACTTTCAAAAATTGGATTAAAAATACATAACTTATTACTATTGTTATATTGAATTATTTGTACCAAAATTTATCAAAATTTAAATGAATTAATGTATTTTACTGATCAAAATGATTGTATAATAATCTACATGTAAAACGGCGTTCTACAACATGACTTATAACACAAAATCAGCAGTTACATATAATCATATATTATCATTTAATTCACTTGAGGTTACTCACGCGTAACCTGACGGAATTATATCCTGTAAGGTACGCGTTTCAGAAATAGCGCGAAGCATACACAATGATTTAACCTCATGTTTTGTTCGCCACACATAAAGAAATTATCACTTGGAAAATTGCATTTTTTCTCTATAGATAAATCTATCGAAATCTTGTTGCTGTTCATGACAAGCTGGTTGTTAATTACTTATTACACTTTTGCTATTACTTGCAACCAGACATTTTGTTAACTAAATGTTGTTAAATTGTTAACTTACACTTGAAGGAAATATTTTCGTCTTACGGGAGGCTGAAGAAGTCGTAAGACGAAAACGTTTCCTCCAAGTGTAAGTTAACAATTCAACAACCTTTAGTTAACAAAAAGTCTGGTTGCAAGTAATAGCAAAAGTGTAATAAGATAAATCTACTTCATATACTTGCAACTTATAAAATTGTATTTGAAAATACTAAACACCCAAAAATAATTTACACTTTGAATATGATTCATAGAATACTTTATAATTTTTGTTAGTCTTAAATATTGAGTGACCTACAACATGCACTTTTCTTGATGTAGTTTCATCACCGGTTCTATGATGCCCTGTGGATATCACATTCTGTCTTTTCTCAATTGGTGAAATACAATTTACAGAATAGTCCTTACCAAGACAAAGTCTGTCATTTTGACAGGCTTACATTGATGGCTTACTGATATCCTGATATCCATCCTGATGTTTTGGCACAATTTCTTTCAACAAAACCTCCTATAACACGTTCATTCCAAGCTGGAAATTGGAATTTTGTGTGGTGGCCAAATTTTTTTATTGTTTTATTTAGTTACATAGTACTCAAAATAAGTAAATATAATATTTACAAACTTTTATTATTACGTACTTAGGAATTATGGTCCATCACGCGATATCGCGTGATATATCATTCGGCCAAAAAGGGTCCAAAACTTTTAAGTTTACAAATAAAAGCCATTTAAACGTATTAATTGTAATGACTTTAATTAGCTGACATTTATAATCAGGCAAAATTTGAAAAACTCACTCTAGATTGTAATTCACTCATACAATAAAACTATGCAATTGCAATCATGCAATTCAAAAAAACAGTCAAAACCTATTGGTGGAGCACCTGGACAGATTTTACACTCAGATGTGGTGTTTATCATCTTTTTATTTTTATAGCCATTTCTCCAATCTTTCCTAGAAGTTGCATTTACTGTTTTGCCGGTACTAAGACATCGCGGTTTAGCTTTTTCAATTTTAGTTAGCTTGTGTTTGACTCGGTCTCCTCATGTCTTCTGTGTTGTTTGTGGGTCAGAATCTAGTAATAACTCTAGCAGTAACTCTTCCACCTCTGTAATTTAAAAAAATGTTTTTTCGGACAATTCGGCATTTTACTGAGCCTTTTCGAGGGTCCTGGTTGGACACTCATAATTGAAAAATCAAAATCAACACTCAAATAAATAAAAACCTAACTTCAAAATGCTAAATCAACAAATAACTAAACAAAATTATTAGGATGTTACCTTATCCGAACGCTACCACTGTGTGCACTGGCTGATAAGAACAAATCAAAATGACTGGTGGCCATCACCACTACAAAAAGGTCAATCCCTTTCCTAGTGGTTAATATAAGTATTACGCACAATTTTGCTATAATAATTTACTTTGAGTTTGGATAGCAACGACCAAGCGATAACGCGTGATCGGCTGTCCGGTAAGGCGATATCGCGTGATTGGCAATGAACGTGTTAAGCTTGATTAATAACATTTTTCCTAGACACTCCATCTAATGCATATGCATTGCAGATAATGTTCATGAGGTGCCTCAAATTTGTATAGTATTTTTTGCCCTTATCTTTTAAATTTTATTAGTTAGATTTTATAAGTATTGCTCTCTTGTACAATATTTCAAACTGTACAGTAATATATTAATAATATAAGGCTACGCATCTGCTGGGAACATACATTTAAACAAAGTTGCTATCAAGTTCAACTGATTTTGAGATGAAAATGGATAAATGATTCAAACGCGTAAGATACGTAAATTATACAACTATTCTCTGATCTTAGCTTGTGAGGTTATGTTAAAACAAATACGACGTATTATAAATAAAATAAGGTTGTAATACATAAATAAAAGAAGTTGTAAGTTAGAGTTTGTAGTAGCAACACTCACTGATGATGATGACTTTGTCATTGAAAAGTGTATGAGTTAATAAATGATTAATTTGTAAGTGTTGTGTACATCTTTTATTTGTACATAAATTAGTTGAATAAGTTTGTAATGAGCTAACCCATGTTTCCAGCCTTGTTTGTCTGTCATGCATTTAGTGCAAAAACTATGGCCTATTTTATATTAAATAAGAACAACCTCTTACCACAAATTCAACAATTTTTATTTTAACCTAATGTACATTTCGATTACAAAGTAATCATCTTCAGAGGTATTTTACACATGATTAACTTACAGCTAAACCTATGCGTATTTATAGGCAACGGAAACTCCTTGACCATGCCCCCAACAGTATCCGACCTATCATGTTGCAAGTAACAACGTCTGGTCCAACAGAAGGAATTACCGTTACATTATTTTGAATGTTTACACTAATCATTAAGTTTACACATTCAACAAATAAAACTACAACTAATAAATACAATTGAGAATTCGGGATAGGCCTTTTGTCACAATTTAATAATTTATTAGTTTCCTATTTAATAATAATCATGCTTTCGAAACTATTTAACATATTTTTTGATTTTACATTTCTAATTAACTTAAGGTTATTTATATCTAAGTTATGATTAGTTTCTAATTTATGTTCAGCTACATTTGATTTCTCTGGTCTTTGAAATTTATGTGACTAATATGTTCTTTAAATCTGTTGGAAATTTTTCTTTTAGTTTGACCAATATAAACCTTATCACATGAATTACAATTCACTTTATAAATCCCTGACTTATCTAGCGTTTTTATATAATCTTTTGGGTTACCTAAAAGGTTTCTAAGGCTATTTTGGCTTTTATATGCCACTTTAAAATTTACTTCTTTAAAAACTTTTTCTAGGCCTTTTGTTAAATTTTTATCAAATGGTAAACTAATATATTTATTTTTATATTTAACACTTTATCTCTATGATATTAAGGTGGTGGAATCTTTTCTTAATTTATTCAAACTCTGTTTTCTTAATATATTATTAATAATTTTAGGATCATAACCATTAAATTTGGCTATTTTTTTAATTCTAGTCAGGTCAATTTCAAATCTATTTTTATTTAAAGGTGTTTCATTTAACCATTAAATTTGGCTATTTTTTTAATTCTAGTCAGGTCAATTTCAAATCTATTTTTATTCAAAGGTGTTTCAATTAATCTATTAATCATACTATTAAATACTGCAAATTTTTGTGACATACAATGGTTCGAATCTGCTGGGATATACCTATTATTATTCGTATTTTTACGATATATATCAAACTCTATTTTATTATTGTTCTGTATACATAAAATATCAAGAAACGGTAAACTATTATTCCTCTCTAACTCATTAGTAAATTTAATGTTTCTATGGTGTTTGTTGATTTTTTATAAGAAATCGTTAATATTACATTCTTTAAAGTTAAAAATTGCAAAAATGTCATCTACATACCTAACTCATACCTTTGGAAAATACTAGAGTATATTTTTTAATTCTTTTTCAAAATTTTTCATAAAAAGTTCAGCTATAAAAGATGATAAGCTATTCCCCATAGCTGTATTATCTTTTTGCTCATAATATTCATTATTGAATGAAAAATAATTTTGTTTCATACAACACCTGGCTAAATTAACATATTGGTTTACTTTATCATTATCAATTTTATTTTCTGTTAAGAATTCTTCCAACAAAATTAAAGTTTCGTTCAACGGTATACTAGGAAATAAAGAACAAACATCAAATAATACCAAAATCTCATCATTTGTTAATTTTATATTTTGTATTTTCATTATAAATTTTCTTGTATTTTTTACTGAGCATGAATTTGTATTAAATTTTATATTTCCAAAAGTTATTGTCAACCATTTTGATAGAAGATAAGTTGGTGAATCAATTCCTGAGACAATTGGTCTCACCAAATTACCTTGTTTATGTATTTTCGGAAGACAATATAACTTTGGTAGAACAGGATTTGGAACCTTAAATTTATATAATTCGTTTTTCGGGATCACCAAAGTACAATTTTTGATAACATTTGCCGTTTTTTTACAAATTTATTTAGTGGGTTATTTCTTAATTTTACAAAAATCTCATCTTTTAACAAATTATTTACCCTATCGACATAATCATTTTTACTTATTATTACAATTGTATTACTCTTATCGGCTTTTAAATAATAACAATCTTGAGCTCTTAAACTTTTTACAATCTTTAATTCCTGGTTAATACTAGCTTCCTTCTTCTGTAATCTAAGGTTTTCTTCAATTTTTGTTTGGCAAACTTTCCTGACATAATTCTTATCTGTTTCTTTTGTTTTGGAATGAATATTTCAATTCTTTACTTAATACTTCTAATTCCAACCCTGTAAATTTTATGTTAGTTTCATTCCTGACTAAATCTACGTCAATTTTAGGTTAGGCTTAACATTTGTATCAAAATTATTTTTACCTAACCCGTTTCATTTCCTTTCTAATTTTTCAGTTTTATTCATATATTTTTATGATAACTTTATTGTAACATTCATCCCAATTCTTTTTTCTACATTCATTTGCTAACTTTAAATGTAACTTATATAATTCCAGTTCAACTTCACTTAATTTACAATAAAGATATTTAATTTCCAAATCTAACCATTTTTTCTTTGTGAATCGTAAAATTTATCCATTCTAGAATTTTTTAGGTCGGATAGTGTTGGGGGCATGGCCAAGGAGTTCCTGTTGCCTATAAATACGCATAGGTTTAGCTGTAAGTTAATCATTTGTAAAATACCTCTGAAGATGATTACTTTGTAATCGAAATATACATTAGGTTAAAATAAAAATTGATGAATATGAGGTAAGAGGTTGTTCTTATTTAATATAAACATTTACGCTACAGTTGCTTCAAGTTGTTATATGACCTACTATTGACGCAGAAATTACGACCCCTGAGTTTGAGCATCAACCACAGGCGAACCATTCGTGCTAAGATAAAACTATTCACACTATTAATTCTGCATTTTTGTAAATAGCCAAAAAAATTTTAGCACAACTTTTGTTAAATTTAGCTCAAGATATAAAGAAAAAAGTAAGGTTTTATCACTCTTCTTAATTGAAGTTCAACTTTAAAGCATATATGCATTAAAACCACTGGTCCAATCTTTGGGAAATTTTTATACCATATTATATGACTCATTAGTAACCTCGAAATAGAATTTGAAAATTTTATCTCATTTATTAGGGACGTTACTGTAGATTTAGTACAGCAACTTTATCTCATAGGTCCTTTGCCCGACCGAACTGGTTTTTAGCTTGTTTGTAAGAATAAAATCTTAATATATAAAATGTGTATAAACTGTTTATGTATGATTTTTATTCGTTGCGTTATTGATTTTTATTTGATACAGGAGTAATGTGCGCTGGAGTGTGCAATCGCCTCTGCTGCAAGAGGTGAAAGTAGAGTACAGTCTGGTGCCTACCAGTCTGCCCGTGAGTCTCCGAGGAGGCTCACTCAAACCGACTCTGTTTAAAGTCTAATTTGAACGTAAGAATCATTTCCCATCAGCTTTTTTCATGAGAGCTTTAGACCTCCAATGCCAGTTTTTAAAACGTTATTTATTTTTGTTTTTTTTCTAATATTTTTTGGGAAAGATCCACAAGTAGAATCAGCTGTGAAATTATGTTTTAAAACTATTCACGAACGAGTTGTTGGCCCATTTATACACCAAAAATTTGAGGATCTTGCAAAAAAATAGGAAAGCAGGATTTTAAAACCAGAGATAGATGGTTCAATCAATGTACGAAAAAAAACATTGTTTATAAGAATGCTGATTTTGTTGGAGCTGAGGACTGGTTCAAATCGAATGGTCAAAAATTTTGGCCAAATATTCTCCTAGCTGTCTATAAAATTCAGATGAAAAAAGGACTTTATCATCAAGCTTTACCACAACATACTTATGTATTCAAAAATGAAAATGCTACTGGCTGTAAAATATGTAAACCACATATAACAATTTTTTGTTGTGTTAACATTGTTGAACAGAGAGAAAAATTCCTAATCATCAGAAAATCAAAGAATCCATGCTGATTTCAAGGTATGAAAAATCTACTGGATGAATGACCTTCATACACCAATCTTGAATATTAAAAATTTATAGTAAATGGCTGACTAAATGGGATACCACCCTGAAACACAACACTGTCTTTCTAATAGACAACTACACATAAAGACTTAAGCTCTACACTGAAACATATCAAAGTAATTTACCTTCCAGCCAATACTACATCACTTATTCAGCCATGTGACCAACGCATATTAAAAAATTTAAAAGCGTTTTAACAGTGAGAGATGGATGCTAGAATAATAGAAAATATGGATGAATTTCAAACCCTTACCTCAAATGAATTGGCTAAAAACACTTCTTTGCTCGATGCTACTCATCTTGTAGTAAAATCTTGGAATCAAGTTCTGAAAAAAATGTTAAAAATTGCTTTAGAAATGGTGGGATTTTTATTAAAGAAAATCAAGGGCAAGATACATCTGAGAGAACATCAGAAGAGATCCTTTCGATTTCTCTTTCAAAGAATACACTGCAAGATGATGATACCATTCAAACAGCACCGGGAATGATTGAAGATGACATTTGTAAGGCAGTTGCTTCAACATCAAAGGTTGCTAAAGAAGAAAATACTGATGAAGATGAAAATGACAAATGTGTACCACAAAGATCTGAGCAGGAAGTTCACCAAGCTCTTGAGATCAAAGGCAGTTTGTTCAACTAAAGCAGAAAATTTCAACAAACATTATGAATATCAACAATTAATCAACAATATTTTACTGGAAGATTACAGACTATTTCATACTGAGGAATTCTTTGTGAAAAAGTAAATCAATTTGAAAGTGTAAATAAGATCGAAGTGTTTTATTATGAAGTTTTATGGGTTTAAGTGTTTTATGAAGTTTTTTTACATAGTTCAATAATTTTTTTCTAACTATCCTAGATTCAATTAGTGTTTTAAAAACCAAAAATGGAAAAACATAATCTGACATGAAGTATGCCCACAAAATATAGCAAGTAGAAAAACCTAAATTCAAAATTTTACTACAGTACATAAAACAGTCTGGAGTTGTAAAATTTGGTAGATAATCACTCATGATGTCCATGTGCCTGAATTACATTGTAGCTGTAGTGTTATAGAATTAGAATGACTTACTGTAATACTAGAGCTACTCATTGTTCAGTAAACACTTGTGACCATAATACAGTGACTTCAATGCAGTACTTCAATACATCGTGATTATGTGGTCAGTTAGTGTTATCAAATATTATTCTTAAAAAATATGATTACAATAAACAGTGGTTACAGTATAATAAAACTATTATTTTATTTCATTTCATAAGAGAGCCACTGCAGCATTATTACTGCCGATACTCAAGATGTATGATCCGTGTACTTACATCTGTTACACAACCTCAAACTACACTACTGGAGTATTCAATTAACTTTGAGTTTGTTTCCATGTGCCTAAAATCCTTCAGAAATTACAAATACTGCTGATGTAAGGACATCCATTGTCATGAAGAATAATCCAGTTTCTGAGCTTGTCCACATTTTGTTTTAGATTGCATGACAAAGTCTAGTTAGGTCTCACGCCATGTCCAAGCATTTACCTTGAGGTAAAAGAAACACCAGCAACACTTTCTGCTTATCCTTAACACAGTGTACATGATTTTCTTGGCTAAAATTGGTTGATCTTGACTTTCTTAGGAAATGTTGAATGTCTCCATTCCATGAAATGCTATTTGACTTCTGGTTTGTATGCCCAGTGACAATTTAGCTTAAAAATTTACATTGCTATTCCAACAGAGGAAACTTCGAGTTTGGTTTTATGTGACTATGTCAGAATTTTGTGCCCATCATGACTCAACTTTCAAAAGTTTAAGTATTCTATTTCAACTGCATAACAAATACCCTTAAAATTGGATGAAACTTATTGAAAAATGATGACAAAATTGTAAATCCTCTCTTTCTCGAATTATTGCATCAACTTTCTGCCGAAGTTAGCAGTATTTACAGATATGATTAACCCTAATGCTCTTTATCATAAACATTAATACAGGCAATTTTAAGAAACCTTTTTCTTACCATGCCATCATTCATAATCCTTAATCAGGTATTTTCAACAAAAATTCAATTTAAACATCCACGCAATCAAACACACATGTACATAGTACCCAACCCAATGCTTTGCAGCAATATTTAAAAATTGTTCCTACTTAAAAGACACATAGCTAACCTACCAGGTAAAATTAAGAGCAAAACATAAAGAATAATGAAATACAGAACATTTTATATATAAAGGTATACATACTTCAGCTTGCAGAAATTTGTTTTAAAATCTCATGTTCTATGAAATTTTAATCCTCTAAACTTTTTTTACATGAATGAAATAGACATTACAGTTTTAACTTCTGCACTTTAATAGCAGAAATTTTATATTAATTGACATATAAGACATTTCAGGAAACTCGTAAATTTCAAGCTTATAAAAGAAAAAAATTGTGAGTGTATTTTTTTAAATTTATATTCAGTATTAAAATTTACTTACAGATTGATGGTCCACAAGTCTTTTCGCATTGTGGGCAATGGTATTTGTCTAGATCTATTGCAATATATTCCCAAACTCCTACACAACTGTAACAAAAAAATAATAGATTATTAAAAAGCTTATTTAAATTAAATTCAAGTTGTATGATTATATTGTTTATATTTTAGGGCTAAAATTATATTTATGTTATCAACTAAAGAGTAAAAATAAAAACCTTAACCTTACTTCTATGAATAAGCTGCCTTAGTGTGTGTTCAGGAAAAAATACCATTAAATTTAGAGACAATTTTTATATTACTTTATAAAACTATTTAATATACCAAAATTTTTAGAAGAGGAAAATTATTTTAAATTTGAAAAATAAATAATTAGTGTATTCTTGATGGATCACATATTCAAAGGTTGCAATTTGTGAATAGAATATGACATGTAACAGGTATGTACAAATGTCTGACAAAAAGTATATTTTTCAACATACAAGATGCTCAAGTTCAATTTGATATCTATTGTCAAAAATATCAAAATAATAGGCTTTCATTTTCAAATCTAAAGACATTTTTTTTAATATTTCCTCTAATTATTTTAAAAATTTTACAGAAATCAATTGACCTGAAAAAATTATACAATAAATGTTGGATGTAATACTTCTGATATTTAACAGTTTAGAATGACCATTTACAGTTGGAAAATTATTTTTTATAATTTCAAATAAACAAAAAATATATTTCAGCAATATATTTGGGTTATATTTATATATATATATATATATAAATATAACCCAAATATATTGCTGAAATATATTTTTTGTTTATTTGAAATTCCACTGACTTTATAGAGTTGTTATATGTTAATTGTAAACATAAGTTATTCTACCAAGTGCAATCAATTTTTACCTTGTGATGACGCACCTTTCGGTCATTTGACAATTGTCGAATCACTTGTGATCGGCATCACTTGAGTGATTCGACAATGGTCAAGTGACCGAAAGGTGCCTCATCACAAGTTGAAATTGATTGCACATAATGGTGGAATAATTGTTTACAATTATATATATACACATGCATGTGTGTGTGTGTGTGTGTGTGTGTGTGTGTGTATCTATATATATTTATATATAATATATAAATAATATATGTATTTAAGGTATAAATATTTGAGTGAGTGAGTGAGTGTGTGAGTGTGAGTGTGAGTGTGAGTGTGAGTGCGAGTGCGAGTGTGTGTGCGTGTGCGTGTGTGCGTGTGCGTGTGCGTGTGTGTGTGTGTGTGTGTGTGTGTGTGTGTGTGTGTGTATTAACATATAATAAAACATATTTCAAAACCATACTATTCACATATTGTTAAGCAATACAAAAAAAATTTATAATAGGAATAAAATAAATGTATATTTTATAGATGTTTAAAAAATATGCTTGCCTTTATAATTATCTGTCACTGTAGTTTGCAACTGCTAGCTGTGAGTGTAATGAATAAAAAATACAAAAACTCTATAGTCTGATGAACAACAATCTGCAACAGTTGAGAGAGTATCCTGGTCACACCCGTAGAATCATAAGAACTTCTGTGACCAAGAATGTCACTAGAGTAATTTATTTTGTATTGCAAGTCTTTATCAGGTGTTTATTGGTTGAAACCAATTAAGTTCTATTTTTAGTAATTGCTGTACTTATTATATTAATAGCTTGTGAAAATTGTTTTGAAAAACACCAAAATTATTAATGTTGTTTTCTACTACACTTTTATTGACATTAGGTTTCATCGTTAAAACTTTATCAATTTTACAATCTCTTCCTTGAACTATACCTGGGAACATTACAGTAAATAAATTATATTATTTCAACATGTTATATCTTATATACTCCTCTAATAAAATAGGCAGAAATTTTAAAAAACTGGTGTATGAAAGTATTGCTATTTGTTAATGCTTATTCATTGCTATAAAGGGAAAACATAGATATTTCTACATTTACATTAAGGTTTTTCATATTTTCAACATAGTTAGAAATATTAGTTGATATAGTTACCATGTTACAAACCTAACAACTACTGTGCCAATTTTCTTCTATTAAAATTTCTATTATGTAGATTTTGTAACTCGAAAAGTTAAATTGTGTTATTTATTATTTTAATTTTTAAGTTCACTAACTTCATTTTTTCAAGCAAACTAAGCATATTCAGTAGTAATATTAGTTTAATGCTCAGACTCTTGGATCAATTACATTTGCCTTCTTGCCTTCTAGTACAAATGTGTACTCCTAACGTCCTGTATACCCACACACTCCTTCATGTGGTCACCATTCATAATACAGCCAGGTTGCCTGTCTAATATGCAAATTTCAGATTCTGCAAAGTGTAATTCACATTGATGTGTCCCAAGACAATCATAGTCCATAACCATTTGAAATGTTGTAACTTCCAAGCTTCATGGAAGGTCTGGAATTTAGTGAATTAAAATACTCACCCCAGTTTCTTTAACCCTTAGCACTCGACTGTCGGGGGAGCCCCGCCAAGCGTATATTGCAGTTTACTTGTATGTCGGGGGTCACCCGACATGATTTTCAAATGCCTATAACTCGTCTGCAGCGAAGCCCACGACATTCAATCTTTTACAGTTTGGTGCTACACTCTATTGAAAATAATGTGAACTAAGTTGAAAATGCCTAGAAATATGTGAGTCATCACAAAATCTAGTTTGCCGCTACGTTGTAAGCTGCAAGTAGGTTACAGTTTTGCCGGTTATTTGTTTACTCGTAGTTTGCCGTGGCTTCACGTGCAATTAGTGATTCTGAAATTCCTGATCTTTTACTTGATCCTGATTTATTAGAATGTAGTTCAGTTTCATAAACAAAATAACTAAACCAACAGGTAATTGTAAATATAACCAGTTTATGGGTGGTATAGATTTAGCTGTTCAATATAATGAACCGTGCAGTTTTACAAAACGAACAAATAAATGGTGGAGGACAATGTTTTTCTGGCTATTAGATGTAGCTGTAGTAAATAGTTTTACTATCTATAATAACAAAAAAAAGGAAATGAAAGAAAATCCTGTTAAAAAAAATAGTTTCGCCAAAACTTGGTAATATCAGGAATAACCCGTATAGTTAGAGGCCGTCAACTACTGACAAAGAAGAAAGACTGAATTGGAAATTACATTTAATCTTTTCCAATGATAAAAATACTTCTAAGGATTATGTAGTTTGCAGTAACAGGAAGATAAAAGGAGGTAGAAGGGAAACAGTTTTTCACTACAAAACATGCGGCAGAAAACCAGGACTTCATCTGGAAGACTGTTTTTAAAGATATCATACTCTGCAAAATTACAAATAAGATAATAAAATAAGATAATCATGTACATACAGTATTAGTGAATAAAAATAGCTTAGTTTACTAATATCATGTAAGAGAAAACAAAGTTTTCCATAAACAATAATGCAACCTGCAGGTGAGGAATTTGTCCCAATTTAATTACAAGTGGGAAAGCAAAGCATGTTACAAAAATCCGAGCGCTAAGGGTTAAAACATATGATATTATTTAAATTTGTTTTTTGTGATATGGTGACCTAACTGTAATGTTTCTTTGCTAATCCAAAAGAAGTGGGTGACTATTCTTTAGCTTATTGGATGACCTCCATAGTGAAACTGTCAGCTGCTGAAATATTATGGTCCTTTCACAGATATTAATAGCTTGAATACTATTACATATTGAATTAACTATGACTATAGCATGTATGGGAGATACACTGTCTTATCAACACACTTAGTCCTGACTGCTGACTGGCTGAGAGCAAGGTTAATTAGTTTGATTTCATTATTGAAGTTTGATGTTCTCCTACAGGTCTAAGAAACTGGACAGTTTTCCAGATTTAACATTTGGTTTCACTTGTATAAAGCGGTATACACTTGGATCCATTCTATCTGTGGGTACAGGGAGCGGATTGTTCCTAATGCTGGTTTTAGTTCCTGTTCAGTTGTTTATTTCTTGAACACATTATTAACCCACTCACTACCAAGGACGGAATTTGCCGGTCATCAAGGTTTGAGCGCCGTAAATACCAAGGACGTGCAGTGTCCGTGCAGTAGTTTTAAGAAGATTTTCTTGTATTATATCAGATAGCATTGGTGTCTAGTTATACACAGCTGTTTACTATACTCTTTGACGTTTATCCGACAAATCCACTGAATTAGAAACACTGAATAAATTTTTAGGAGATGATTTTTGGATGCGTTTTGCAGATGAAACCAACAAGTATACTCACGATAAAATTACTCCTCGAGGTGATACTTCATATAAGTGGATGGATGTCACAATAGACGAACTAAAGGCATATTTTGCCATCATAATTATATCACAAAAACTGAAACCTAAAATAAATGATTGCTGGTCTACTCCTACAATTTTGCTTACGCCAATATTTGGTGAAGTTATGTCTTGCAATAGATTTTATATGATAAGTAAATATTTACATTATGCGTCGTCTCTTGATTCCACAAATAAACTTATAAAGATTAGGTCTGTTTTAGATATAATATTGAATTTTTACACAATTCAGGCTGAACTTAGCAGAACAACTCCTACAGTCGGCACAGCTACCAAACAGGTCAAATTCTGAACGACCATCCATTTTAACAGATTCGCCTCTATGCCTACAAGGGAAATATTAGGGCGACTTTATTGAAAAAAAATTCCATCAACATCAAAAACTAGGCTTTCAAGACGATGTAAAGTCTGTACAAACATGGGAAAAAGAAAGTAACTGTATACCAGTGCAAAAAAACGTAAAGATCTACTACATTTGGAAGACTGTTTTGAGATTTATCATACTCAGGCAAACTATTAAAATTTAATTAAATTGGTGTAAATATTGTAAAAAGTGTGTAAATATGTTTGTTCATCAGTGTAACAAATCACATTAAAGAAATAGCTGAGGTGAGTGTTAATAATTCATTATTGGCATGCTAATCAATTCAAACTATAAGAATAAAAAATATATTCGGTACTAAGGGTCACATTTTTTTATGGTTAATCTGGTAGTGAATGGGTTAATTGTATGTAGTTGACAGAAGATAACTGCGGGAGGCATTCAGGGTGCTCATGGTGTTGGAATTGGTTTAATTTTTTTTTTATTTCATCATTTTTTTGTATAAACCCTGCTTGAAATTTAAGTTTCCTATGGTAACTATACATACTGTACAACTATACAACTATACATAATGGTGTACAGCAAAGTAGATGGTTTCCCACCTAAGCAGTCTTATTATATTAAGGACTGAAATAGATTCATATCATCATGATAATTTTAGTGACAGCTGAAGGATTTGGTGGTAATTTGTAAAATTTGTATAGGACTCCCTTTAAAGAATTATATGACATATAATTATAATCAAAGATCTTACAGACAAAAATAAACTACTGAATTATATGTAACCTCTATTATTACTTAATGTAACTATTAATAATTACACTTAAAATACTTTATATTTTAATTAGATATCTGTTTCACCTTATTACGATGTTGAATTTTGTGCACAAAACAGAATAGTAACAATCACGATGTTTCAATGTGTTTTGTGTTTACTTAAGCATTATGTGCATTTTAGTGAACATTACAGAAACATTTATAAAAGTAACTGTAACTCATCCATACTGACTACGCTTAAAATATATCTAACAACAGATCCAGCTCTCTACTAAGAATAAATATCCACATTTAAGAAATATATGTGTAGCGCTATGAGAGAAATTATTAGAAATTCCTCTAAAACCCATATATTACACAAAATCTTCTGGAAAATAATCAAACCAGTAAAATTACCATTGGTAACTCAGCAAACAATCCAATCTTTGTATACTCAATAAACTAGACTTTCGATCTGGCTAACAAAATATTATTAACAAACTGGATAGATGAATTCACTTTATTTAAATTAAATTATATGTTCAATATAAAGCTGTGTGTGAAAATTTTTTACCTCAGTTAAAGTTAAGGAAATAAATTTGACACTTTAACCTTTTATTATTTTATATTATGTCAAAATCTTGTGAGGTTTGTTAATTTTTGTTTTTAATTTAATTTTATGTAACTTATTTTCTTGCCATGGTAGGGCCCCCAACTCCCAATACCCCTGCCCTGCCAGTGTGTAAAACTCATTATACACTATGTATACTGTTATTGTAACACCTGACTGTTAAATGTCCAGACACAATTGAAAATAATTATACTTTTATTGATTTCATGTGGCAAAAAACCACTATTTACTGATACGAGGCATGTTTGGAAAGTAAGTACCGGTTTAAAAAAACCAAGTAAAACAATTTTGTTCAACAAAATTTTATTTTCACATGAAAGTACATACCTTAAAATATTTTTCGACATAGTTCCCACCAATGTTCAAACACTTGTCGTAGCGGGTGATCAATTTGTCTATACCCTTTTCGTAGAAGGTTCCCGCTAACGAATGTAGCCATGACTCCACGACAGTTTTCACTTCATCGTCGTTTTTAAAGCGTTGACCGCCTAGCCCACGCTTCATGTCGAGGAACAAGTGGTAATCAGACGGAGCCAAGTCCGGGCTGTAGGGCAGGTGATCGAACTGCTCCCAACGAAACTATCGAACCAATGTTTGAGTGTCACTAGCGGTATGTAGCCGAGCATTGTCATGGAGCAGCACAATTCCGTTACTGAGCATTCCTCTGAGCAACTCAAGTTTCATCACCTGTCACAATTTTGTTTAAAAAATCCTCACCATCATCATTGCACCGTGTGAGAAAAGTCAAAGCACTTCCGAGTCTCTTGGTTTTGTGCATGTCATTCAGCATTTTTGGAACCCATCGGGAACACAGCTTGCGATAACCTAAGCGGCCCTTAACAATTTCGTACAAAACAGTACGTGAAATTTGTTGGAATTTGTAAGATAACGTTGTCATAGTGAAACGGCTGTTCTCTCAGATTTTTTCGTCAACTGCCCTTACCAGATCATCGGTGATGAGAGACGGTCGACCGCTCCGATTCTCGTCATGCACATTACTTCAACCGCTATTGAACATTCTAACCCATTTTCTCACCATTCCTTCACTCATCACATCTTCCCCGTAAACATCTAGAAGTTCACGATAAATTTCAGCCGGTTTCACATTCCTTGCGTTCAAAAGTCTTATTACAGAACGAATCTCACAATCGGCGGGAATACTTATTGTCTTAAACATTTTAAACGTTCAGAGAAAACTGAAAACACAACATACAACAACTAAAATGGCTTGACTCGATAGCTAGTGAACAAGGACGACTAATGCACATGTGCAGAACACCGATTGCAGCGCTACGGCGGCAGTAGAATGAAACAGTACTTAGTTTCAGTATACACCTCATATTTATCAACAGACGCGCTTCACATTAGATCAGTGCAGTGTTCAATGTTGTGAGTCACTGATAAGCTGTTGCTCAGGTGTTTTGTATTATTGTGAGTCAGTGGTGTTTTGGTGTTCTCACTACAGTAAGTAGTGGTTTTTTTGCTACATGTTATCGATAGGAATATATTTTAAAATTGCCTCAAGATGCAAAACACAAAAACTGCAAGTTTTACAAATAATTTTTAGTTCCAAACTACCTGCATGTACTATAGAAATTGTTTCGCCTACAACCAATACTGTGTAACTATCTACAGGTAGGTCTAGTATTTAATTCATAAGTCTTACATCAACCACATAAAACCAACAAAAAAAAAAACATCTAAACTTAGGTAGAAACAACATTCTGATATACACGGGAGTCTCCATAACTCGAGATGAATGGGACCAACATTCCCTCGGATTACTGAAAACTCGGATTACACGGAAATACATTCCTGTACATTAGAAAAAATAGAACCCTAATACTATAATTAAGATGCACAAAATAGGTTTATAAAAGTTTATATAAACGTTTCTTGGAAGCCAGACTCATTTGCTTTGCACACCGTATGGCTATAAACATTTCTTAGAAGCCAAATTTTTCATTTTCTTTCAAATAGATAAAATAGGCTGAAATAAAAATAGGTTAAATTTAATGAAAGCTTGAAAAATCGGGACTCGGAATTTCAAGACTCTACTGTATGTGTAAAAATAATACATATTTTGACTACAAAATTGATGTAGTTTTTACCTTAATAATTAAGAACAGTAACTAATGCATTATTTGTGGTAATATTGGAAATTGTAAAGATGTAGAAAATGTTCATTCTAGTAATCAAACCAGTACTGGTTATAATGCATAATTATAATAACTGATGATGGTTACCTGGTCTTTGAAACAAATTTGATGTAATAAATGTATTTATTGGAAATGTGTGTTAATTACCGACACACAAACCCAGCACAAATTTTATTTATATTGCTTGATAGCTATATTATTTTTAAACTAAATTATGTAACATATTAAGTAACATATTGTGAAACTCAAATATTCAAACAATATTCTTGATAAGCATGATCAACTGATCATATTACCTGAAGGAGTGGGGAGACTAGCACAAGTGTATTATTTTATATTTATTTTAATAATGGTTAAATGTTCCCAAAAACTGTCAGGTAACACAAGAAACAAATAAAACAAAATCACAAAAAAAGACATTTCACTTTCCTAAGCACCTTAAACATCTCCACAATAATAAAGTAAAACTCAATTTTAATTTATATTTAAGTGGTTAGTTTTGTGTAGTATTTTTGTTATAATAATTAATGATTTCCAATGAATCTGTGCACAAAGCACTATTATGAAATGTAAACAACCAATTATCTGGAGTCCAGGAACAGATTAACATTTCATAATAAATTCTATGGGGAAAAAGTTCCTATTAATAAACCATCTGACTGGATTCAATTTATAAACTAATAATTGAGTGTATTATTGACTGTAAACCGTGAATAGCTTTTTTCTTAGTTTTAATAGTCCGTATTTGTTGTCAGCAAAGAATATAAACACGTTTCAATAATGAAATCTGCTACAATTACATTTAACATTATAAACAAAAAATCACACTGCATAAAAGTTTAATACTACAAACACAAACAGTTTACTAGATTAAATAAATTAAACAAGTAGCATGCATCTTAATAAAGACAAATCACAACCAAAGTTAACAGATTTATTTGTTTATGTCATGTGGTTTCCTTCTTCCTAAGGTCAATATACAGTAATACCCCGTACTTATGCGATAGGTGGGACCAAGCGATAACTGTGTAAGTCGAATTCATGTAAGTTGGGGTATAATTTTACATACAATCACATAGGAATCATGTTTAATTGGGACCAAAGTCTAAATAAACTAATAATTTAGATCAAAAGTGTACATGTATTGAAATCTTAAATACATAATACAACAACAAATTGTATTATATTTAGGGATGGGCCGATTCCTAAAATTTTCGATTCCGATTCCGATTCCAATTCTAAAATTTTCCTTTCGATTCTCGATTCTTTAGTTGATTCTCGATTCTCGATTCTTTCAAGTTATATTAGCTTACATGCTAGTTCTCTAATAATTAATTTAGTTAACATCTTGGTCATATGGCAAAACCTTTTAAAAGTTCTGTTTTAATGTAATAGGCTACACAAAACCTTCAACCGTGAGAGTGATATCTGTCTATAATATAATTTATTAAGGTTAAGTTTCGGAGGAATAATACAGTGTTTCTGTTATCCGTCTATTCGCTCAACCGTCATGGCCACGGTTCCGACGGTGACGGTTAATCGAGTTTTTACTGTACTTTTTTGTGTTTTGTTCTGACATTTAGTGAGAGAGAGAGAGAGACGAGCGATGTCAAACGACCAGAAATGGTTACGATCTTGATTGCTGTTGCTTCATAAATAATAATATTTTCGTTTACTTTAATCATTTAATTCATTCAAATCAACTAATACATAAATAAGACATAGTTGGTAATTAATTATTTTTCCACACAAATATAATAAATTTTGGTAATAAATTTTGTTTGGTAATAAATTACTCCACACGCATATTTTAATAGTTAACAAAATAGGAATCGGAATCGACGCTTTTATGAACGAAGAATCGAGTATCGACGATTCCTCGATACCACCTAGAATCGACGATTCCTGGAATCGAGAATCGGAATCGGCCCATCCCTAATTATATTCATACATATTGCAAAGAAGTAAGTTAAAAGACGTAATTTTGACATAGAAGACATTATAAAAGCTAATAAATTAGTATGAAGAATTGTAGATTTTTTCCTTCTCACACAGAATTTCCTCGAACTCACTAATTTTTTTGTTTTGTGGCAGAAATACGCTCATCGTTGTTGGAGTCTAGGTTTTTCAAAATTTGTAAGCCTTGCTGAATCAAACTAAGGCCTTTTGTCAAGTTTCTAACAGTCATTTCATCTTCTACGTCAACTGGGTCTATAGAATCTGCGCTTTCAAAGTCTTGCTCTTGCTCACGCATTTCTATGAGCTCATCAATTAATTGTCAGCTCTTGGTTTGGGTAAATCCAGCAGTTCTTGAACGTCAACATTATCCACTTCAAAATTGAATTGTCTGGCAAAATGGACAAAGTTTTCAATCATATCAGCAATTTCATCACACTCTGGCACTGATTCCGCTTTAGTTTCAGTGAGGAAAAAACACCTTTTTGTTCATAACCTTTGTTTAAACAAAGGGGCAGATAATGGAATGTTTTGTCCCTAGCTTGTTTAAACGACTTTAGCATACACTCATCCACTTCAGAGTTACCTTGTTCTCTGGCTCTTCTGCGGTTATTTCTATATCCACTCAAAGCACTGTTTAAGATTTTTTCCTTATTTTTCAAAAATTTAGACACTGTAGTGGGTGTTATCCCGTACTCTATAAAAATGTCATATTTTTTTTCAAAGCAGTCTTCCACCTCATGAATACAGCCGATTTTTGTACTAAATGGTAATATCTTATACGGAACACGTTGTTTACTCAAAGACATGGTAAACACTCACACAATCACTTCCAAAGTACAGGCAGAGGCACCCAACTGTAACAACAAACCTGTGACTGAACAGAGCGTCGATAGGTAACTGATTCTTTCGATACAGCTTAAGCACCAAATCCCATGAAATCAATCTGAACAGCGAGAATTCTTGGAGGGCAATAACCAGTACGTCTGAAATTCGAGCCAATATCCAAACTAAATGTCTAATGGAATTGGGTGGCCCTACAATGAAAACCCAACTAAACAAACTTCAGAAGGTCATATAACCTCATTCATAACTGAAATGCAATAAGTTCCAGTTTTGAGGTGACAATATTTCTGATGTAATATAAATTTGTATCTCAACAAAAAATACAAGCAAACAAATTAAAACTGGAAAACTGATTTGAAACTTACTAGAAAATTCCACAAATGAGGTCCTACTGCAGATGTGTTTCTCTAAACAAATCAAACAACACATGTCAAATGTTACAAGTTTTTAAAATTTATAATATTTACTGAGATATTTTAATTTATTTCAAGTTCATTCTAGTCGTTATATTACTGTTGTCATGGACAGCAGAATCAATGAGTTCAGTTTTTATACAGCACTTCATTTATTCTTAGTATATAGATTCATTTTACAGTAGCCAAATAGGAGGTTTTATAATTTTATAAAAACATATCGTATAATCTAATTTGGGCTGATCACAGAAAATTAATAATGAATTATGATATCTCATTTTTTATTCTTTTGTGTTTTGAAAAAAATTTTAGATTAGAAATGCTGCTTCATATAAATTAAACCTCTATGTTCAAATCTAAATGGCGTTATACTGAAGATATAAATTAACATTTAAACAACTTTGAGATTTTCATGACCTGTCAATTTTAAATCACTTTAGATTAAAACTAGCTAATTTAGAAAAAAATCACAATTTATAGATGTTTTTAAAGAAACCAAGGGTTCTCACACCATGATTTATTTCTAGAATTAAATTAACACAAAGTCCATAATTTCACAAAAACATGAAAGTGAGTATTAATGGTTTGCAAATATTATAATTCAAAAGTGCTTTCATTATGTTCAATTTTTAATATATTTGAGCAATTTCTTTTAATGTGAGCTGTAAAATATAGTATGTTTTTTTTATGTAGACTGTTATGATTTCAATTTTATTTTGATAACTTTAAAAACAAGTAAGATATTCATGTTTCATCAAACCTTTATGAAGTGCAAATTTAGCTAGTGTATTTGAACAAAGATTATGGTATAAAACAAATACAGAACATTTAAAACATAAAGTAACCTCCACTTCCAACTCTTTATATAAGACAAAGTCACAAAAAATAAATAAGTAAATTTACCGGAAACTGCTGTTGGATAAATATAAATGAATTGAATATACAGTAAACTCCCGATTATCCGTGGGCGGATCAACCAGTTTGCGGTTATCCGGGGTCTGCCATTGTTTTACAAATATCCAATTTTTATTCCAATCAGATTCATGTGTTTAAATTTCCAAACGGTGAATTACGATGTAAATACATATAAAGCTTAATAGAAGTTAAGATGAAGGAAATAGATATGTATATATGTAGGTAATCATTTTTACATTGAAAGGGAAGCATCCCGACGCGGGCCAGCGAAATAAAAGGGGCGAGCAGACTACTGTATATAAGAGACAATGACAAAATGCTTGGACGCCCGAAAACCTAATGTGTATCATAAGATTGTAAACAAATGTCAGCTAATCTCATATACATTATCGATCTTTATGGCTTTGTGACACACGTGACACAAGTAGACACTGTGCGACAAAATGGTTCTCAAGAAACTTAGATCACACATTAAAGCTAAATCAATGCTCACAAAAAAACAGACGAAAGTGACAGATTTTATTGTTAAAAAGTGAAAGTATTATGTGTAAAGAAAATTACATATATACTTACTTTTGACATATACTTATGTACGTATTGTAAATAGTTAGACCTATAAATGTACATGTTATAATCCGTCAAATACATCGACATTTTAAATTATTTTCTGCATTTATTTTGTCCTCTGAAGATTATTTGTGAATTACATTAACCGGGGTCATTATTTGTGTAACTTATAGTATAATAATCGATTATCGATCGTTTTGCGTATTCTTTGTTCATAGCGGATTATCCGGGGAATTCGTTATCCAGCGTTACCGGGCCACCCTATTCCACGCATAATCGGGAGTTTACTGTAGTTAGAAATTCAATTAAATGATAGTATCTGAAATTACTAACATAATTAGCCATAATTTCAAAATACTGAGTGCCTTCGCAGGTGTAGTAGATCAATCATGTCAAGTTCATGCCTCCCAAAGACCCTAAATAGATGTAATTATTACAAACCATATTTGCTAGAGCTATCATCTACTACCAGTGATATTTTATAGATAATCCTGATGAAAAGTGTTATAATTAAATTAGATACCAGAACTAAAAATCAATACATCAAATTTGAAGTATATATGTGTGTGGTGTGTGGTGTGCGGTGTGCGGTGTGTGTGTGTGTGTGTGTGTGTGTGTGTGTAAATATATTATTAATATGTTTCATAATATTACCATTTATAATAAGCCATTAATAAATTATAATTATTGTGTAAGTGGTTGGCGACTTTTAGATACAGTACAAAAAATAATTTGCAATATAAATCCAAAATGGCAGAAATTTTAAAAAATTTTATATAAGTTATTTCGAATTAATAAATGTTCAACTAAATATTACTATACATGTGGCCGCTCAATTACAATTTTCAAACTCCCGTATATTTCCCGATTTACCCAACTGAAAATAATAAAATTACCGTACCTTAGGTACAGTGAAATAATTAAGCTCTATACCCAATATGAACTTGTAGGTAGAATATACCTTAAAATGGCTTGGAAGACAATGCAAGTAAGAGAGTGTGAGATCCATTACTTACTTCTCAAGGAAATCTTCATCAATGCAAACGTAGCCATAGGGAAGGCGCTAATAGCGTTGGACGCTAACTGCTGAGAATCGACTGTGAATTGGGTTATCCCAAAACATCACCTCCACCAACCACCACATCGTCATGGCGAGTAACAATAATAACCCCCTAATCACCGTCCGTACAATACACCCTTACGAAAGGACAGTGGGGGAAACTACTATATTTATAATCGTAAAATTATCATCTCTAATTCGTCAGATCAGTCAGTATTTTTGTATAATTACAGTAAAACATTACTTATCCGAAATATAGAGGGAGTACTATTTTTTCATACATATTTCGAGCATGTAGAAACATAATTTTTACCCTATTTATTGTTTACATTAAGTATATTCCATCAAGTTAGACTTGTGACTTCCGTAGAGTACATTAAAGAAATAGAGGTGGATGTAGTACAGCAGTGAAAGGAGGATTTAATAGCCTACTCGCGTATAACACAGCACAGTTTTGTTAATGTTTTAGTTGGTGTGCTAATGATTAGTGTATCAACCAACATAGTATTTTTCAATACTAAGGATGCCCCAACTAAAGACAACAAGTCTCTTCAACAAAAAGTGGCACTCAGATGTCAAATTAAATCCACTGTTATGAATTTATTTAAAAACATATATTATGGAAAACTTAACATGTCATGCTCGGTAATTCAAGATCATGTGGTACCTTTTTTTGTAATATGTGTTCTTTCATTAAGTAAATTATTGACGATCGCAAAATGACTAGTCGAAAACAAAACATTCTACGACACCTTGAGTAGAACTAGCCAATGCACACATGCGCATACGCAAGCATCGAGTGTCATCCCTTCAATAGCCAGACATACTCCCCCTTACTTCTCATTTTTGCTTGAAATATGTGAACAAAATGAGACGGCCTGTACAGTCCAGTCAAAGACTTGACTTACAACTAACCTTCCACAGTTCTAAAAATTATGTTATGTATCACTTTAGCTGCCATGAGGCCAAACCGCATTGTTGTCTAGTAACATTTTATATTTATTAATACTCCTCAACTGACGTTGCTACTTTTGGAAAAATGAATGCATTGCATTCAAGCTTCACACTACGTACAGAACTAATTATAATGATTTTTGTTTTACATAAAAATGCCCACGGCATTATAAACATGGTATTATTTATTCCAGGAGCTAGTTGTCAGTAACTACCGCCCGACACACTTATTTATTAACAATTTTAGTGAAACACGTGAATTTTGTATTTTGAGTTGTTTATACCAAAAAAGTTAATTTATTGGACGTATTATATTAATTTTTAATATTGTTTTCAAAATTTTACAAAACTTGTTAAAGAAGTACGAAATATTGACTAAATATTAAATTTATTTGTAAAATAATTCTTAAAAATTATTTAGTTAGACTCAACCTGAAGTAGCTAATCAGAGAAAGAAAATGTTTATACTTCCGTTCTATATACAATATATATATATATATATATATATATATATATATATATATATATATATATATATATATATTGTTTAATATTCCTGATGATGTTGGTACTGTTAGCCAACGAAAGGCTTTCAATTGTAAATTCAATTATAATTCTTGTATTTGTATTTAGACTTTTTTCTTTATTAATACACAAGAAAACGTACTGCGATATTTATATATATAAACTCATGTATAAATCACATGTGACAAGTTTACATGTCTTCGTGATATGCATCAAAACACTTTTCTCGCCAGCTAGCTTTTTACGTGGATAACCAGAACATGGATTGTGGTTTTGTTGTTTATTGTTTATACACAAAACAAAACAAAAATTAAGACCATGTTTTACAGATGAGAAAACATAATTACCTCCAAAACAATGTCCGGGAAATTGGCCTGATGGAGTTTTAGGTATCATCTATGCTATTAAGAAACTACGTCAGGCCAATAAGCAAAATACGTTTGATTATATATATTATGATAAGAAACGTATTTTTGTACTTAAGTATGATTGGAGAACAAAAAAATAAGTACATGATTAAAAAATAAGCTTAAAATATTTTGGCAACTCTCGGAAAAAACACCAATATTGTGGCCAGCCACTAACATGATATTCGATAATTTTCCCATCGATTAGAGGTTTCGGTACAGGGTACCATCACAAATCAAGTCCTGATACTCTTTAGAAATACAACCTGTTCTACCCCACCCCCACCCTAACCTAAAACAATCACGAGGTCAGTTACACTCTATTCTATTATAAAATTATATTAATACTATAATTCTATTAATTACGAGCGCTCACACACACAGATTCACATATTCTCCATTGTTAAACACTACCCACCACATTTGAAGCACCTGATTTCAAACAAAAAATCTTTCAAACACTGGTAATTAGATTTTTTTAAACTCATTTTACTTCGTGAGCAATTTTTTTAGTTCTTTACAAATTTCTTTATATGGCGAAAATGTTTCTTCCAAATGTCGATTAAATTTTAATGCTAGTTCTAGAGAGAGATCAACTTTAGGAATGGCTGCATAACTGTTTGGCTGACATAAAATTACTCTGACAGATTTTAATATCAACTTCGGCGACACTTTTAACGATTTCTTCATCTTCGTTATCCGAGATAGGCATAGGTTCGGTAATTAGTTCTTCCAGCTCTTCTTCCTTCAAATCCTTGTTCGTACTTTTCAAAATATTGTCAAAATCTGTTAATGTCTTCAAATCCTACACTGTTAGGGCCAAGTACTAATAAAACAATATCAGTAATAATGTTGTGAGCTTCTGTCGTGACATTGTCCTGGTAAACACAGTCTGACTACAGTTTCTTCTAACATGCACGCACCGATGATGATTTAAGTTTGACCACTGATTCTTTTATTTTAGAAATGCAGTTCTGGATATCATATTTTTTCCAGCATTGGTTCACTGTTGAACTTTCGTTATTTTCCGAGGTATTTAAAAATTCGCTGAAAGTACGCCGAAGATAATAACCTTTATAAATGGAGATGACAACCTAGTCTATACGGGGAATCAAGGTGGGCATGTTTGGTGGCAGGAACAACACTTCTACGTTAGGATGTAACTAATTAGATGTAATGAGTGTCCAGGTGCATTGTCTATCATGAGAACTTTAATAGGAACGAACTTCGATTTCAAAAAAACATTCCGCTTCCTTAACAAAAAAGTGGAACCATTCTGTAAACAGTTCTCCAGTTACTCCTGCCTTCTAGTTCGCTTTCCATAATTCCGGAAAATGATCCTTGTCCTTGTCTTTCTGTGCTCTAAGGTTTAGGGATCTGTAAACTACCACTGGTTTCATCATGTAACTGCTAGTACTACAGCACAGTAGAAGTCAAACTATCCTTTGCTGCCTAAAACCCTGAAGCAAATTTCTCCTCCTTAGATATGAAAGTTCGTGAAAGCATTCTTTTCCAAAACAGTCCGATCTCATCTGCATTTAAAACGTGATCGACTGTGTAGCCTTACTCCGAAATACGTTAGAAATGAGTGGGTGGCTTCATGATCCGTTGATTAGGGATGGCCGAAGTTGATGTTTTTACTCATGTGCAACAGTTGCCGCTACACATCAGTTTAAAACAACTAATGCCAAACATTAGGTTGCATGTGACTGTTGCTTTAGTTGCGAGCAACATGTCACTGTAATGACTGTTATAGCGACTGTCGCTGTAATGTGCGAGCACATTAGTTGAATGAAAACATCTGATTTGGCCATCCCAACTAATGCAGGCTACAGCTAACTAATGTATTGATTATTAGGTGTAAATATAGGCTAATAATAACACTTAGATTTCTATTAAAAAAATATGCATAAATACATATAAAATAAAACTCATTTCATTCAAGGCTTACTTATTTACTTAAGGTAAAAACAATTACCGTGAAATATATTTACATTAGCCCTACATAAGAAATCCTTTTACCATTAAAAAAATATATATAAATACATATAAAATAAAACTCATTTTATTTAAGGCTTACTTAATTACTTAAGGTAAAAACAATAACCCTGAAATATATTTATATTAGCCCTACATAAGAAGTTTTGTCATAATATTTTTCACGTTCAGATTGTAAATATTAGTTTAAGTGCAACATTTTTGTAGGTAATAAGCTTATAATAAATTATGTTTTCGTTATTGGAAAATTATTTCTTTTTTTTAGTAAGTAAACATTTTATTGCACGGGTTCTTTTCTTTGAAGTTGGTTGTATTTTTTAAAATTATTTAATATATTTTTATGTTGCAATGAAACAATTTTAATGGGTCGAAATCAGTTTCTGAAGCATTTTACCGGCTAAAATAATACAGACATTATACTCGTAAAAATCAATTATAGACTGACATAAATGATAACATATAAGGAATTATGAATCAGGTCTGTAATCAATAGCAACGTCCCTCTTGCAGAGTTATTAGACATTAGGGACTCCCTACACATCAGGTTGGCTGAAAGCAACTGTTGAATCACATTAGTTTGTTTCACACTACACACCAGATTAGCAGGAAACAACCAATGCCCGCGCATTAGTCTGCTACACATTAGGTTAGCATAAAACAACTGTTGGCAGGCATTAGTTTGCTACACATTAGCTTAGCAGAAAACAACTGATCTCTCGCATTAGTTTGCTACGCATTAGGATTGACATTAGGACTTTCTCCACATCAGTTGCGCGGTCATTAGGTTGCATACAGGCAACTGTTGCCAAACAACTGATGCCGATGTTTTCGGCCATCCTTACCGTTGATGCTGATTCACCGGCAATTTTTACGTTGTGATTGGAAAATTTGTCTTTTGACACGTCTTTTGAATTTGTCAAACCACCCTTTACTTGCTAAAAATGGTTGACGGTCGCTACGTTCACCAGTTTTGAACAAAATGTTCATACAAACGCCTAGCTTTTTCAGGAATAAAAATCGAATTCAGTGGCATTTTTTGGAATTGATCTTCTATCCACACACTCAAAGATTTTTCCATTCACTCGATGTTTATATCGCAACATACAGAGGTAACTTTCACCGATTGACATATCCGTTCTGTGACATTTCCTTACATTTCCTTCATTTTTTTTTTATGTAACACACTGTTGACTCGTTAACTCTAAAATACTTCACGACAGATGCTATGCTTTCCCCACTCTTTAATTTATCTAAAAGGTTAATTTTCCTATTCAATGGCATAACGGTTTTATGCCTTTTCTTGACCCTTTCTGAGCTTGATGATATTATAACTTGGATAAACAATTAAAGGAAAAAGATACAACTAAATAAAACAGATTCACTAAACACTTCCACAAGTAGACGCAAAGTTTACGAGATACGACACCTCTTTGGTAACTGAAAGGGAAAACAAAATTCGAGTTATTTACGGACCTCTGATACGATTATTGATGTTTGGATTTCAAAAACTAATAAATCAGCAGAAAGTAAGCTGTGGTGGTGCTAAACGTATCAGTCCAGGATCTAAGGAGGTTGAGCATGCACTGAAAGCCTATAATAATATATAATAATTTCATTTCAGATTATTGTTCTGGGCACTTGGGTGATTGTAAAAACTTATGTTGCCGCAACCTCACGTGGTCGACATACTGGGGGGGGGGGGGAGTGGGAAACTTCACGGGGAACGTGCTGTACTGGAACTGTTGTATCTTTTAAACTATAAAACATAGAATAACCAAAAAAATGTTTTTAAACTTTCGTGTCTAAATCATGGTAACTTTGGAACGAAACAAGCGATTTCGATCCAATTTGGTAAATAGATGTAATTTGTTATTTGTGGGAATTGTTAATAGGAAGAATCGATCAATCAGACGTTTACTTTTTGCTCACCTTTTTTACCCAGATTTTTTTAATTTTTTACCAGAAAAAGTATGTATTTCTAAAATGCATTTATAAAGATTAAAATTCAATCTGGAGGAACACAATTATTTAAAATTTTTAGAGTATAGTAAAATATAACATAAAATATAGAGGATCGATCATATACTAAAATACTGAAAAGTGTCGCCGAATAGAATAAACACTTTATATGTTAGTATTAATTAAAACCATTATTTATTTAAATAAACTATGATTTTAAAGTATTTCACTATTTACTAAACTAAGAAAACTAATCTAAGAACTAATCTAAGAAAATGCTTCTGTGTAATTAGTTTATAGTTACTATTGCTTGTGATCATTTGTTTTATAGGACTTTGAATATAATTTTGTAGAAATATAGGAATAATATTGATGCATATACTATATAAGAGACCAATAAAAGTTCAGGCTAAATTCATTTAAAGGTTAATTTATTACATACCATTATAATTCATGCTCTTCTAGATCCCATTGTGTAAGCTTGTTTCTGCATTTCTCTTTACAAGGATAATACGAACACCAAGAAATTTCCTCTTTGAAGCAAGAAGAAGGTGGTTTAGAAAAGTTTGTACATTTGCACGATGGAATCATTGTTTCTAGCATTCATTTTCATCTACAAATCCTTCAGATATGTAATTTTCCAACAGGTACAGTTATATTTTTTATTAAGTGGCCTGTAGCGTACTTTATAAGATTTCACCTGTTTTCAGGTACTGTAATGTATAATATTTTTAAGATAATTTCTAGAACTTTCTCTACTTTGAACCGTTGGTGGTCAGTGAAATCCTGGAAATTTTCAAAATTTGGTAAAATGGCATTTGGTATAGAATGCATTAGAGAAAACTAAAGGAATCTACTCTCCAATGGATAGAATTAGTATTTTGAGTATCATCATTTTCCGAAGTGAAACATATAGAAATCCAAAGAAAGATTATTATCTCCTCAAGAATAATAGCGACTCAAAAAACACAAACTTTTGAAGTACTCTCCAAATATACCATACGGAAATGGCTACTTGAAGAAAAGTGTGAGATCTGATTTAATTAATGTAATTGAATCTGAGACTACTTGTCACAAACATTTGACAGACTTGCTGTTTGACATCCAGGTACACATCCTAGATGGTATAGCTCTTATTCATTCTATACCAAATACGATTTTGTCAAGTTCCGAAAATTTCCAGGCTTTCTTTGTTCACCAACTGTCTAAAGTAGAGAAAGTTCTAGAAAATATCTTAAAAACTGAATTATACATTGTTTATGATCGTTACAGTAACATATCTACATCAATAGAAAATTCATAAACCACTTTCAGAGGTAAATGAAAATCACCATTAGTAGTGAATATCCACAACGAATTTACTAGGGTCCTAAATGAATGGTCCCGATACATTGCAGTACCTGATAACAAGTGAAATTTTATAAAGCACGTTGCAGGCTACTTATTAAAAAATATAACTGTCCATGTAAATACTTTACATATCTGGAGGATTTGAAAGTGAAAATGAATGCCAAAAGTCTTGATTACACCGTGCAACTATACAAATTCTAAACCACTTTCTTTGTGCTCCAGAAAGTAAAGTTCATCCTGTTTATATAATCCTTGCAAAGAGAAATGCAGAAACAAGTTTACACAACGGGATCTAGATGAAGATCAACTATAAAGTATGTAATCAAATTAAAATTTAAATAAATTTTGCCTAGACCTTTATTGGTCTCTTATACAGTATATATGCATTAATATTATTGCTATATTGCTACCAAATTATATTCAATGTCCTACAAAATAAAGATCACATGCTACAACATAGTTACACTATGCCTTTTCTTAACTTAATAAATAGTAAAAAAAACTTGGAAACCATACTTTATTTAAAGAAATGATGATTTTAATCAATACTGACATCTAAAATGTTCCTTCTGGACGGCAACACTATTTAGTGTATGATCGATCCCCTACACTTTTTGTTCATTTTAATATACTTTAAAATTTTATATAAAATTGTGTTCCTCCCATATTGGATTTTATTCTTTATATATACATTTCAGAAATACATAGGCTAATATTTTTGGTAGAAAATGGAAAATCGATTTTCCGTATTGAAAAGTTAACTTCTGATTGATCGATTCTTCTTGTTAACAAACATATTCCCACAAATAACAAATTGGATTAAAATCACACGTTTCGTTCTAAAGTTACCATGATTTAGACACGAAAACTCTTGTGACATTAGTATATATTTGTGTATATAAATTTTAACAAATATTTTTTTTAATTCCAGAGACCTTAAAACAAACTTTTATTTTAGTCTCCAGCTTACGTTTACCGCAATGAATGAATTTTCCAATGGAAATTTAGAAAAAAGTTGTAAAAGTAGAAGTTTTAAAAAAATAATTTTTTACTCAGTATTATACTTAGCCATTCTTATGTTAGAACAATTGTTGAAGCCCTTATTTTTGTGAGTTTTAAAACTTCTTTTTTGTTATTCTATCTTTTATAGTTTAAAAGATACAAAGGATCCAGTACAGCAGGTCCCCCCCCTCACCTCCCCAGTATGTAGACCACATCAGGGGGCAAATACATACAATTTTACCATCAGCCAGAACCATAATCTGAAATAAAATTGTGTTAGACTTTCAGTGCATGCCCAACCCCCTTTAGATCCTGGACTATATGTATGGAGCGAATGCGGGTGCCGAATTGACTCATCGTTGTTTGTCAGTTGTAATGACTTGAAAAATTGTTGTTATAAATAAGGATTGCCATTTTTTGACATAACATGCACAATAGTTACACTATCTCCTTAACTTCATTTTTAAAAAACTATACATATTAGCAGGAAATGCAATAATTTTGCCAAATGCGAATAAGCGAAACCTCAAAAACTTAATCTGCGAATAAGTGAGGGACTAAGTGTATGTTAGTGTTTTTAGTAAAATTTATTCTTGTTAAGAATGAATTATTAAGTAACATTTAAGAAAAGGAAAAATCGAAGACAGAGCAATGTTTGTATACTTTTCCCCTTTTCTTAGTTAAGAACGTATTTTTAAGTATTTGAAAAATAAAAAAATCGAAACCCTTGGATTATCTATGAAAACATAAGTAAACAAATAAAATATTTATTGTGTTTGTATTCAATTTATTATTATTAAACTCGCAATTCGTTATTAGTAACTACAGTTTTATTGACTTATAAAGTAAGCTCAAATCATATTTAATAATTAAAACTAGATCAAAAAAAAAAAACAAAAGTGATTTTTTTTAAAATACTTTATACAGCATTGAAAGGCAGCTTTTCACAAATAATTTTGCCAAGACTAAAAGCCATTTAAACTGAAATGATACTTGCAGTTTTTGTGTTGTAAATCTTTGCTGAATATAACTAAAAGGATTGATGAATTCAGGATATTTTGCTGGATAAAAGTGAAGACACATTTTTTTTAAATAATTTAAAATACATTATACTAAAAGATAGACACAATAAATTACCTTATTAATCTATTCCTCACAAAGTGTTGTAGTGAACATTCTAATATTACTACCCACAAGATAAAGGTCAGGCTTTACATCAATTTCTTAACTTAGGTTGGAAAACCCTTTATAACTTTTCTCCAAAATACCTAACCTAAATGGATACAAGTTAGTTAAATTGCATTACAATATAGCTATATTGTAATTTAGTCTCTAGTGTAACATAATACTCAGTTTATAAAACAACCTAGGAGTTGATAAAGTTTGTTTTGTCCTAAAACCTATTTTTCAACATTTTAATTTGGATTGCTACTGCATGGGATGCAATTAGGCCAATAATACTAGTTAATTCATGGCAAAAATTATTGGATCATAAAACAAATGATGAGGGAAATGAAAAACTTATTACAAACAAAAAACTTTGTTAGTGAAGCAAATGAAAAAATCGTCGATCTTCTCCAAATCGAAGAATTACTTCATAGAGTAGGTTCATAAAATAAGATAATATTTCATTAATATAATCTAAATTAAACATCTATTTTTGTTGCGATATTTAAAATTCCTGATTAGAATGACTTAAAAGTAAAATATATGAAAACAAAATAAACGAGTTGAATCATACTTCACCAAGAATCGCCCAATAAAGAGTAACACTTGACCAAATGCTGGCCCTCTTCGACTTTCTTTTCATTTTCACATATTTTACTAAATATAAATGCTTAACATGAAACAAATTATTTTAACTGTCAGAAAACCGTGTTTGAAAAAAAACATCCATGTTAACTTATATACAATTTAAATTTCATAATAAATCAGAGTACTATTTTCTTCTACGTCAGTATATACCTCAAGGTATTAACAAAACATCTTGATTAGATCTTAATAAGATTCACCAAACGTAATGGACTATAAAATTCAAGAAAACATCTTGAACCATTTAACCTATAACTATATTTTAATATACCTGCATATTAATATGATGTAACGTAGTGCAGTAATTTTGCAAAAAATTATTCATACAGAAGTAGCCTACATTAAGAAGTGAGGTTATAATTAAACTCCAATATTTAATAAACCTTTTAACACTATGGTTTCTGAGACCTGAAATTATTAGAGGGTTCTCCCTACTATTACCTATTGTTTTAGTAGGAAATATAAAGAATTATAGATAACTACTGTACATAAAATTTGTCAATTTTACCAGTTCAGTAGTTCAATGTCACTTTCATTAAGTTTATATTTTTTATAACCTAATTTATTCCCACTGAAAACTGCGTACTGTACCTCTAGTTTGTTTATAAAATTTTGTATGTATTGGTATGTTTAGGTTTTTTCATAGTTCTTTCAAATATAAAACACTATGTTTACTGAGTCTAAAAATCATTTGTTTCATATTTAAAATATATTTCAAGTAATATTGAAAAAAAAATTAAAAAATCTGATAGAACCTAATATCTGATACTACCTAATATAACTACAAATTATCCAGGTAATGTAGATTTCCATAACCAATCATCATGGATAGTGGTATCAGTTTCGGTATACCATCCTACAAAAACAAGATCAAGGCCTTTCATTTTATTTGGCAACTACTATGCTTCAGTTAGAAACGTTTTTCAATAAATCTTGAGAAAAGAAATATTGTTGCTACTATCTAATGTGTTATAAGCTATATAAACCTGACAAATTTCTTGTATGTTGTAAAGCTAAGTTAAATGCATTTTTTTTAATTTGTAGGACAGGCACTGAGTTTTATTATATTTTTTGCATGGTCCTGAGTTATTTTCATTTTACTTGATACCTGTTTATATTCTGATAGTATTATGGATAAATGATAAATACCAATATAACTATATATTTGCCACAAATAATTCAATTGTAACATAAAAAAGCATGACATAATGTTAATTGTTCCGTTTAGCCACGTAAGCCATTTCGACCAAAAAAACTTTATCGGCCGATAAAAAAACTATTAATGAATAAAAATGAAAAAAAAAAAATTTCCACTAACTAAAATATACTTGTTAAGTATTTAGGTAGGATATCTTTGGTTGTAATTTTATACAACATTACTATATATCTATAATAAAACATACAAACAGGTATATATAAGTATATATATATTAAAATATATCTATATATTAAATACACAAACATATGTAAGGTAAAATCGGTCAGAACATTTTACCGGCCTATGCAGAAACTCATAACAAATATTTTTACGTAGGTAAATAGTAATGATGTATAAAATTACAACCAAATCTATCCTGACTGGATACGACAGAGGCAAAAAATGTAAATAATATGGTAAATACTTTATGAGTTCTTTTGCTAGTTTCAAAATAAAACATTTATTTTGTAAAGATCTAACCTCAACTTTATTTCCGATTACAAGTGACAGTAGAGAGGGTGGGGATGAAATAATTTTTTCCATAATTGTAATTATTTAGGACGTCAGCACGTTTTTATTTATTTTGGTTTACGTTAAGAGTTTTTGCATAGGCACGGCCAATTTTATAGCCGAAATCGTTTATGTGGCTTAACAAAACAATTACCAAAAAAATTCAATTATTAAAACGTATGTTTTAGGAGTTTATAAGAGTGCATGTACATATGAAATAAAATTCAACTTCTGTTACACTTGGGAAGTAAATGAGAACCTTGGAGAAGTTAATTTACCTTGCAAATATACCTTAACTTGTACTTTCAATATTTAGTTAAAAATGTATTTGTCAGTTAATTATATAACCGTTGATACTACTCATCCAGGCACATTTTGAAAATAAGATCTATATCTTGAACTATAAGTATGTTTACACATTACTTAGAGGTTATGTTCAGTTTCTACACTTTAAATATCCATATGTTTAAAATGTTCACACAAAATGCTTTCAACCCCCTAACTTGGGTAAAATAAGCTGAATCCAATTATTTTGACATTTATTTCATCATGGTAATTATACAATATAAATAAAAAACCGAGTTATATTTTCTCATGAAGTGTTTATTTATAAATTGTCATGGAGTCAAAACGGCATTTTAGTATAGTGTTAAATTATACATTCTTGTCTGCAGTTTGTAATTTGAATTTTAAACATATATTCTCAGTGCTTTTTTAGGTCACTACTGGCAAAATAAGAAAATAAATATAAACAACTTATGTCAACCCTAACCCACTATGTTTCAACACTAAAAATATAGTCAAACTTTTTCTTATAAATTCATTTTTGTAATAAAGATTCACACTGTTATCGGAATAACATAAATGTCCAAATTTCATGGTACTTAATATTTTTGTTGTGACAAAAGCTAGGTAAGACTAATTAATAATCCTTTTGTTTTGAAAGTGTTCATGCTATTTTTAAAACATGTGCAAAAAGTTTATATAATTTGTTGACAAGCAGATTCATATAACCTATTAGATTTTATAAGGCTTAAAACTAGTAAATTTTTACTTTAAATTTAAAAACTTATGCACTTTCAATTTCTACAACCAAAATTATACAATTGTTTTTTAAATATAGCTAATCTATCTTCATAATTCTGCAACAGTTGATTAAAAGATACAAGTTTATACCCACCTTCCATGGAACCAATCCTTACATGAATCACATTGTATCATAAATTGTTTAGCATCATAAGGCTGGCCACAAATACAATAAAGGGTTTCAGTTGCCATTTTCTGGTAAAAATATAAACAGAACTGTCGACCAGTGTGACCAAAATCATAAACAAAAAAATTCAATTTTAAAAAGACAGAAAATTCATTTATCTATGATTAGGAGAATATTATCTCACATATTTCCTGTATAAAGAAAATTAATATTAAAGAGATAACATAACGAGTAATTATTTACCTACTATAGAAACTTTGAAGTTTCTAATTTATAACAAAATATATATTTTACCTAATATTTTAAAGGTGCGTTAACTACAGCAATCACTTTAAATAGGCTCTTTTACGGCTTTTTAAAAATATTCTTAGTACAAATACGTTTTTTATCCATAATTTTCAGGATTTTTATTACAATGTTTGCAAATGCAAATTAAATTCATTCAGGAACTTTTTAATATAAAAAATACACATACATTTTTAATCTACAAATCTATCTATGGAAGTTCATCTACGATGGAGGCACTTAGTAAGGTGTCAGTCACGGTGGGCAGCCATTCAGGGGTCTTTGAAGCTGACTGCTATAAAGAGGCGTCATATTAAGTTATATATATTTCTTGAGCGATCGATACTGGTGGTTTGCTTCTTGGGAAGTAGTAGCACAATTTTATTATTATTTTAATAGGAAATGAGTTTTTACAAAGAAATACGACTGCTATTAGCAATGCAAAGCAAAAAAAATTCGGGTGCATGAAAAAAATTAAAGAGAGAAAAATTAGGGAGAAAAACCACTATGTCGAACTGTAGTCACAAGATGGGTTTTCAAGGATTATAATATGTCGCGAGAATGTTCTACGAATTGCATGATTTGAAAAGAAACACAGAATGTAAAATAATAAATACACAAAAACCTGTTAACCACAAACGTTCTTTATTTTACCCTTATGTACATTTCAGTTACAAAGTAACCATCCTCAGAGGGATAACTTACAAAGACTGATTAACGCTAGAAAAATACCTAATTTATAATCTACAGAACTAGTCACCCCCACTCCAACCGCCGCAGCCCCACCTTTTAAACAAGGCGTAGCCACGCCCATCGAGTGAAAGCAAGATATCTTACGTCAACCTACTAAAATATAAATTAAAAATACAATGAATTCGAAATGAAAATATTTTTTGAAATTATAACCAACACAAAATTTAATATAAAAATCATAATCCTATTTAACAATTGAATATAAAATAGAATGAGGAATAGGACCTCTATCAGAATTTAATAAATTCTCAGGTTTATGTTTACTAATGTTTAAACTTTCGAAACTATTTAACAATTTATTAGTTCTAACATTCTTAACATCTAGATTGTGATTGCTCTCTAAAATATGGGCTTATCAAATCTTTGGTATTTAATATCCCTAATATGTTCCTTAAATCTAGTTATTACTTTTCGTCTTGTCTGCCCAATATACATTTTATCACAATCCTTACAATTAACTTGGTAAATCCCTGATTTATCAAGTGTTTCTACTTTATCTTTAGCATTACCTAATAAATTTTTAAGGTTTTTATGATTTTTATACGCAACTCTCAATCTAACATTCTTAAAAATTCCCTTCAGCCTTTTGGTTAAAACTTTGTCAAAAGGTAAACTAATAAAACGGCTTTCTTCTTTAGTTTCCAAAGGTAATGTTATTAATCTATCATTGGATGTTGGCTTTCTATAAATATCAAAAACTATTTTATCTCTATTCCTAATACAATAAACATCAAGAAACGATAAACGTTAATCTTTTTCGATTTCATAAGTAAATCTAATATTAGTATGTTAATCATTGAAAATCCTTAGAAATGGGTCTATTTGAAATTCTTTAATATTAAATACAGCGAAATTATCATCAACATATCTTATCCAGACACGAGGAAAATATTTAAGTTTCTCTTTCAGTCCTAATTCAAAATTACTCATACTGTTAAAAAAGGCTGTTTCTCATTGTTGTACCATCTTTTTGTTTATAAAAGTTATTAAATTGAAAATAATTATTATTCATACAACAATTAGTTAATATTTGTTGATTCCATCTTCGCGTGAGCTACTAGTAATCACTTACAAGGTCTGAGTTGACAAAGGGACACATCTCCCGAAACGGCCGTCCTCAACACAAAAAAGTAAGTGCTACTATAGGCAAGTTAAAACATTTTTTAAAAAAAGTTGTAAGTAATTAGTTAATTTTACAAACTGGTCAACTCTTTCAATATCGACATCATTCTCAATTAAAAACTCTTTAAACAAATTTAAAGTTTCCGTTACCGGAATACTTGGAAACAGAGAACAAACATCAAAAGAAATTAAAATATCTTCATCTGATAATCTAATATTCTTAACCTTCTCTACAAAATCAAGTGTATTCTTAACCGAAAATGATGCCAACTTACATTTGAAAAAACTGAATTCTTTAACTAACCATTTAGATAACATATAGGTTGGTGAATCAATTCCCGACACAATTGGCCTCACGGCATCCCCTTCTTTATGTATTTTTGGGAGACAGTACAACCTAGGTAAAACCGGATTAGAAACATGAAATTTAAAGACATCTTCCTTTGAAATGACTAAATTAGATGCCTTAATAATTTCACTGTTTCTTTAACAAATTTATTTAACTGGATTTTTTGACAATTTATAATAAGGTCCCGTTTCTAACAAATTGTTAACTCTATTAATATAATTTTCTTTTTTCAAAACAACAACAGTGTTACTCATGTCAGCTTTGAGGTAATAACAATCTTTTCCTTTTAACTTTTTTATTAAACTTAACTTGTGGTTGAATCCTGTAGACATCTTCTTTCTTCTTAGAACCTCCAAATTTTCTTCAATCTTGATTTTACAAGCGTTCCTAACATAGTTCTTGCTAGTGTCATTTAATGAAGATATACCACTAATTCTTCTAAGTTATTATTTTTGATATTATTAGAAACGGAAAACTTTAACCCTTTACCTAACATGCACAACTCCTTCTGGGAGAAAGCGATATCAGTTTCGTTCTTAATTAACTTAGAATTCTGATCATCGGCAGTACAACCTTTATAACCAAACTGACACCTTTTTGGTTAAATAACTAAAATGTAGAAAGTTTAGTGTGTTTCCGAAATTTATTTCCGGAATTAATATTAAATTGAAGAATTCTAGAACTGATAAAGATTTATTTGCCAAAAAAAAAAAATGGTTAGATTTGGAGATTAAAATTGTGTATGGTAAATTAAGTAATACAGAACTGGAGTTGTATGATTTACATTTGAAATTAGGAAAAGAAAATTATAATGATTGGGATGAATTTGGCAGAAAAGTTTATATTGTTAATGAACATAAACATGAGAACAAGGTAGATAGTAAATTTAGTGATTTAACCAAAATTGTGTCAGTTGGTTATAAAAGTTGTACTACCGATGATCAGATTTCTAAGTTAATTAAGAACGAAACTGATATCGCTTTCTCCCAGAAGGAGTTGTGAATGTTGAGTAAAGGGTTAAAGTTTTCCGCACAAGTGTCTTAAGATCTTCTATGCGACTCATAACACCATTGACGTTTAATTTTATCACTAACTTGCTAATTGCAGACATTTATCAATCGATTAATCTGGCCCCTATTGGTGCACTTCATTTTTTTACCTGGGACGTTGATAGACGTCCCAGGCTTAGATTCTTCAGATTCCATATCCACCTGTCCAGGGATGGAATTGGAGGAAGTTTTAAAATTCAGAGGGGTAGTTTTACCAGTTCCTGCTATTATAATGTTTTTTGGCAGCTGTAACTGCCGGCACCGATTTGCTTTTTTGTACTACTGTAGTAAGTTTCTCTAAGTCTTTACTAAAAACCTTGGGTTTAATTTTAGTTGGATTTTTAGTGAACATATCTGATTTGGTCAATGATTCGAATCATTGAGGTCAGTAAACGAATCAAATAGGTGTTCACTGACTGTGCTAGTTTTAAAGTGCCGTTTGTGACTAATGTCAAAAGGCGATTGACTTGTTTTGATAAGAACTTCAATTTTTTTTGTCAGGTTATCACAGTTTGTACAAGGTTTGGTAGCGATCAAAGTAGCAGCATAGGTCTAACCATCAACCTTTGGTTGGGTGTACTTTCTTAGTATCAGAAAACGATATTTTCTTCTCTAGCCATAATGTTAAGGATTGCCTTCTCTTCCTTAAAGGCAGGACAGTTACACTTAGGAGTATTATTACAATCCTTTCCCTCACGGCATTAAACACTACATTGACTGCATACCCCTTGCTTGGAACAAGAACTAATGTGGCTAAAGCCCTGACATTTCAAACATTGTCTAGGGTTAGCCAATACAGCCTCACTATAGTCTCTGGTATCCTGTGTGAATGAATTCAGGTATGTCCGGTTTGCCAAAGATACGGATGAACAATGCTGTTGCAACTTTCATGCCTTCATAATAGACACGACATCCATAACTGGCTGAGAAGACAGTTCTGACTTTATTTATCAAGAGTAACTTAAAATCATATCTCTGCAGGTGGTTATCCCCTTCGAAAAGTTCAATGATCTATGAGGAGTCACAGATACCATGACCTGATCAAAGGTAATTTTTGAAAGAGATCGCGTTTATTTCTCAGTGCAGGTTGCAACTAGCAGTGTCCCATTTCGAAGCTTTAATTAGAGGCTCCAGTACAGACAGTTATCGCCTTATTGATAAGAAAAGGAGAAATTATAGAAAGATCTTTCCCCTCCTAGGCACTAGAAAATATTAATACTTTGGTGATGGCATAGACTGACGTTGCCACTATCAACATTTTACTCCCCTAATCAAGTGAATCCTGATGTGTCCTCATTAGACTAATACCATTTAGTCTAATTGGTATTGAGACTAATTATCCAAAAATTGGGTTCTATAAATGTTTTAAGGCTAACTATCGTGTCAGGTGTTACGTTCAAGAATATAGAAACGAGTACACCCTTGGATTACATAAAGATCATTTCCAACTCTCAGAACTCTGAGGCCTATAGCTTACCTCTTAAGTTCGACTGGATGGGCATCAGTTGAACACTCGTAATACTGTGGGCAGACTCCGACATCTGTGCACTTCAGTCACTCCCTGACCATGCGCCGAAGTGGCTGGCAGACCAGTAAACGCATAGAGCAAGCACACATCAGCATCCCGAACAAGAGTTTGCCAAGCTCTGGCCTTTTCAGCCCTCCCAACACATAACGGTTCTGACCAGTAAAAAATCCCTAGAAGATGTAACTGTTAATATGTAATAATTGTGTTGTGAATGTGGTGTTTGTAGAAAGTGCATAACAGTGAAATGAGTGTTGTTAGTAGTGTGTTTGGCTTGGGTACCCCAAGGGACACCAAATACTTCTTAGTATCTGCGGATAGTCTGCACCCCCCTGTGGGGATTTTATGTTGATATGATCAATAAAATTGTAGAACTTGTAAAAACTAGAGGCTAGAAATGTATTGAATTTGATGAGGAAGTCATCCTTTTGCACTCCATAGCCGAACTGAGCCCGTCCACAAAAATTTCTGTTCCGCTCCACTGTCGGACTCAGTCCGACATATATTGCGAAGCAGTTATTACACTAAATATATATATACACATACACACAAAATCAGCTCTATCTATTAGTATGTCACTTATCAATAGATCATGTTCTGTAGAAACATGGTAAGGTTAAGAAACCTCAAATTTAACTACATATTGTTTCTGATAGATTGTTTGGTAGCAATCTAGTTAATTTTAAAACTTAATTATAGCTTACAATGTGTAATAAAAACTGTAAATTCCATGAAAAGAAAATCAATGAAAACTAGGTGAATGGGTTCTTTGTACTCCGCTATGATCTCGTAAAACTCCTAGTTCCTTCTGACAAAAGTTCAGATGTCTAGCTTCCATGTAAAATCAAACTCTGAGAACAAAGGCTCCTATATTTTACTTAAATTAACGGAAAATACAAAAATTGACTTCCTTAATGACAACTCTTGGTTCACAAAACTGGCATTCCTACCTGACAAGCCTATCTCCTCACAAGTGAATATAAGGAAACCTTTTGAAACCAACGGACAAAATTAATTTATACAAAATAAGACTATTATTTTAGAAAATTTCATGGCGGAAGCCTATAGAAAAATTGACATTTGAAGCGCTCGGCTGTTTTGGGTGAATAAAAGTAATACAGCAACAATAAAACGCCATGAAAGTTTTGTATCATCATCTATATCACCCATGTACATTATGTGAAACACTTTTTTTCAATTATAAACAAAATGAAGGCCAATAAGATAGCATAGTCACTGACATTGAAAATGATTTATGAATAACTTTGAAGAATATGTCAAGAAAAAAATAAGAAAATATAAAGTTTAAATTTCTCACTAAGCGAGATACTAAGAAAAGTTTAATTTAAAACACATTAGTGTTTTTAACCAACATCATTTGTTTATGTTTTAAAAGAAAAATTAAGATGCTGCCAAAATATAGTTTGCTTATACAAAAATTAACTATAATTGAATAGATCATACATAAACATTGTATGTTTATAAAAAATATATCAAACATTTTTGCTCAATTCAAAGAGGACTTTTTCAATATTTCTTATTCAGTGATAAAAAAATAATTCTCATATACATCAGTGCATTGTTATACTTATTTCATTACTTTTTACAACAATGAAGAAATAATTAGGTAAAAGTACTCAATGAGGCCACCAATAATTGATTCTTCTTTAAACCAAAAGTGATAAACAATTACTGTTAATGTCAATTAATAGTAGTAAGTTCTTCACAATGATCATTCAAATGTCACAACATAGTAATTTTTTTGAGAAACTGTACTACATCTTAAATCATAGGAGTGTTTATAATAGAAGATATTATAAAATTTGTACGCTGATGTTTAAATTTATGATAGTGTTGGGTTTAGAATTAGCAGGTATTGTTAAATGAGTGACCAATTTAGACAGCAAACCCTGTTTTGATCTATTTTATAAATTTGTATCTCTTTAAAAAAAAGTTATTAACATTTGTTGATTCCATCTTCACATGAGCTACTAGTAATTACCAAACACTTTTAAATGTTTTAAACTTGCCTATGGTAGCACTTACTTTGTATGTTGAGGACGGCCGTTTCGGGAGATGTGTCCCATTGTCAACTCAGACTGTAACTGATCTCAAGGTTTACGTAGGTTAGGGTGTTAATCAATACCATACAGATCATCCAAAATCCACAATCTAACCAACACACAAGAAAATACAACTACAAAATAGCTTACTCCACACACAACACTCTCAATAAAAAATTTAAACCCAACAACAAAATCGACAACATTTACAACCCCACTGGAGTTTACAAACTAACTTGCAGTTCATGCTCCAGTTTTTACATAGGCACGACAGGGAGGTCCTTCTACACACGTTACCAAGGATATATAAAAGCACCAACAAATAATAATTGATAATCAATCTTCCCCGATCATCTCAACTGCACAAAACATGACTACATAAACATAACATCTAACCTACAAATTCTTCATAAACAACACAGAAATAACCAACGCTACACAACCAAACAATACGAAATATACAGACACTTCAAACTACACCCTACACACATACTCAATACACAATTACATTACAACTCACACGCACTTTTTAACATCATAACTCCTAATACACACAAAATACACCCACACCACCATAATATCCCACCCCTACCCTAACCTATGTAAACCTTGAGATGTTACGGTCTGAGTTGACAATGGGACACATCTCCCAAAACGGCCGTGCTCAACATACAAAGTGCTACTATAGGCAAGTTTAAAACATTTAAGTGTCTCGTAAAAAATTATTTTCTTGAATCAACCTTTTTTTAATCAAATCATGTTATCAATAAAAAAAAATGTGTGTTAATATTATGTGATGATGGGATTTGATTTATAAATAAAAGGTTTGATGTGTGTAATTAAATGTTCCCTATATCAAATTTTGTTATTTGCCCAATATAGTACAGTAGCACACTTATAATTTGTAGTTTTGAATCTGTCCCTTAAACTTTATATGCTATCAATCTAGAATAATTCAAAGTTATTAGTTATAATCTCAACAGAAATACCAATCCCATCTCTTCACACATGATCTTCTCCTCTCTTATACCAGATAATTTTATGACCCTAATTAACCTATTATCAAAAATCCTTTTTTAGCAATAATATTTATATTGGTTATCACCTAAAACCATAAGTAAATTAACAGTCAATGAAACTCCTCATTAATCAGATTCTTGATTACTATTCTGGTGCTATCTCCTTCAGTCCAAAATGCATAAGCCAACATGCTGGATGCATTACAAAACTGTATCCTGGAAAACAAAAATAACTTTTAGATTTTTTGGGGATATTACTGGACCAGGTTAATAGTTGTTTTCCAATTGTACAAACTATCGCCCCTGGTCTCCTGCTATTCATAATCTCTTTCATATTCAGTCAAGTAGAATATTGGAAAATGAATTTGACTGATTCGATAGTGAAAAAAAATAATAATTGTCCAGCCATAATTTTCAAATGTCTGGCCTTTGTGTCAATATCTGTATCCGGCTTATGACAAACTTCAATGTATTTAGACCTATTCATTTAGGGAGATGAGGTTGTCCCAAAATTACCAGTAATAATTTTACCATCATTATCTTTTGGCTGGAGAGTTATAGGACTGACAAAAATATTATATGCTTCATTATAGGCCAGATTTTTTATATTAGGTTCATATAATATAATACAATTCACTATTTCTTAGAGAAGAAAAATTCATATCTTTTCATAGCATCACATCTCTTCATTAGGATTCGCATCACTTTTACTACTGTGTTATGTTCTAAATATTATACACAAATATGAATGTTACATAAGAAATTTCACTTATTTTTAGTAAAAACTAACCAAAACCTCAATAACACCAGATTTATGACAAAAAATTGTTTAATGATATACATTAGATAGACAATTTTCAAAAGATTTGACAAATTCTAAAACTTAATGTGCTCTTTTAAACAGTAAGTGCATTTATAAAGGGCCAAGATAATGACTCTAAAAGAAAACAATAAACAATTTTATTATAATCATGACTTTCGGTTCTTAAGTATATTTATTTTTTTTTTTTTTGAAAAATTAATAACAAAAATTCTTGACATGAATGGTTAAAAATATTTTTAAATAGGGCAGGGTGAAAAGTTCTCAGCCTGACAATGAAATATCATGATTTTCAGTTTAAAAAATTTTTATCTTTCAATATAATCTCTCTTGACTTAACACACTAGGTCCAGCATTTCTCCAACATCCGTATTCCTTCCCTGAAGTGAGAGTCTGGAAGGCTGTTAAAATATTCATTCAAGGCCCTCTCAACATCTTCATTGGACGCGAAACGGTTTCCAGAAACAAATTTCTTCAGCTTTGGGAAGAGATAGAAGTCCGAGGGTGCCAAATCAGGAAAGTAGGGGAAATTGCCAAGTAAATCGTACCCCAAATCTCATAATGTTCCCACTGCCAACACACTTTTGTGAGCAAGTGCGTTTTTTGAAGATGACTTTTTTCTTCTCGCAAATTTAGTAATACAGTAAACTCCCGATTATCCGTGGGCGGATTAACCGGTTTGCGGATTATCCGGGGTCTGCCATTGTTTTACAAATATCCAATTTTTATTCCAATCAGATTCATGTGTTTAAATTTCCAAACGGTGAATTACTACGTAAATACATATAAGGCTTAATAGAAGTTAAGATGAAGGGAATAGATGTAAATATGTACGTACTAATTTTTACATTGGAAGCAAAGGGAAGCATCCCGATGCGGGCCAGCAAAATAAAAGGGGCGAACAGACTACTGTATATAAGAGACAATGACAAAATGCTTGGACGCCCGAAAACCTAATGTGTATCATAAGATTGTAAACAAATGTCAGCTAATCTTGGCTATAAATAGTCTAGGACGTGACATATGCATTATCCATGTCTGTCATATTATACATTATCGATCTTTATGGCTTTGTGACACACGTGACACAAGTAGACACTGTGCGACAAAATGGTTCTCAAGAAACTTAGATCGCACATTAAAGCTAAATCAATGCTCACAAAAAAACATACGAAAGTGACAGATTTTTTTCTTAAAAAGTGAAAGTATTATGTGTAAAGGAAATTACATATGTACATACATACTTACTTTTGACATATACTTATGTACGTATTGTAAATAGTTAGACATATTAATATACATGTTATAATCCGTCAAATACATCGACATTTTAAATTATTTTCTGTATTTATTTTGTCCTCTGAAGATTATTTGTGAATTGCATTAACCGGGGTCATTATTTGTGTAACTTATGGTATAATAATCAATTATCGATCGTTTTGCGTATTCTTTGTTCATAGCGGATTATCCGGGGAATATGTTATCCGGCGTTCCCGGGCCACCCTATTCCACGGATAATCGGGAGTTTACTGTATTCATTTGTAATCGTTCTGCTTTTTTCAAGATAATCAATTAACAAGATCCCTTTGACACCCTAAAACACTGGCCCTAAAACACCATCAGATTCAATCGACTTCGCTTTCTTTGGCACTTCCACCCACTGTTCCAACTGGTGTTTAATTTCAGTCGTGTAGTGGTGGATCCATGATGACAAATCGCCACACAAAATAAGTCGGATCCTTCTTGAATCGGTCCAAACATTGCTTTGAATAGCGTTTGTAAATTTGCTTTTGATCCACATTCAACAAATGCGGCATCCACTTTGCGCAAAGCTTTCGTATCACTAATTCTTTGTGCAAGAGGTTTCGCACCCTTTTTTCTGATATCCCCACAGGCTCAGCTCTTATGCACCTTTACTATCCTATCTTCCAACACGATTTCTTGCACCTTTTTGATAGTTTCTGGTGTGGTTGCAGATTTTGGTTATCCTTCGCGTGGGTCATCTTCCAGCGATGTGCAGCCACGTTTAAATTCAGTTGTCCACTTTTTAACTATTGACATTGAAGGAGCAGTGTTCCCGTACACTTTTGAAAACTTCTCATGAAATTTTTAGGGGTAAATCCATCCGAAAAGAAAATATATATATCACCGCACGATATTAAAGTTTATCCATTTTAACAAAAAAATTCCTGTACAAAACCTACTTGAGCGAACAAGTCAAAGCTTATCATACGAAATAATGACATGCGGAAGGGAGGGAATACAAATTTTTACTGGTTGGAATGCCATCTCTGGGTCACGCCAAGAACTTTTCACCCTACCCTCGTACAAAAATAATTGAAAATACTTTGGGAAACAATATATTTTGCCTTAGTACATATTTTAAATTACAGATTAAGTTTAAGTTGCTGATGGAAACAATGACCCAAAAAAAAATAAATATAACTGGTTATCATACCAGCTGTAGTGAATGGAACTGAATTTTAAAACATTCAGTTGAGACATGAAATAATACAGTATAGATGTTCTAAAATCTTTGTATAGGCATAGCTAAGAGTTTCTATTAATCAAAGATACTGTATATGTCATTAGACCCTTGTAGCCAATTTTATAACCTAGCCTATGTGAATAACTTTTTGTTTATAAATACAAATTATAATTTTTAAATTAATGTAATCAATTTCTGAATTATTAACAAATAGAACTGACATGTACAGTATTTATGAGCAAAATGTTCAGACATATAAGACAAATATACCAGCACTGAATTTGGGTCATGATCTCTCACCATCAATACATTAAACAGCGGCAATGAAGATTATACTGCATTTAGCATACCTGAAGTCCAGTAATGCAGCAATGATAAAACAAGAGTGTTGTAATTTCTTGTAGAAAAATTTGCATCACATTAGTTACAATTATATCTAAATACACTTCAAGATTTATAGCAATTTTAATTTTTTTACTACAACTGAAATAAATCTGCTTGTTGTGATAATCTTGAATTCACTGACTAAACTATAATTAAATAATACTTCACTAAGTGAATACTAAAGAGCTTACTTGTTGAAGTGATTCGAAACAATTGTTCCTTTTATGAAGCAAGCCTTTACTGGTGGCATCGCGCAAGGTATAAAAGGTTGTCGGCATAAGATTTATGAGTGTAGTTGGGGTAGGTTAAGTTGGTTGTTTACTATGTAATGGATCAGGGTGTTTGTTTCTAAGTATGTGTCGTTATTTAATATATTTTCTTTATCTGTTGCATGGTGTTTGTATATTTTGTATTTTTCTATTGTTGTTTTTTTTTACTTTAATGTTGAGTAAGCTCTTAAGTATTAACTTATTTAAGAATTATTTAATTATAATTAAACAAATCTCTTTAAAAATAAAATTAATTTGTTTACTTGAATTAATTCATTAAAACTCAGGACTTGACAAGAAAAACAAATAGAATTTTTACATTTTTATTATATTTTACAATATTGATCAACATATCTTTGTAATGAAATAATCTCTAAAATATAACTGATCATATAGTAAAATATTTAGCCTATATATTTTATGCAGCCATTTCAATTTACCACACCATTAGTGTGAACACTGAAACAAAACAAAAAATAACATTTTTGTAAATAATATATTACTATTGACTGAAGTTATTTTTCATAACAATAGTAAGTCTACTAATACCTTGCAGTAGACATTTAAAACACTAACAACGCACAAAACATGCAATTTTTCAACAAAATTAGCAGAAAAACAAAGAAAACAAAAAAGTAGCATTTCGCCACAACAATATCTTTGATGGCATATGTCAAAAAGCTCAAACACATGGCAGATTTCTAGATCACAGTTTTATGCCACAATAATAATGTATATCCTATGAAACAGATTTCAGTTTTAGAGATTAAAAAAATAGAACAAATTATAAACATTATGTCTGTCTAGATAATTGTTATATAACTTAAGGCATCTTTCATACCATTTCTTATTGTAAATAAAATGTACTTGAATAAGTAGATTAAATTGGTAGATTAATTTCTTCCTTATACAACTATAGTCCAGTAAGAGCTTTAAATACTTATCAACTTTATGACTATTTGAAGTTAAATTTTTTTTGTAAATGTGTAAAAACTTACTGAGACGTAATGTTTTTAATCGCTTATGGCGATCTTCATCAGTGTCTAAATTTTCCGCTTGGAGATGTTGTTGGGTTAAGCGGTGATGGTTTTAGAGGCAGGTTTTTGATTGTGTCAAAGAGTGTATGTGATTTGAATTGGGTCTGTTCATTTAATATGTTGTTTTTGTAAATTTCATACTGTTATAGTGTATTGAGATGTGGTGATTTTTTGATATGTAAGACTTCTAGGTTATGGTTAATGTCTGTGTATGACTGCTGTGTTTCATTTAGGTGATTGGCGAATGCTGAGTTGGTGTTATGTTTGAGTGATTTTATGTGTTCTTTGACTCTTTGATGTTGGAAGCTGCGACCTGTTTGCCCAATGTAGAATTTGTACATGCCTGGTGCTTGGAGTTCATCTTTGTTGTTAGTGTTGTGTTGTATTTTGTTTTGCAGTTTGTTATTAGTTTTAAATGCTACTTTGTACTCTGTTTTTTGGAATTTGTAACCTATTTAATTTGATGTTCTGTTTATTTATGGTATAGTGATACATTTATTTTCCTTTCCTACAGTGTCGTTTTTGGTATTTGTTTTGTATATTGTGCCATAGTTTGTCTATTTACTGTATCCATTTGTGTATGCTAAGCGTTTAATGATGTCTAATTCTTTGTTTATATTTTCTGTGGTCATGGTACTTCCTTGAGTTTGTGGAGTATGGATCTACAGGTAGCGTGTTTGTTGGACAGGGCGGTTTGAGGTGTTGTGAATGAGTGTGTCTATCGTTGTTGGTTTCCTGTATATGTTGAAGCTGTGTTTTTGTTCGTGGCTTTTTGTTATGGTGAGGTCAAGGAAGTTTAGGGAACATTTAGAAACTAATGAAGATCGCCATGAGCGATTGAAAACGTAATGTCTCAGTAAGTTTTCACAAATGTACAAAAAAAATTCAAGTTCGGATAGTCGTATACTAATGTAAAGTTGATAATTAAGTTTCACTGAACGTAGTGGACTACAAAATTCAAGAGTTTAAATACTTTTGCTATTGTACAAGCCGAAAATGGGAATATAGTTTGTGTTCTTAATATATTGAAAATGTTCCATACATCAGCAGCTTCTGCATCTTATATATCCACACATATTTCAAGAATGTTTATTTCATACAGAAGCTAATCTATCTAATATCGACCATCTCATTCAATTCAGTGTTTAGACAGTCCTTATGATGTTTGTAGGAGAGTATTTATACCGACTCTATACCTCTCATCTCGCCTACTGCGATTTCCCAATGCCAAGTGCACGGTTATGTGGCCCGCACTATACTGTCTGATTTATGCCAATATATATGAATCTATGTTATTTTGTTACAATAAACCAATGTAATTCTTTTGAAAAACCTTTATTTATTCTATTAGGAAAGAGAAACATGAATGTACATTTTTACAAGAAATTTCTGAAAAGGGTTATATAATTGATGAAAATAAAATAATTGTCAATGATAAAGTACAGTATTGCTTAGGTAATTATTTTAAGAATTCAAAATGACCAAATATTAGCTGGTGTTTCAGTATAATGCCCTTTCTAAAGTTGTATTGTTTTTGAAAGGCATGGTGTATAAATTTAAACTTACAATTTAATAACAGTGAATTATGGCGAATTTGCGTTTTGTTTACCATTTTAACCTTTTTCATTTGCTAAGATAAAAAATGCTGTATATTGTACTGAAAATTTGTATGAAGTGAAGTTAGTCCATTTACAGGAGTATAAGCACCTTTAGTTTTACAGTAGTATTCATATTTGTCACATTGAGTGTTTATTTGTTCTTAAATTAAAAATATCCCACTTGAAATATTTTAATGATTTAGATGGGATATTAAAACATTTTGTTTTCTAGAAATTTTGCCATGAAAGTCAACAGGATCATTCTGCCTATTATATTATTATAATTAATAATTCTAACATTCAATGTTTGTAAAATTTCAAAACATCAATTTTACTTTCATAATTACAAACAAGTTTAAATTTTGTATAAAAAGAAATATTCTAAAAAGAAACAAATAATTAATTTTAATATTATAGGAGATAAGAATATTTTATGCAAACAAAACTATATTTTCTTAATGAGTTTTCATATTATTGTTTTATGTATCAAAATCATAGCTTACTTTAACGACAAATCCAACCCATATAGGATTTTTTTAATACAATCCTATATAAAAAAGATCGGATCACTCGAATACAAAAATTAAATTACAGCAGTATTTTTATATCGGGCAGATATGGGACCAAATCATTGACGGATTACTATAAAGTCAACTCACTTCACTTATACCTGTGACGAGACCTTGCTCAATAAACAAAAATATAAAAATGAAAGAATCCAAAAATATGTTTGAAGTTGATAAAATGTGATATAAAACATAAAATGATGTATCATGGGAACTATATCAGGCCCTCGCACCTGAACTGTTCTAATTTCACAAAGTATAACACAAACTGTTAAAGCACTAAATCAATGTTTTCCAGAGTTATTATTTTTATTTTATAAAATATTAGTACTACAAAATAATATATTCTGGAAATTAAAACACTTAGTTATTTTTAAATGTCTTTGGAGGTGAATCCAATGTCAACAGTATAGGTATTTTAATGGAAATTGACAGTTCCATAAATAACTGTCTAAGCTTATAAACATAAAACCCAATCAGTTCATCACCCAGAGTAGACACTAATAAGAAAAACTGAGTTAATAACCTAAACCTAATTATCATTAAGATCCTGAAGAATAAAGTACTGCTAAAGATGGTAGCACTAAATAGCATATTGTTACCCACTTCATTAGCCAATAATAGCATTAGTTTTACATCGATTAGTGCAGTGATAACTCTAGACTTTGTGATAATTCGTATAATGTCCTACCTATTTGCCTGTTGTGTTCACACATAAAAAACGTTGAATGACCTGACATGAAATTTTTAGTGAAACTTGGGACTGTCTTCTAAGACATTCTAAAAGTAGTATAACGATAATTCATTCATTAGAATTTGACTATGCTTGTTCTAAGCGGCTTTCTCAAGCAAGAAATGAAAAAATCTTATTAGTTTTATAACTATTTTTTTAATATTATTTTTATACATGGTAGAATACTACATTAAATAAATTCTGTTATTTTGTTTATTAATTATTTCATATTTGATAATCCTTATTTTAAAAAAATTTCACAAGATAAAATAGCGTATTATTGTCTACAAATTGGATGGTTTAGGATGTAACTATAGTGTGATCATTGAGGGTTTCCCATTTCATTTGCAAAATCACTTTGATCAGTTCAATATTTCCAAAATAACCACGGAACAAACAAGGATCAATAAAAAACCTCCTCCTTTTTTGAAGTCAGTTAAAAAGAATTAAATAGATTCTTCCCTTAACTATAAATTTGATAATTTTTGTATACATGTACGTACTAATAATACATATATAAATATTATTCTTTAAACATATATAAATATTATTCTTTAAAGAACAATCTTACTAATTTTTTAAAAATAGTTATAAAATTCCAGAAGGATTCATCAAACCAGACACTTCTAGATGGATGATAACAAAAAACTATTGTCAAACAAAACATTAGCTACAAGTAGCCTATTATTGTAAAATGTGTTGTTTTCTATTGGCACTTTATAACTATCACATTTGGATTTGTATTTGATTACTTAATTTTTTTAACTTTACTTTTAAATGTTCTTTGACTGATAGTTTTAGGTCTTTCTGTAGATATTTTGATAATATTTATAGTATATGTGGCATGGTATGACTTATGAGCGTCTGGTTTGATGTATTCTTTTGGGTTTGTATAATTTTTTTAAAAAACTAGTCAGATATTTGTTTAAACAATTGTCATTGTTAATATGTAGGTCTAAGAAATATATTAAATTTATAATTGAGTTTTCAAACACAGACTATAGCGCTTAATTTTTTTCTTTAACCCTAGAAGACTTGCAAGGGGTAATTATTCTCCCAGTGAGTTTCCAACAAAGATTATAAAACAGTTTCAAATCCTGAAACTCTTTCACTCCCTAGATACCTTCTAATTGACTCGCCCTGTATCTATTTCTGTCCCTACATCACGTAGTTTAAAAGTTTTTGTTTATTTATAAGGGTTTAACGTTATTGTTGCAACAGCTGGGAAAGTTTTTACCCCGCGCAAGTCCTCACGTTACATTACTGGTCTCTATAGAAGTCTATTTCCATTTGTATTTTGTGAGGCTTATATAAGTGAAGTTTATTTTAAATTGTATTTTTTCAAGTCTTTATAACAAATTAATTTTCATTTGTTTTGTGCAAGATTTTTGAGTGAATTTTATTTTGATATGTATTTTGTGAGGATTTTATAACTGCAATTCATTTTAATTTATAAACCTAATAATATATTTTAAATTACCTACATTCATATTTTGTCATGGTGATAAAAGACAACACAAATTTTATAAATCGCCAAGAGATGGAAAATTAAGTATATGGAGGATTTTCAAGTGAAGAAAAAGATGTCAAAGAATGTGTTCATTACTCCGAAAGTGAACAAAGTGCCTACAGTGATGTTGATCAGGCTAGTGTTGTTAATGAAGACGTTGACTGAGATTTCGGAATTGAATATCCAGGTAACTCTGGTAATATAAATAAATAGCTTGAATGATAGTTTAGATGAAAATTACGCTAAAAAATGTAGCTTAGAACTGAACTTGGAAGAGTACACCTCTGACAAAGATGATTTACCTTATAGTTAACACGTTACTTGTTACTATGGCAAATTTAAAATTGACAAAAAAGGTACAATGATTGTGTCACCGATAAAATAGTATCGCAAACCGGCCCTCAAAATGTAAGAACTGTTTGTCGTAACATTATAACTCATTTGCCAGGGGTAAAGGGAGAAGCAAAAAATTCAAATACAACCCTGAATGCATGGAATCAGTTGTGTGATAATGACTTCATTAAATGTGTCTTGCACAAATAAATATATATAGACAAAACAGGCTAATTTAGCAAGGGGGGGGAGAGAGAGAGAGAGAGAGAGAGATGCAAATGAAACTTCTTTTGAAGAAATTAGGGCTTTGATTGGGATTTTGTATATTTGCCGAGCAACAAAGTCTTCACACAAAAATGGTCAAGTATATGGCCAACAGACGGAACTGGTTTCGATATAGTAATGTGTACAATGTCAAGACACAGATTCTATTTCCTCTTGCAAGGATTACTTTTTGATGCATATTGTGTTTGAAAAACTATTCTTGTTTGTTTTCATGGTTATTGTAAGAAAAACGTTTATTCACAATATAGGCTATAGCTTTATATTTGGCAATATTACAAAAAAATGTAATAATTCATTACAGGTGTGATTGTTGCCCGAGGTAATTAGATAAAAAACAACAAAATAATGTGCTGGGAAAAGTGTTTGTAAAGACCATTTAGTTGAAGTATGTGAAGAGTATTTTAACATATAAAAAAGGAAGGGATCATATTGTATGTGTTTGTTCACATCTTTTATAATATAATAAAATATGTTTAAATAATTGTTTAATCTATAACACCAACTATTTTACTGATATTGACCTGAAAACTAGTTGGGGTAAAAAATTACCCTGCGCGAGCTCTGGTGTAACGGGTATTAGCGCGAGTCCTCTAGGGTTAAATGGCTTTAGATTAGGAATAAAGGTCATAGAGAGGTGGAAGCACATGATTCTTTATTGGGTATAGGCTCCTATAAAAAAAGTTGATTTTACACCAAATTGTTTGGTGTGTGTATTTTGTTATACCATTAATTAATATTTTGTTAGTTTCGGTGAGTTCACAAGTGACGACTGAGTTTATCAAGTGTTTTTTGTTTTCTTCATTTGGTAGATCTTTATATGATATTTATGTTTTTTAAATTTTATTGTACACCAAAACTGAAGAACCAGGATCATCTAGAGTACACATCAACTGCAATCTAAAGAAACAAAACCTTTTGCAACATATAGCAGATAATTATTCAGGAGTAGTTGATAAAATCATTCAGAAAATTAAAAATACTATACAATTAATTTTATTAATACTGTGTTATCTGAAATGGATTGACTCAATTTATCAAATATGAAGTAAGTATTCATGTAGAAATAAATTCAATACTGACCCTTATTAAAGAATTCAAAAAATACATTGAAATTATTGTATTGAGTATATAATTTTTATTAATAACTTTTGTACAGAGTGCTTAAGAGTAGTGTAATGAAGTTAAAAAAAAAACAGAGTGATCAAGATCACAGATTAACAGTGTGTTTTAAAATCTGACAAACCTGATTTATTATTGTCATTAATTTCCACGTTTTACTTTTCCCAACATTTAAATTGCATGCAAATTTTTTGTTAACATTATTTCGACAGTAACATTACATTTTCTTCTTTCTGGTTGCATCTTTTATACATTTCTAATCACATAAAGAAATTTTTCAACACATTTTGAACAATGTAAGCTTATCGAATTAATAACACCCTAGTGGTGTTGGTGAAATACCACCCTATATATATGATTGATGAAATCTGAGCATAATCTGACACGACACGAGAAATCAAAATTATGTATGATAGCTAGAAAATAATTTTCAAGTACTTCATATGCCATTAAGTCCATAAAAAATATTAACAACTTCCAACAAATATTTGAACAAACATTATTTTGAAGCGAAAATTACTAAAATTATAATATTTTTCATATTATAATTGTTCTAATTCTAACTGTACTATTGTAAAATTTTGTTTTTAATATTCAGAATCAAAATTGTATGGCTAATTTTTCAGAAATAGTATTCTTCTCAGAGTTTATTGAATATTGTTTTTGAAGCACCTAACCAAAACTGCCTGAAGGGTAACAAATTTTACCTTTATTTATATAAAAATGTAATGAATATTTCTAAAATTTAATAATTATTACATTTATTTTTTGTTGTAAACAACAACAAAAATAGATAAAATTACTAGAAAAATTTGCATGATTCCACACAATTATTGAATATTCAACAATTATGTTTGAAAGAGCAATAATAATTTTTAAGTAAATATATGAATATGGATGCCCAGTACATAAAATGACACTAACAACTATAAATAGGCTAAGTTACTATGACCAAAACAACAACTTAACATTATAAAACTAACGAGGAGGATAATACAATTTTAATTTGAATGGCTAAATTCAACCAAAAAGCGAATACTGGAAACAGCAGAAATAGTACTTACTTCACCATATGTTTATAGTTTGAAGGTGTATGCTATTCATAGAAATACAAAAATACTATTTTAAATTGTATGTGAAAATTTCATAAGACAATAGTTTTGATAACAGAATTTTACCGTTAGTCCACCACAAAATATTAGAACAAATTCATAATTTTAAACGAAATTACAACTTAACAACAAAGGATAACTTATTAATAATCAAAGTGGTGAAAAGTGAATTTCGGTCTACATTTTTTTTGCATCACAGCATGGAAGAAGAAACCAGAGTTAAAAGCATGAATTTTTACATTGTAGATGAGTACCTATTTTCTTATAACAACTAAATTTATCCTACATGAATGCTATACAGCAATATTTTAATGTAGCTGTATTCTAATGTAATTCTCTGGTTTACATGTTTTATAAAAAATTGACTTTATTCCATATGGGGGTGTAGGAAGTAAGGTTAAATGTCTGTTTTCAAAATTTTTCATTTTTGGTGTGTCAACACAATTTTTTATTGTTCATAAATATCTACATATCAGCAGGTATTTTCTATGTGCAAAATCAATGATGTCTAATAATCAAAAAAAACTGTCTTATATTACTTCAGTCAATTTTTAAGTTTTTTTAAAAAACCAAATCAATCCTAATGAAATAATTTGTAACTATTTCAAGATAGCTTTATAGTAATGTGATATTACTTAGTGCATATTACTTTTTTGACAATTTTTTCATACTGAAGAAGCATATATTTGTGAAGTGAGGTATGTTTATGTTCCAATATTAAACAAAACTTCTAAGATTTTGAATGTTTTTAACTTTTCCCTTGTTTGGAACGTATTTTAAAGTAACATGTAAATAAAAACAAAATAAATCTAAAGTAGTGGATTAATGGTAAACTATTATTAAAAGTATCTAACTAGATATGTAAATTTTTAATTAAAACAAGATAACTGCTGATCGTCTAAATTAACGTATTGCTGAAGGAGTTTACAATTTTACTACTCTCTTACACATAAACTGTAAAATTCAGGAACCAGTGACTAAAAGGTCATGAGTACTGTTCTAGAACTTGATGCAAAGATCTTGTTACACTCGTAGACAGTTGAGATCACACAACATGACACATGTAAGGGTGAGCCAGAATATGCTGGCACTATTCTGTCGGCTACCAACAAGGTGATAGCAGTCAACATATTTTAAATTGCCTGTAATTTGGCATCATTTACTTCCTTCAATTTTGCAAGCTTCGTATTGCGAATATTATTAACTAAATTAAATAGTTATAAAACTAAATTAACTATATAATTATTTGACCTATTTCGTATTTTTAAGAGAGAAAATTTTCATTACACCGAATCTTTTCATTACTAAAATTAATCTAGATAAGCCCAAATTCATAAATGAAACACACATTGAAAATCAAATACAAGAGACTACGGTTCTCAGAATTTTACATCAATTCTTATATAACATTAAGAACAAGTAAATTAGAGAGTTATTTCACTATAAAACAAAACATTGTTGCAACACACACACAAACTTTATTACTAGTATGAAGTTTTTGAAATTATTTTTTTGTGATCAAATCTATTCTAAACAGATATCATGTTACTATATTGACAAAATGGTGGTCTACATCAATTTTTTTCTTGTTCTATTTCTACATCACTTGACCCAGGATTGCTCACGCTATGAAAACTCCCACGATGACTCGAGCCGTTAGAGTAAATCTAACATTGTAATAATTGTTATTAATTATAAATTTCAATTATATGGATTACAGTAAGCTTTAAACTTGTTCACTGACATAAAAACAATCTAATAAATACATTTATGGCGCGTGCGCGCACACACACATACACACACACACACATATATATATAATATATAATTACAGATAGAAAAATTAGAGTATGAACAGTTATGCAATTGCTCATGTCTTTAGGTTAGTTGAAAAATCTATTCCAACTGGTTACTTTGCCGGTCAATTCTAATGTATATGTATATTAATATATATTTTAAAAAAACACTTATTTTATATTGTTTTTGTACTTTATAATGTATATGTGCATATTTCTACATTGAGGTTAGGTTAAAATTGTGCAATATTCACGCACTTTTTTATGATTTGTGGTGCATGAAATAACTTGTTTTTTCCCTTAGAACATATGTTCTAAAGGATCAAAATAGTCCACAATTTGGCCTGCATTGAAATAAAGCTTTGTAGTATATAATGAAATTTAGTTGTATGTTTTATTAAGAAACTTTAAGTGTTTTGAAGCACTGAGATTATATTCCAATTGTTTTTAATTACTACCACTATTTTATCTTTCACAACACTAAAATTAATGACTTAAACAATAGTTTATGACTATCAGAACTTTTTATTTAGTAAATTTGTTAAAACTTACTGAGACAGAACGTTTTCGATCGCTATGTGCCGATCTTCATCAGTGTCTTCTGCTTGGAGATGTTGGGTCAAGCGGTGACGGTTTTAAAGGTAGGTTTTCGATAGTATCAAAGAGTACGTGTGATTTGTATTGTGTTTGTTCATTTAATATGTTTGTATTTTGTGTGTCTGTAAATTTCATATTGTTCTAGTGTGTTGAGATGTGGTCCTTTTATGTTGATGTGTAGGACTTCTAAATTATGATAAATGTCTGTGTATTTGTGTCCTGTTTCTTTAAAGTGATTGTAAAATTTTGAGTTGGTGTTATGTTTGTGTTCTTCGATTGTTTAAAGCTGCGACCTGTTTGTCCAATGTAGAATTTGTTACATTCGTCTCGGTTTAGTTTGTATACGCCTGGTGCTTGTAGTTTATCTTTGTTGTTGGTGTTGTGTTGTATTTTGTATTGTAATTTGTTATTGGTTTTGTATGCTATTTTGTAACCTATTTTTTGAAATTTGCGGGCTATTTTGTTTGTTGTTTTGTTTATGAATGGCAATGTGATGTATTTGTTTTCCCTGTCTGTAGTAAATTTTGTAAGAAGATCTTCTTATGATGATGACATGGTCATCGAAATGTACATAAGGGTTTAATCTTAAGTAACTTGTTTTATTTCTTATTTTTGTAGTATTGGGCTTCTTTCCAACATTTTCATTGTAATATATTGTACCACTGTGCTCTTGATATTATGCAATATTATAGTGATTAATCAAGTTTCGCCGAACATAATGGAATACAAAATTCAAAACTATAATACAGCTAAAAATAATCTGCCATGATAAATTTGTTTATTTGTATAAAAGAAACAGTTTCCTATATGAAGTAAATAAAGTTCATTCAATGAGTAGCCTCGAGTTGAAATAAATGTTTGTTGAGACAACGTTCAACTATCTAAGATAAACTAAATTTTGAGTTTTTCTATCATAACGATATATTTGTAAGTTCGATGTAAAAAGACTATTATTTTACTGTAGTTTAAAATACTGTTGCATAAAGTAAATTTTGATTTATACCATTTTGGGTTATGTTTGTATTTTTTTAAATCTTAACCACTACTTATGTTTTATGATACCTAACCCTTTGTAAGTGATAAGCTGAATATTATACTTATCGTAAATATCACTCCACATTATTAAGCAAAATATTCTGCTATTGTTTATAAGAAAAACATATAAAAAAACTTCAACTATATGCTAAATAAATAACACCTCTTAAGCCACATAAACCTTTTATTTATCTTCTGATGTACATTTCGATTGCAAAGCAATCATCCTTACAGGAACTCCATTATTATTGACATGACTTCTCGATCAAAAGCGCATAAATTATTTAAAGAATTTTTTTAGTAAAACTACTCTATAATTATTCCTCAAACATAACATAACTCTGAAAATCTTAAGATACTTTGGTTTTATTTTTAACAAAAAAATTGGCACTTTTATCTGTTCTTATCCCACTATTGGGGTAAGACCGGTGTATACTTGTTAATAGTATAGGGAAATTTAAAATTATTAGAGTTTTATGAGAGTTTAATTAAACACCATGAGTTATAAATAACACTTAACGTCTAACTATGGATAAATCTCATACATAAACCGTTGCAGTAGATGCAAAGGGTATCTTATTCTTTTTCACTTGAAGAATCCCGTAGGCCTATGTCTTTATATTTCTGATTTGTTTTTTTTTTTTATTGTGTGGCAGACCTGTCTCATTTACTCGTTTCTGAGTTTCCTTTTTTTTTCAACTGAATGCATCGAACCATTTTTTTTTCTTAAGGCTTTTTTCTTCTTGCCTCTTTTTTTTGATTGACTTGTGGCGGAGGAATTATGTCCTTAGGCGAAACAGGTTAAAGAGTTTTTAAACATCAGGGCTGTTGCAGATCATGATCACTTGTTTTCACATTTTGATAAACTTGGGTTGATAGCACTATATCTTCACATGGAACAGCCAACGGTGAAAGAGTGTTAGAACTGCAGGACTGTTGTTCATTTTGATCATCTCTTGCCAGGTTTATCTCAGGCATAGGCAGTTCATTTCAGCAGTAACTTTCACTCTCTCTGTTGTTTCAGATAAAGCAAATAAATTATCAGAAAAGATATGTCGGTTGAGTGGATAAATCCCTGATTTTTAAAGCCATTAACACCTGTTCCCATAATTGCTGCGTGTAGAAACGCTGCACCATAAAAAGCTTGGCAATTTGGTGAATAGTAACAGCCCGCTCAGGATGCATTGCTAACCACTCCCAAATTTCTTGTCTGTAGTATGTACCTAAAGGACCCTTAAAGGTCATATCTAGTGGTTGCATCAGGTGAAAACAGTGAGGAGGTAAAAGAACAAAGTAACATTGCTTTCTCGAGTAAGGTTGATTAGTTCTATACTTTATGTGTGTGTGACGTGACCACCTAAAATCAATAAGACTCGTTTATTAGGTCTCAGCTTCGAAAATTCTAGGCACTCCTTAAAACAATTCACAAAAATTTCAGCTCGCATCCACTCGCTTGAATGATACTCAGCAAAACTTCCGGGTGGCACATCATCCATGAGCAATTGGTTCTCCCTCTTTTGTGGAAATACAAACATTATAGGCAGCGCTCATCCATGTCTCGGCAGTGACTAAATCACCACATTCAAAGCTCCATTTTGTTTTTTCCAGTAAGGCTAGTATTATTGAACACTTGTTAGGAATAATTGTTATTCCAGTCTGATCTACATTATAAATATTACTAGGATGAAAGTTATAAACACTTTCAAGCAAATCAAAAAAATTAGTAACAGCTGGTTAAAGCCCATGGCATTTGCAAGGGGCGTGTTTTGAGGATCCCACAAGGCAATATTTTTGTGTCTATTTAGGAACCCATATAACCAGTCTTTTCCCGCCAGCTTTAACTTCAGGACTAAATTTACGTAGCGGATTGTTTCTAATGGCAAGGTCGCCGGTCAACCTATGGACACTTGTTAAAGATAAACCAAAGAGTCTGCTTTATAGTAATAAAATATGATCCGTTAATTCTTGCTCTTGCTCTATAGTAAAAACAGTAGTTATTAGTCCCAATCAACCTTTATTAGCAGTTTCTGCAGGATTCAATTGATTTTGTCTTGCTTTTTTTAAATCTATCTTCCAAAGTGTTTTTAGGTACATTATGAGATCTTGCAGCTTGTAAGTACTCCATATTACCTGACAGAGCACCATTGATCACCACCTCTATACTTTCTTGGCTCCAAGACTGATGACTACTTTTTTTTGTATGTTCTCGGCATGTTTGGCTCTGTAACAAAACTTACAAGTTAGGTTGAATGCATTAAGTATCACAACACAAGTTTACATCAGAGCCATTTAATACTGCAGTTGAAATTTGTAAAACTATGTTTGTAATAACTTGGGCAAGTGATAATAGTAATGTAGGGAATATTGTATTGTTTTCTCAATTCCTTCTATTAACACACACTCTCTCTATATAACCTATATCTTGTTCAAATTTTCAATCGTTAATAAAATACTTTTTATTGATCCATTCAAGTTCAAATTCACTTTCTTTTTGTATTTGTTGATTCCATCTTTACGTGAGCTACTAGTTTTTTTTTGTCTTGTATGGAAGCCAATTGAAGTTAATACAGGTTTTTTCAAATATTAATTCAGTTATTAATTTCAATTTAAAAAAAAATTTAGTTTTATATGGGAGAACAACTTTTCAAAAAAGGGGCGTAGTTATTTCATCCCATTTGGCTAAAAATAAGTGATAACTTATGATTTCATAAAACACCTTAATATGTTGTATATTTTGTGTATATATGAGGGATATTCAGAAAGTAAGGAACGTTTCTGTCTGACGCCGCTAGGCGCTCGCCGATCTCGTACATTTTGGTTGCGCACTCGGCAACTCAGTCGGTCTACAGCAGTGACAACGGGAGCGTTTCCGCGTTGCCCGTTTTTTCGCAGTTTCAACTGAGGATGTGCGCTGCGATTGAAAATCCCACCAGTTGTGAGGTGCGGTTAGTGATAAGGTTTTTGTTGGCAAAAAACTTTAAACCGATAGACATTTATCGCCAGGTGTGTGAAGTTTACGGAGACAACGTAATGAATGAAAGTTCTGTGAGAAAATGGTGTATTCAGTTTAAAAATAGCTGAACTAACGTTCATGACGAAGCGAAGAGCGGACGCCCAAGCATTGTGACTGATGAACTGGTCGCTAAAGTGGATGAAACGGTTCACGAAAACCGCCGATTCACGATAACGGAGCATTCGCTTTGTTTCCCACAAGTTTCACGGACTTTGTTGTTTGAAATTGTCACACAAAGGTTAGGCTAGCACAAATTTTGTGCGAGATAAGTGCCGAAAATGCTCACTGATCGCCATAAAAGTCAGCGAATGGAGGTAAGTTTGACATTTCTGGATGCCTACGACAGGCATGGTGATTCACTACTGGATCTCATCGTAACTGGTGATGAGACATGGGTAAAAAGCGTTAATTGCGAAACGAAAGTACAGTCCATGGAGTGGGGGCACACAAGCTCCCCCAAAAAAAACCAAGAAAATGTTTGCAAACATTTTCAGCAAGGAAGATTATGGCGACGGTTTTTTGGAACAGGCTAGGTGTGCTTCTTATTGACTTTCTTGAACGTGGTACAATAAATTCTGAGCGGTACTGTGAAACTTTGCGCAACCTTAGGAGAGCAGTTCAAAACAAGCGCCGAGGGAAATTGATGTCAAAAATTTTGTTTGTGCATGACAATGCCCGACTTCACACACCAAAGAACTCCTCGAGTCATTCAAATGGGAGGTTTTTCCTCATCCGCCCTATAGTCCTGACCTTGCACCAAGCAATTTTCACTTGTTTCCAAGAATGAAGACCTGGCTAGCAACACAGAGCTTTGACGACGACGCGGAGCAAAAGGCGCACGTCACTGAGTGGCTGACATCGCAGGCGGCAGATTTCTATGATGAAGGAATTTCAAAGCTTGTCCACCGCTATGATAAATGTCTCAATTTGTTTGGCGACTACGTAGAAAAGTAGTATTTTAGTTGCTCTTTCAGATGTATATAATAAAAATTCTTTATTGTACTTATTTTTTTTTAAATTCAAAAACGTTCCTTACTTTCTGAATAGCCCTCGTACATGAACAGCTGTTTTAACACATAGATTATGTTACTTTTTTAATATTAATTGTAATTAATTAATAAAAAGTAACTAAGAGAATTTTATTCTTTACCGAAGTAGGAATTGACTTTAAAATGTTTTGTTTATATTGCTTACTACACTAATATGATTAACTATCATTATTAATTATCATTTAGCCCATTATCACTAATGTTAGTCTTCATACATTTTTACAACGAAAACACTACAATTGTATTAAATGCCCATGTACCGTGGAGAAAGACCGTGTAATACCCGGTCTTTCCTCATTTATGGTGCTTGGATTCACCCCAAGTGTACAGGTTATAGAAACCTAGGCATAATGACGTAAATAAAAGATCTACTTGTAAATTATTATATAAAAGGAATACCAATTAAAAACTCTACTTACATGTATAAGGGTCGATATTAACAACCCCACAGGAACAGAATTATATGTAGTACAAACACCAGCTCAAATTGAACGGAAAATATGAAAAAATACACTTATGTACACAAGGGTTGTAGATTCACTTCAAATGCAGTCACAGTAATGGTCGCCGATTCTCGATTATGTAATTCTTCCGTTCTCCGTCAGAAAGAAAACCTTGTCAAGGAAATATTTAGGTACCCGGATTCACCCCCTACCCTGTCTTACTCCACTATATACTATATTTTATTAATATAAAAAAATTGATTTTGGTTATGAATATTCCAGTCAATACTGAACATTACTAACCAGTTTTGACCGTAATTATGAGAATTCTTTTTTATGTAATGTAAATAATACAGTTTTAATCTAAAAGTGTTTTTTTGACATATGCCAATTATATACAAATAAAAAATATAACCTTAATTTTTTTTAAATAACTTTTTTTTATTAAATTAAATGCTCAAGTAAAATTTGCATTTTCTCACATGGCATGCACTTACACAGAATATGAATATATTTTTTAATTTTGGTAATTGTTTACTTTAGCCACTCATAACAAATGCCAAAAAAAATAAAAACACTCTTGCTGATGTCCCTAATAATTACAATTTTGGGTAAAATTATTCCGACCCCCCCACTCCTCCAAAATGCCTTAAAAAGTATTTCATATTATTTACATTTTTTTATTACCATGCAAGGTTAATTTTTCATCACAATTTAGTTGGGACGTTTTTGACCACGTAGTATCAACAGGGTACTGTACTATGTCTAGACATACCATATGAAGTATCTAATCAGGATAGATTTGGTTGAAATTTTATATAACATTACTACATACCTGTATTAAAATATACCTATAAAGTATCCAGTTAGGATAGATTTGGTTGTAATTTGACACATTACTATAAACCTATATTAAAATATACAAAATAAATCTACACGTGTAAGGTACGAGATGTGTACAGAAACTCATAACAAACATTTTTATATAGGCAAATAGTAATGTTGTATAAAATTACAACCAAATGTATCCTGAATAGATACTTTATAGGCATATTCATGTCTAGACGTAGTACAGTGCGCCGATGCTACACTAGCCCAAAAACTTATTCCCAACTAATGTGACAAAAAAATAACCTTCATGGTAATAAAAAAATGTAAATTTTGTTCGAAGTTGCTTGTTGTAATCATTTTGAATTCACTGATTAAACTATAATTAAATAATATTAAGTAAATACGTAAGGGCTTACTTGCTGACACGTTTCGAAACAATTGTTCCTTTTACAAAGCAAAGCAAATTTTATACAACATTACTATATACCTATATTAAAATGTAACAATAAAGCATACAGTAAGGATAGATTTGGTTGTAATTTAATACATTACTATACACCTATATTAAAATATACAAAACAAATTTACATACGTAAGCTATCAGATAGGGCAAAATATTGTACCGGCCGATCCAGAAACTCATAATGAATATTTTAATATAGCTACATAGTTATGTTGTATAAAATTACAACCAAATCTATCCTGACTGGATTCTTCATAGGAATATACATGTCTAGACGTAGTACATTGCGCCGTTGCTACTGCGAGCCCACACAAGTAGTCTCAAATATAATGTGATAAAAAAACTAGCCTTCTGTGGAAATAAAATTAATATAAATACTTTTTGAGGCATAATGCTAGTTTTAATGTAAAAAAATCATGGTAAAACATTGATTTTGTATGGTTATATGTAACCGTGGAGGGGTGGGGTAAAATCATTTTTTTACAAAATTGTAATTATTTGGGACATCAGCGAAAACGTGTTTACTTTTTTTTGTATTCGTTATGTGAGTTTCTGCTTTGGCCGGTAAAATTTATCAGCCGAAATTGCTTCAATTGCTTTAGCCGATGTGGCTAAAGTATACAATTACCAAATTTGTAAAAACAAAAAAAATTAAGTTGTTTTAGTGTATAATTAGTAATTTTTTTAAACATATGGAAAAAATCATGCAATCTTCATATTAACCGAACATAGAGTAGCAAACACAAACATTAACGATATTACAAAAAAATAAAATTTAGTTAGGAAGTTATTGAGAATGTAGAAAATATAGTAAAATTTGGAGTTATTATCTCAAATGTTTTGGAAGAAATTTCATTTCATAGGATACCCAAAAATAAAAAAAGTTTTCTTCATAAAACATAACACTATTTTATGCTACATGACAATCAAGGCTTACGTGCATATTAGGCACCAACTGAGATTAAAGTATAAAATTGTCCAAAACATGTCCTAGAAATTCATTCATTTTTTTTTTTAATTTTACATAAAGTTATTTTTCTATCAAATTGAAGTTAGGTAAAAAATTCAGTGCTGAGTAGTAAGCTGTGCAATGTCCGTGGAGTGAAAATTCAGTGCTGAGTAGTAAGTTGTGCAATGTCCGCAGAGTGATACGGTGATGTCACACTATTTCTATTTATACTTTACGTGTGTAGATATTTAATAAACATTTTGGCTTAATTTTTATGGTTTTTGTATACGTATATTTAAATACACCTATAACTTCAGTCAGGATAGATTTGGTTGTTAATTTTATACATTACCTAAATGTTTAAAATTATAACCAAATCTATTCTGACTGGATACTTCATAGGTATGTTTCAATATAGATACATCAAATTAACCTTCCATGGCAATAACAAAACTAATAGTTATCAATATAGCTTGAGGACATGTTTTTGTTTATTTTATATGCATTCCATTGGGAGGGGGCAGTCTGCGTGATTACCAAACTTTAGATCCTTAAAACACTAACTACAGTTGTGACGTCAATGTATCAATCTGCGGATGTTACATAACCTACTACTCAGCACTAAATTTCTACCCAACATTAATTTTATAAAAAAATAACTTTCAATAACTTTAAAATAAATTATAATGTACTGATATCTTGTTACTCTTCAGTACGAGCGGGTTGTTAATTACTTATTACACTTTTCATCAAAGGGTGGTGTATCCCGGCATCAATTCCATCAGTGAGTTGATTTTGTGGCAGAAAGATTGTTCTACACGGCACTTTGTATTAAGTATAACACGCAGAGGGTAACTTGAGCCTCTAGCAGCTGTAGTTAGAAACTTCGACCATATTTGACTGTCTATAAAGACAGGAATGGGTTCTATATCCAGCTCCGTCTCCATGGCTGCCACAGGAGTCGTTCTTGTACATCCCAAACATAGTCGAATGGCGGCCGCTTGGATCGCTTCGATCTTCTTTAGATGCGTTTTTGCAGCAGATCCCCAGACTTCGCAGGCGTACGTTGTTTTAGATCTAATGTAAGTTTGGTAGAACATTCTCAAGGTTGGCGTATCGGCTCCCCAGTTACGACCTGCAACCGCTTTTAGAGCATTGAGTTTCGAAGAGCAGCTCTCTGTGACATAGTTCACGTGACTACCCCAGCGAAGTTTAGGGTCCATAACAACTCCCAGTAATTTCGGGTTTTTGTTAAATCTCAGTGCATTTCCGTTGATAGTTAGCTCGGGGATAAAGGTGGCTTGATTGTTGCGCCTGGTGAATAACGTGCACTCGGTTTTATCCACTGACATTGAAAGCGACCATTTGGAGCACCAATTTGACAGTGCATCTAGAGCCTCTTGCATCCTGAGGGAAGCCTCCACTCCGTCGGAAGACGTCACCCAAATGGTCTCATCGTCCGCGAAGATCATGCTGCGAACCTCCCTGGGGAAATCCTTGGCCATGTCATGCAATGCTATATTGAATAGTAACGGGCAAATTATTCTGCCCTGAGGAATTCCGTTCTCCATGCGAAACGACGAGGAATCTGCCCCGTTGACTGAGACTACCACAAGCCGGTCATACAAAAAGTTTTTTATGAATTTAAGCATTTTACCCTTAATGTCGAGCTTCATGCATTGAAGTACAATGGATTTGTGGGGGATTTTATCAAATGCAGCTTCAAAGTCCACCATCACCGCTACAGTGCAATACTTGCGTTCGAAACCTTTGTATATTTCACTCATGAAGTATAGTAACGCATCTGTGGTGCTCCTGTGACGTCGAAAGCCGAATTGTGTATCAGCCAGCATGTTCCCAGATTCCAATCTCCATGACAACCTCTTACAAACAATGCGTTCCATTAGTTTGCCTAGGCACGATGTTAGAGCTATTGGACGATACGAAGCGATCCTCGATTTATCTTTCCCTGGCTTAGGAAGCGGTACGACTTTGCTAGTCCTCCAATTCTGAGGGATCTCGCCCGAATCCCAAATGGAGTTGAACGTGCTTAACATTAGCTCTTTCATCCTTCCCGAGCAGTGAGTTGACATTTCATTATGGATGTTGTCATCTCCTGGAGCTGCGCTTTTCAAGTCGGCTAAGCAGTACTCCAATTCTGACATGAGGATGGCCTTGTCATCCTGGTCATCACAGTAACATAGAAGATCTGACCGGCACGTTAACATTTGCTCGTGTGGAGTGAGGCGCTTCGGCCAAGGGATTTTGCGCCCAGACCTTGCCGAATAGAATCTTCCGAACTCCTCAGCCTTCTGGACATCATCAGTCAACAACTCGCTGCCCGTATTCGTGATTGCAGCAACCTTCCGCAAGGATTCACCATTTATTGCTCTAAATCGCTTCCAGACTGTACTGGACGGTGTATTTACATTCATGGATCCAATGAAGCTCCTCCATGATCTTCTTTTTGCTGAAATGATTGCTTTCCGAAGAAGGGCATTGTTATTATAGCAGATTGCAAATAAGATGCACTTCACTCAGCCCCTCTGTTGTCTTTTTAAAGAGATCCCAGTTCGCTTTGGATAACCGAAACCCGCTATGGACCGCCGACCGATTTGGATTCAAGGTCCTGCCGACGTCAATCTCGAAAAACACAGGAAAGTGGTTACTCCCCAGGTCATCGCCGACTCTCCAGTTTGAAATAATTTTCCGGAGAAGCGGGGAAGCTATAGACAGGTCCAGGATGCTTAATGTGTTTGTAGATGCCGATTGGAATGTGGGTATATATGGCTTATTGATTAAGATCTGGCTGTTATTTAATAACCACCGCTGGCTCAGCCCTCCACTGGACCATATTCATTCCGTATAGCAGAAATCAGGAGGTTGATAAAAAAGATCAATTGTGACGGAAACGAAGTCTGCCTTCAATGGATCCCTGCCCATCTCGGCATTCCGGGCAACGAGGAAGCGGATGCAATAGCAAAACAAGCTTCTAGAAAGAAGCCCACAAATAAGGAGCAGCACTCCCTACTGCACTGTAAAAACGCCGGGAAAAAGTACTTTAGAGACGCCTGGGCTGCCCGGTGGGAAGCTGAATTGACTGGACGACACCTGTTCCATTTGCAAAACAAACTTGCGTCGGCCGACAATTACAGAGACATCAAACGTCAAGTCACGACATTTGCGGCAAGAGCCAGGACGGGACATCTGGTCACGGAAGCTTATTTATACCGGTTTAACCTTGCTGAATCACCTTTGTGCGCTCTTTGTGATGAGGAGCAAGACGAAACCATCGAGCACATTCTTCGGGATTGCACTTACCCCATCCCGGCGAGGGACCACATGAGGGTTGAACTGGAGAAGTGGCAGGACTTCCTCGTGAACAGAGGGCTGTGGAGTTTGGCGTTCCGAATATATAGTGAACATCGGGCTATCGGCTACACCTACCTAGAGCTGGATGCCTGGACTAAGAAATACAAATACACTTTTCATCAAAAGTGCAATACGAAATTATTATGGATATCGTCTAGGATATGTTTTTGAACAATTTTATATCTCAGGTGGTGTCCAATGTGAACATTAACCCAATAAAGTCAGATAGTATCTAGTTGGGATAAATTCGGCTAAGACAAAACAAAATTGTCATAAATTATATTGAGAATTAAAGAAGGCTGCATTTTGGTAGCCACTTTATCTATGCAAAGAACAAAGGTTATTTCACTACAAACAATAACTGTTTATTTGCACAATAGTAAACCTTATTGGTATAAATAGTCTTATGACGTTGGTTAAAAATTTTTTTTAAATTTTAATTACTCGTTTCAATGAGTACAACATGAATATCGACTTTTTTTCTTCAGAAAATACAAAAGGTTACTTTTTTCACATTTTAAGTGTTAGTCTGTAATGGCATGTAGGCCTATAGCGTGAACCGGGCGGGGATTAGCTACAGGGCTCAGCACTACGTCTAGATTTGTTTGTAATTTTATACATCACTATATTTCTATATTAAAATTCATCTATGTAGTATCCAGACAGGATAGATTTGGTTGTAATTTTGGTAAATATTTAGACTTATTAATGATGCAGAAAATTACAACCAAATCTATCCTGACCGGATACTTCTTAGGTATATTTTAATATAGGTATATAGTAATGTTGTATAAATTATAACCAAATCTATCCTAACTGGATACTTCATGGGTATATTTGATAATTGTGAGATAGAGGGGCCTGAGATTAAAATTGTTCAAAATCCCAAAATAAGATGATATGCAAAAGAATTTTTTTTTAATTTTACATATAGTATTTTTTATTAATGTAAATTCGGGTAAAAGCTTCAGTGTGGGGTACTAAGTTGTACATCATCTGAGGAGTGATACAGTTATGTCACGCATACCCTAACGTATGTAAATATTTGAGAAGCAACGTTTTGACTTAATTTTTATAGAATATACTTATAAAGTCTCCAGTTAGTTTAGATTTGGATTTAAATTTATAAATTACTATTCAATGTCTATATTTAAATAAACCTAAAAAGTGTTTAGTCAGGATAGATTTGGTTGTAATTTTATACATTACCTAAATGGTTAAATGTATAAAAGTAGAACCAAATCTATCCTGACTGGATACTCCATAGGTATATTTCAATATATATATATAATTGACCCCCAACCCCCGTTAACTAAAATAATAGTTATCAATACAGCTTCAGGAGATGTTTTTGATTCATAAAGTTTAGATTGCTAAAACGCCAACTAATGTTGTGACGCCACTGTATCACTCTGCGATCGATGCACAACTTACTACTCTGCACTGACTTTTTAACCCAACTTCAAAAAAAGCTGTTAAAAAGTTTTGATAAAAAAATAACTTTCCGTATAAAATTTTTTTAAAATTCTTGTACATATCGTTCTATTTTGTGGTTTTGAATGATTTTCAATTTTAATCTCAAGTGGCCCCTCTATCTCACAACTACTGTCTATTTTAATGTAGGTATATAGTAATGTATACAATTATAACCAAAACCTACACTACTATAAGTTGGCGGTAAGTCTCATCTTTTATGGGAAAGTTATGAATAAAAATTCTGTACTGTTCGATGCAATATTTTCTGTTATGTACGAAGAATTGAGCTTGTAAGTGTTTGTATTGTTATTGAGAGTAGTTTTGCGATTTACTATCCCAAAACAAATAATATGTGTGTGCGAGTTTTATAATTCTAAAAGGTATGTATAGTGCTTAGTTAGGTACAAGTTTATTAGTAAAACAGCTGCATATTAATATGGAATGTTGCTAAACATGTATTAAGGATATCATTAAAATTATGCCAAAACGTAATGATACATATGTAAGTGTAGATGTGTTACATGACGTCACTACATTTGTGACGTCAGTGTATCACTCCGCGAGGCAGGCATCTTATGCACAACTAATCCGCTCTGAATTTTTTACCCGACTTTAAATTGATAAAAAAATAATGATGCCACACACAAAAAAAAATCTCTATGAAAATAGCCGTTTCACACGTTTTGGAATGTTCTTTACAAATATCTAGCTGTTTTAGGAATGTAAACATTTTACCTAAATTGACTTTGACGTAGTGCAGTGCGCTGTAGCTATTGAGCGGCCGGTTCACGCTATATGTGCCAGTACAGACTAACATTTAAAATGTGTAAAAAAAATAACTTTTTGTATTTTCCATAAAAAAAAGTTCATATTCGTGTTCTACATATTAAAACAATTAAAATTTTTTTTTTTTTTTAAACAACCTCTATAAGACTTGTTTATGCTATACATATCATTAGATTAACATTTAAAATGTGAAAAAAAGTATCTTTCTGTATTTTCCAAGGGGAAAAAAGTTGATATCTATGCTGTATTTTCCAAGAGGAAAAATGTTGATATCTATGTTCTACACATTAAAACAGGTATTTAAAAACAAAAAATTTTAAAAAACCAACATCATTAAGACTATATTTTTACCACCTTATTTATATTTTATAAAAACCTATTCTATCCAAACCTGATACTTACAACTATATTGTAAGAGCCAAATTATAATGTATAATTTAGTGTTCTCCTTTATAAAACAGCCTTGACTTTATAGTTTTATGTATGTTGTATGGAAAATTGAATTTATTATTATAAATATTAATGTCAGAACCTGATTTATTATTTATTTGTAACACCGATGACATAGAGAACCAATAATGGTAATAGTGCATTGTAGTGGCCACCTACGATATTTTGGAAAATTGTTCAAAACTACCAAATAAGACGATATAAAAAAAAAAATTTTATTGACAGTAAAGTAACTTTTTTAAAATTTAAAGTAGGGTAACACAACTGCAGTTGGTGTTTTAGCGATCTAAACTTTATGAAACAAAAACATGTCTTGAAGCTATATTCATATTATTGGTTAAAATGCACAAGCACAGCCACCTATAATATTTTGGGAAATTGTTCAAAACCACCAAATTGAACGATATCCACAAAAATGTTTTTTGGCCTAGGAAAGTTACTTTTTTTCAATTTAAAGTAGGGTAAAAAATTTTGCGCTGAGTTAGAAATTGTGAAAAGGCGCGGAAAGATACAAATGTATCGTGATGTCACAACTGTACTGACGTCTGCCAACTATACACATATACCTTTTGTTGTGGTTCAGAGTAGGCCAAAAAAAAATTCCTGTGGATATCTTCCTATTTGGTAGTTTTGAACAATTTTCCAAAATATCATAGGAGGCCGTACTGGTGCATTTTACTGGCGTCACGCAAACTATACATACATACCTTTTCTTGTGGCTAGAGAAAAACCATATTCACATATTGTCATTTTCACATATTGTTATGCTTTTGGCATAATTATTAGGAATTAGTAACTCGCAAAATCCCCACACTTGCTGTTTACTCCCACAAAATTATGAATATCGCCGTTAAATAACCATTTACACCACACACCTTATACTTTTATTACAATCCCCAATACATTTATTAAAATCGCACACAAACCAATTTTTTTGCGATAGTAAGCCAGAACACCTACTTACTAGGACGAAACAAACACCTAAAGACACTATATCACGCACAAAACAGAAAATATTTCATTAAAATTTTCACACACCTCATTCCAACTGTGTCTTACAGAAATAAAATTCTGCCGCTAAATTAAGGTAGTGTAGCCAACCTTGTAAAGTAAATTATTATGTACAAAACATGTGACCGGACACAGAACACTTGTTGTATGACACTTAATATTTTTTGCATTATGATACCTACAATTGTACATATAATTACGCCCAACAATTAAAAATAGACGGACTTTTATCTTCAGTTAGTATTACACAACCACCTTTAAAATTGAAAACAAAAACAGAGATTATTGAAAACATAATACTTCATATTGTTGAAATGAATAGTACTTTATATTTTTTTTAAATGTTGACAAACAATGTTATTACATCACAATAGCAGCTGGAAAGAAGTTATAAATATACGGACTTCTAACTTCAATTAGTATTAAACAACTACCATTTAGATTGAAAACCTAAACATTGAATATATCTTGAATTTTGTAGTCCATTACGTTCGGTGAATTTTAATTAATCACAATAGTTTATGACTATCCGAACTTTAAATTTTGTAAATTTGTTTTGTAAAAGGGTTGTAACAAATTTACAAAATATAAAGTTTGGATAGTCATAAACTTGTGTTTAAGTGATTAAATGAATATATACTGTAACAGTATAGAATATATAACTTACTATTAAAGTTCGGATAGTTATAAACTATTGTTTAAGTGATTAATAAAAAACTTAATTAATTAATTAGTATAAATAATAATTTATAGATTAACTAAGATTCACCGGACGTAATGAACTACATATTTCAAGTTATTATTCTATGGATAGGCTTCATGGAGGAGGCAAATATTTACAAATGTTGATGGCAATGATGGAATGTAAAGCAAGTAATTATAATTTCATTTCCTAGGGTTTTTGTGCAACAGGGAATGAAACCATTAATTGGCATAACCTTAATTTTTTTTATATATAATTTTTGTTGTTGTGGCTTTGAAAAGAACCTTTTTATTAAATTATAGGTAGGAATAATTTCCGGCGTGCGTCAGCAACTATCAATGCTTCCACGGACTTATATCTCAAACATCAGAAGGTACTAACTTTTAAATTCACATTTTAAAATATTTTGTTTGCAATAGTTTATTTTAATCCTTGGCATTTCAAAAATATTTAAAATGCAAATTTTAATTTTTTTTTAAACTTGTTTCTCAATACCATTGTTAAATTGTCTTTTCCTTAGCTAAGCAAATTAACGTTTAACAAATTTTGTTTACAATAAAATAGCTTTATTAAACCTAGACATTTCAGAGGAATGAAAAAATCGAATTTTAAATTTTTACAAATATTTTTTAGTTGACGCCATTGTTAAATTGTCTTTTCCTTGGCTAAGCAAACTAACATTTTAAAAAAATGTTGTATTCTATAAAATAGCTTTATTAATCCTTGGCATTCGGAATGAAATAGAAGTTTTAAATATTTCCCTGGCTCCAATAACAAAAACAGAATTCACCCTAAGAGATAAAAGTTTATCACTTTTATAAATACCATAAATAATGCTGACAACGTATGGCAGTGTGATGCTCAAGTTAATTGCGTCATGATGTTTGACATTATTTTGATTTTCACATTACTTTTTGGTATATCGCTAGTATTTTATAATAATTCTACTTTTTTTACAATATAAAATATCATTCCTATAATTTTTTTTACAAATCATTTATTTGATAACTTAATACTTCAAAGTTACAGTGTTTTACTGTAATTGTAATAAAAGTATTCTGTATTAAGGTTTTCAATCTCAATGGAAGTTGTTTATTAATAATTAAAGTTAGAAGTCTGTTTATTTGTAACTTCTTTCAAGCTGCTATTGTGATGTAATAACATTGTTTGTCAACATTTAAAAAAAATATAAAGTACTATTATTCTTTCATCAACTTAATTCAACAATATGAAGTATTATGTTTTCAATAATCGCTGTTTAATGTTTTCAATTTTGAAGGTAGTTGTGTAATACACAACTGAAGATAAAAGTCCGTCTATTTTTAATTGTTGGCATAATTATATGTACAATTATAAGTATCATAATGGGAAAAATATTAAGTGTGTGACTTCTCGTATTTCTTGAATTTTGTAGTCGATTACGATTGGTGAATCTTATTAATCACTTAAACAATAGTTTATGACTACCCGAACTTTAAATTTAGTAAATTTGTTAATACTTACTGAGACAAAATGTTTTCGATCCCTATGTGCCGATCGTATTTACTTTTAACTTTACTTCCATGTATATAATTTACAAAATTAAACTGTGTTATAAGATAAGTACTCATTGTTTATGTTTTGATTTTTAAGGTAGTTGTACATAATTAATTGAAGATAAATTAATTATTTTATTTCCGTCTGTTTCTTAATTATTGGCGAACCGTACAACAAGTGTTCTGTGTCCGGCCACATGTTTTTGTACATAATAAATTACTATACATGGTCGGCTACACTACCTTAATTTAGTGGCAGAATCTTATTTCTGTATGACACAGTTAGAATGAGGAGTGAAAATTTTTAATGAAATATTTTCTGTTATGAGCGTGATAAAGTGACTGTTTTGTCCTAGTAAGTAGTTTTCTGGCTTACTATCGCAAAAAAATTGGTTTGTGCGCGATTTTAATAAATATATTGGGGGTTGTAGTAAATGTATAAGGTGTGTGGCTCAAAGGGTTATTTAACGGTGATAATCATAATTTTGTGGGAATCAAACAGCAAAGGTGATGATTTTACAAGTTACTAATTCCTAATAATTATGTCAAAAGCATAACAATATGTGAAAATAGTTTTTCTCTGAGCCACAACAAAAGGTATGTATGTATAGTTAGCGTGACAGTACAGTTGTAACGTCACGATACAATTTGTTTTCTCTATACCTATTCACAATTTCTACCTCAGCGGACATTTTGTTAACTTACTTTAAATTGAAAAAAAGTAAGGTAATTGTGGAGATTCCTAAACCGGGCCTATATTTTCATGAAATATTCAGAAACATGTAAAAACGCTATTTTCATTGAAATTATTATATTTTTTTGCCTACAAACATTATTTTTGACTGGACACTGGCCTATATATTTTCATGAAACATTCAAAAACATGTAAAAAGGCTATTTTCATTGAAATTATTATTTTTTTGCCTAGAAACATTATTTTATCTTAAATTAATGTTGGGTAAAATTTTCAGTGTGGATGTATTAGTTGTGAATGGGCACGGAGTGAAACAAATGTTTTTTTACGTCACAGTGCTGCGCATAAGGTCTTATGCATTGGCCCCGGTATGTCACGTAACCTTAAGTGTGTGGATATTTGAGAAACAACGTTTTGGCTTAATTTTTATACATATATTTAAATATATGGTAAAAATGCATAAGCTCGGCACCATACGATATTTTGGGAAATGGTTTAACACCACCAAATAGGACGATATCCACAAGAATATTTATAAAATTGACCTCGGAAAGTTACTTTTTTTCAATTTAAAATAGCGTAAAAAATTCAGCGCGGATGTAGAAGTTGTGAATAGGCGCGGAGTGATACAAATGCTTCGTGATGTTACAACTGTATTTCAATGTATAAAATTAAAACCAAATCTAACCTGACGACACTTTTTCGGTAAATTTTAATATAGGTATACAGTATCGTATAAATTTAAAACCAAATCTATCCTAACTGGAGAAGTTGTTTCTCAAAAATCTAAACACGTACGGTTGCGTGACATACCGCGGATAATGCGTACAACCTTATGCACAGCACTGTGACGTAAGTATCACTTCGCGCCTATTCACAACTTCTACATCCGCGCTGAATTTATTACCCTACTTTAAATTGAAAAAAGTAACTTCCCTACTTCAATTAAAAAGAAATTCTTGTGGATATCGTCCAACTTGGTGGATTTGAACAATTTCCCAAAATATCGTATGGTGCCGAGCTACTGCATTTCAACCTAATTATCAATTGTAATACAAATTTCAGAGAAACTTTGTTAGGTGAAGATATACAAAAACTAAACTAATTTGAATTATACTACACTATATTGTATGCTTACCTCTAATATATATTTTTTGTTTTGCAGATATATATTTAGTTCGCAGATTTTTCCTTAGTATCGGGTTCAGTCGCTGGTGCCTTATTTTCCTTGCTATCACCAACTACTTCATCCACACTGACATTTACAGAAACTTCTTCTTTACTTGCCTCATCAAAGTTCTCAACTAACTCTGGAACTTCATCATCTTCCTCAATTGTTGCCTTTCCACCACCAGCACTACTAGCCACACTAGTTGCTAATCGTTTTAACTGATTTAATCCCTCTGGGCCCAACTGGCTGAGAATGCCTGGTAACATTTCTGTTATTTGTTTATTCTCACCATGACCTGTTATAGCAAAAGTATTTGCTGCTAATGAGGCTTGGGCCTTGGGATTATTAAAATGAATAACAGAACCATCATCTTTTATCATATTAACTTCTTCAATACCTGGTATCGTATTCACAGACAATTTTTTCAACGAACTTTGTAATTTTTTATCGTCTGTAGCTGCAGTTGCATGAACCACCTTCTTCTTTCTTCTTGGTGTTCCTTTTCCTCCAATTCTAACTTGAGCTTGTAGTTTTCTTAATTTTTCCTGGTTCATTGTAAAAATGAATTGAGAACACTGAATTGCACTAAATACAAAAAAATCTAAGGTTAAAAAATTGAGTCTTCAAATAACCAACTCATTTAAAGTTCAAGTGAATAACCATAAGCTTCGACTAAACACGTGTTTTTACCTAATCCCAATTGGTAAGAAGAAACCAAGGCGCAAAATGGACGTTTTACTTAGCCAAAGTATGGCCATCTATATAACTATATCTATATAACTAATTATCCATTTAATTTTCACTGCCTTGGTAATCAATGTTTTTAATTCCAAAACGATTTTATATATACAGTCTTTGTGTGTAAACGATTCAACAAGAATAGCAACATGCTCGAAGCTTTTCATCAATGTAATATTACATATTGATTTCAACAAGAGCTATTCAAACTATAAATAGCTAAAATAACAGAATTTTTTTGTTTTAGCTTTGGACATTGTGCGAAGTTCCTGATGATGTAAATATATAACAGTAATAAAAAGCTTCGATCACATTGTTTTCAAATACTCTTATGATTGAAACGTTTCTACATTAATCAATAAATAATTCATAAGAATAAAAACAATATATATATATATATATATACTATATAAAACATTTTAAAATATATGTATTTATTAAATATCTACATTTTCTCACGACCAAACCTATGACAAGGAAGAATATCGCCATTACCTCACTTTGAACACTGTCCAGCACAGGCAAATTGTTATATTTGAAATTTAGCAGCTTTATAAGCACTGATTCCTGTAGAAAAGTAGGAAACTCAATCCATTTTCATTGGTGAGTCAGAATGATTCACAGACATGTTTTGATGTTTTACGACATAGTCTATTAGTTTCGTTGACTATACAAATCATCATCTACATTTTGTTGATTTCAAAGGTCACACCCAGTCCTGTTATATAAACGTTAGATTTAACATTATCGAATACATTTCTTTTATCTTTCTCTCCAAATTCTCAAGAATTGCAAACATTTCTTAAGGAACGGAAAGTCTTAAAGTCCAGGATTAGTTGAAAGTCTTGGTAAATTATCTTATATGCCCAACAATAGATGTGAAGTTTAAAATAAAAATTGAATTCAAGTGCCATTTACTAGAATTCGATAACTTTTCTAAACCATATATAATACTCAGTGATTTGTTAGGAGTCCAACGAAGCAGGTAAAATTTATACCATTTACGTTTTCTTTATTGAACAAATGAGCCTGCACATCTTGAAATAGCAAGAATTGAAAGTTTACTATGTCGGATTTACGAGAGAAAGGATCAGTTTGATTTTAGTTTGTTATTCAACATACTAGGAAACGCATCGATGTTATAATTCATTATATTTATATCTATTAATTAATTATTATTTTATCATTTGTTGATTCCATCTTCGCGTGAGCTACTAGTAATCACTTACAACTTTTTTAAAAAAATGTTTTAACTTGCCTATAGTAGCACTTACTTTTTTTGTGTTGAGGACGGCCGTTTCGGGAGATGTGTCCCTTTGTCAACTCAGACCGTAACTGATCTCAAGGTTTACGTAGGTTAGGGTGGGGGTGGGATATTTTGGTGGTGTGGGTGTATTTTGTGTGTATTAGGAGTTATGATGTCAAAAAGTGCGTGTGAGTTGTAATGTAATTGTGTATTGAGTATGTGTGTAGGGTGTAGTTTGAAGTGTCTGTATATTTCGTATTGTTTGGTTGTGTAGCGTTGGTTATTTCTGTGTTGTTTATGAAGAACTCACACGCACTTTTTGACATCATAACTCCTAATACACACAAAATACACCCACACCACCAAAATATCCCACCCCCACCCTAACCTACGTAAACCTTGAGATCAGTTACGGTCTGAGTTGACAAAGGGACACATCTCCCGAAACGGCCGTCCTCAACACAAAAAAAGTAAGTGCTACTATAGGCAAGTTAAAACATTTTTTTAAAAAAGTTGTAAGGTATTATTTTATTTAATCTATTAAAGACTTGTTAAAATTTGTAATAAAGGATACACATGTATACAGAAATTTACTCTAGCAAATCGCAACACTGATGATTACTGAAAGTAATGTTATATTATGAAGTAATAGTTTACTTGATTTTGTAAGATTATTTTCGGACCTGTGCTGTAAACTATTAAATTAAATTATTAGAGATGTATTAAATTACTCTAAATTATATATTTTATTTCAAACAACTTTTAATTTTAAAGATTTGTAAATAGGCTATAGGGTAATATAGGTAACAAATATATTCCATTGACAACTAAACTAAAACAAAATATTATACACTTTTGACTTGCTAATGATTTTACTTGCTATTTGATCTTATGGTACTTTTTATTATAAGGTGTTTAGTATGATTATAGGAATACACCTTCTTTAAAAAAATAGACAAAAACGAGGATAAGGTAGTAAATAAAAGAAAAGGGTAAATACACACATAATCCACTGTAAAAAGAGGTTTAGGCTTTCAACAAGCGTATGTTTTTTTTACTGTGTAGAGTACGTACATTCGTCTTTATATAATTTGTCTGTGAATCTGTTTTTAAAGAATTTGTATCAAAGAATTTTTTTACAGAGAATGTCTTTAATAAAGAATATCCTTATTTCTTAGACCTTTCATTTACTCCTTTTAATTTTTTTTCTAAGTTATGAAATTGATAATTTGTTAAAACACTTGTAAATATTTACAAACTACCTATAGTAGCACTTACTTATATTTGTTGAGGACGGCAGTTTTTGGAGATGGTCCCATTGTCAACTCCCATTGACACATCTCCCGAAACGGCTCCTCAACAAATATAAGTAAGTGCTACTATAGGCAAGTTTGTAAATATTTACAAGTAAGTGTTTTAGTGAAAACTAGTAGTTCACGTGAAGATAGAATCAACAAATATGATAATTGATGTGTAAATTCTAGGTTTGATTTTCATTTTAGTGTCTTGACTGGATTAGTATTATTAATGGCCATACCATAAGGAAACTCACTGCATTATATATAATATAATTGGATCTATTAAATAGATTAGTTGCTCCATAAAAATCAAATCCCTTTCTAACGTTGTCTTGAACATTGGTAAAACTTTGGTTGCCAAGTCATGGATTTATTTATGAGCAACATGCCCGTCAATATTTATTCTTATTTTTTCACTAAAACACTTGTAAATATTTACAAACTTGCCTACAGTAGCACTTTCTTATATTTGTTGAGGACAGCCGTTTCGGGAGATGTGCCCCATTGTCAACTCAGACCGTAACTGATCTCAAGGTTTTCGTAGGTTAGGGTATTAGGGTGGGGTGAGATATTATGGTGGTGTGGGTGTACTTTGTGAGTGTTAGGAGTTATGATGTCAAAAAGTGTGTGTGAGTTATAATGTTATTGTGTGTTGAATATGTGTGTAGGGTGTAGTTTGAAGTGTCTGTATATTTTGTATTGTTCGGTTGGGTAACGTTGGTTATTTGTGTGCTGTTTATGAAGAGTTTGTAGGTTAGATGTTTTGTTAATGTAGTCATGTTTTGTGGAGTTGATATGATGGGCGAAGTTTGATTATTAATTATTATTTGTTGGTGTGCTTATATATTCTTGTGTGGAATAAGCGTGTGTAGAAAGACCTCCCTGTCTGGTCTATGTAAAACTGGGGGACAAACTGCAAGTTAGTTTGTAAACTCCAGCGGCGTTGTAAATGTCGTTGATTTTGTTGTCAGGTTTGAATTGTTTATTGAGAGTGTTGTGTGTGGAGTAGGCTGTTTTGTAGTTGTATTTTCGTAGTGTGTTGGCTATATTGTGGGTTTTGGATTGTCTGTATGGTATTGGTAAGTATATTATGGGGTTGTCGTGTTGTGTGTTTGTATTTGGATTATTGAGTTTGTTTTTTAGGCGGTTGTATAATTTGTCAATCTTTGTTGTGTTGTATCTATTAGTTTGTGCAATATGTTTTATGGTGTTTAACTCTTGGTAGTGTTCTTATTTTTTTAACGGTGTTTTAAGGAGGCGATATATCATGGTGTTGTAAGCGGCTAGTTTATGTTGGTTTGGGTGGTTTGAGGAGATGTGTATGGTAGTATTGATACTGGTGGGTTTTCGGTATATGTTGAATTTATGTGTTTGTTTGTCTGCACGTTTAATTGTAAGGTCTAGGAAGTTGAGAGAGTTTTGTTGTTCTGTCTCGATGGTGTATGTTAGTTTTGGGTGTATGGAATTTAGGTGTTTTAAAAATATGTGTGCTCGGCGTGTGTTATCTTTCTATAATGTTATGATGTCGTTGACGTATCTATACCAGTAAATTATGCTGAGTATCTATTGTTGTGTAAAATGTGGTTTTGTTCAATATGGTGTATAAATATTTCTGCTAAGAAGCTAGCTATGGGGGAACCCATAGGTAGACCATCTTTTTGGTTGTAGAAGGTGTTATTGTAGGTGAAGTAACTACAAAAGGTTGGGAGCCACTGCCTTAGAGGAATAGGTGAATATCTACTGAGAGCCACGACGTTCAATGAGAGAAATTTCACGAACTGGCTTTGGCTGAGTAAAAGCGTAAAGATGATTCATTTCAATTTTTAGAATAATTAAATTTTGTTGTTCATGGCCGTCTTTGAAAGACATTTAGGTTTGAACCTAAAAAAAACGATTTTTTTTTAGCTTTTTATCGCCCATATATTAGAGATTCTTTCCATCTAATCGTTCTTGTCAGTATAATTGTAAAACTAACTTTTTTAATATTTTTTTGTAAGTTTAAGAATCATCGCTATAACAAAACAAATTTATTAAAAAAATCAACATTGTTCGAAAATATCAAATAATTTCTAATATATCATCATACACTATTCAGAGAAGGTAAAATCAAGAAATATATCAGGTAAGTCATCAAAAATTTATAGTTATGCGTCATCTTATAACAATTTCATAACATATTTTCATTTCCAGTAAATTAAACCTTTTAACCACAAATTAAACTTTTTATTTAAGCCTTTACGTATATATCGATTACAAAGCCATCACTACCAGAAGGTATCATTCCAAAGATAACTCGTTTAATAATTTTATTAAATACATACTTTATTCAATATAAACAACTACTCACAGTTACTTAAAGTTGTTAACAAAAAACATTTGCTCTTGTACATTTTAAATTACAGAAGCAATAGGATTCTGCAGTATAGTAGAAATGATACTCAGACTCATGCACGAAATAAAATGATCACGTTATAAGTCGTATCTAACGCCTTTTTGGTATAAATTATCAGGTCGCCTATACATTTGAATTGATATAGTTATATTATGTGATGAAAAATATATTTTATATGCTATATGAAAACTGCAGATCCATATTTTATAACTTGAACTGATTACATGGTTTCAACATTGTACATAATAAAATGTATTAAAAAAATATTATGGTGTTATATTAAACATAGATTGTTCAATAATTTTGAAAACCTGTAAAGGTGACGGTATTGTGTTTACTCGTTGTATTTTATCTATTAGTTCTCGGCCTTGAGTCCAGAGAATTTTAGGTATTTCTTCTTCCTGTTAAAAATTTACAGGTGTCATCAACGTTTTTAGTTGTTACACACCTTAAAATAAAATTTCCTAAATATTTACAGTTCATTTTTGAAATAGAGAAATGTAACTAATTTTCTTTGTTAATAATTTCGCTTTCTCGAGTTTAGGTTAAGTTGCTGGCGTACAGGCTATGTTCTGTTACTTGTATTTTACTGTAAGTTCTTTAAAATAAATAATAAAATGTTAAACATAATATTAATACAGTTGAGTTGAACAAGTATTTGAACAAATATTATTATGTAAGATTATAGTGGGGTGTATTTGAAAATTAGAAACTGCAAGATCTGAAGTCATGAAATGATCCATTTCTTTATAGAATGTTATTTTAAAATTTTATTGTTTAATTTTTGTCTGATATGTTTGATCAAAAACTCTTGATGTACATAATTTAAATTTGTAATTATATATAGTTGTAATTTACTATATCTATTATGAACATTTGAGAATTAACCATACTGTAAATCTTGCCTATTCATTATTTTCTTAAATACTATTTTGAATACTATTTTTATAAAAAAGTAATTATTTTTGTTTACCTAATATATTCTACACATAATAGATATTGGTAAAAAAATTAAATGGTGGGGTGCACAATGTGTGGAGATATATAGAAAAATTGTAAAACTTTGATGATAACCCAGAAATTTAAAAAAATTGAAAAAAGACTAGAAAAACTTCATTAACATTACACAAAATGTTTTAAAACCATGTTATTTTAAAAATTAAAGAGATCGCTATCATGTACTACATATTGTAGCTACAAAATATCTAGTTAGGTTAGGCTTTATTTTCGAAAAAAATAATGTTTACTAATACTCAAGATAAATACTACTCAGCAATAGTTGAAAGCATTAAACACAACCGCCTTGTTCCTTGCTGTAATGCAATAACCTATACCAAAATCGAGACCACTTCACTTGTTTACAAGTTGTCCTCTAAGCAGACTATTTTACTCTATTACCAAAGATATTCGGTTATTACAATCAGCGACTACCGCTCCAATCATAGAAATTTTTTTTGCCTGATCAATTTGACCTTGCGGAACATGAATCTGAAGTTTTTTTTTACTGCAAATACATTTTTAAAAATAATAATCTAACCTAACCTGACCTGACCTGGTTTTTGTTAGGTTAATATGCGTTTGCCGTTGAAAGTAACGTCAGATTCGTGTTTAGCAAGGTCAAATATATCACGAATAAAAAATTTTGCTGATCAGAGCGTTAGTAAGCACCAAAGTCAGGTCAGGTTAGGTTATTTTTTTAAATGTAAATGTGTGTTTGCAGTAATTAAGATTCGTGTTCAGCAAGGTCAAATTGATCAGGAAAAAAAATTTCGCAGATCGGAGCGATAGTTGCTGATTTTAATAATTACCAAACAATTTCGCCGATCGGAGTGTTAGTAAACACCAAAGTCAGGTTAGGATAGGTTATTTTTTTAAATGTAAATATGTGTTTGCAGTGAAAAAACTTCAGATTCGTATTCAGCAAGTTCAAATTGAACAGGAAAAAAATATTTTGCCGATCGGAGCGTTAGTAGCTGATCCTAATAATTACCAGATATTACAATTAGACACTTTGTAGCTATATTCTAATGTAGTTTAACATAGTGTTTTGTTTTATATGTAAACATGATTTTAATAAGTTATATTTATATTGTGACATGGAGTTCTGTCATTTTTTTTAAATTTTTAATTTTTGGACACCATCAATGACTTAATTTTTTTTTTTGTTTATAAGTCATAAGACTTTTATCTGCAGATATAATGTTTTCTACCAATTTTCTTTATATGTCGGAAATATTTACAAAAGTATAAGGAGAACAAGATATTTCACAACATACCCTAAAATTTTTAAGTTAATAAGATGTTGTTTTTCTCCATTGTCTTTTGATTTTCTTGCATTGAACGTATCTGAACGTTGCGTTGTTGAAAAAAACACTATTTTGTTCAGCATTTAAAATAATTTTAGGTATTTGGCCATGAATTAAGTTTGGGTTTGATTATAAAGAAATAATTACTTCATAACTATTAATACCTTGATTATACTATGCAACTACTTGTTTAACATCATGACATGAGAATGGTTTATAAGAAAAATAATTGTGAGTAGTATGAAATAGTATGGGATAATGAATGATGTTCCAATTCTTTATTGAAATTCAAAGACATTTATCGTAAAATATAACACACGGAATATTTAACATTCAAAATGTATAAGTTAAACTAGGTATGTAAATTTTGAGTTTTAACATGTTGAATGCTGATCACCTACACTTTGGTTTTGCTTAAGGAGTTTGCATAAATTTTTTTTTAATCATCAACAATAATCGCAATAGACTGGAACCAGTGATGAAAACATTTCATGTGAACTGCTTTAGTAACTGATATAAAAGGACCAGCTAAACACATGGACAGTGTCTGGTGCTAGCCTGTTGCAGCACCATAACTAGAGAACTATAACTTGTTATAAGTAGAAATCTGTTTATAGTTGTATTTATGGCCCTAAAATGTTACGCGAATACATTGTTGATTAATGTGTATTATTATGTACACACACTATTATGTACACACACACACACTCACACACGCATGTACACATACACACACACAAACTACACGTGTTGAGTTGTGTTTTGTGTGTGTGCTTGCGTGTTAATAGGGAGAAATTTTTTTTCATAATTTGTATTTTATACTTAATTATAATATTTATAGTAGACATATATTATTTTCAGAATTTCATGACTTAAAAAACTAAAGAAATTTTTACCCTCATCATGTCTGCGTCAGCCATTTACATCCTTGATGTCAAAGGCAAAGTAAGTACATTTTCATTGAAAATCTAATAAATGTATAAGAAAGTTCACTGTGTATTTTAGTCTCTATACAATATACAATAATATATATATATATATAAAGAACTAAGTCAAAATACAAATACAAGAATTATAATTGAATTTACAATTCAAAGCTTTTCGTTGGCTAACAGTACCAACATCATCAGGAATATTAAACAATTAAAATTAACATATGTGCATATTAGATCAAATAAATAGCTATGCCAAATCAATTACAATGTTGTTAAAATTTTTTTTTTTATTTTGCTGCCCTAACATTACAAACACTGAATATATTATCAAATTTAGATTTTACTTGTATTTGTTTATTTATCAACTCATTATTAGTATTATATTTATGTATTTCTAAAGCTTCATAAATATTCATTCTCAGGCCTTTGTTAATTTCTTTTACAAGTATCATATTATCTATATTAGGAAATGTGTGATTATTATTAATATAATGATTAGCAAATTTTTATTTATAAATCGGCGAAAAGCTTTGAATAAATATATTCATTAAAAGTATTCTTGTTTTTGAAATATTTTTAATTTATTAAATATATATATATATATATATATATATATATATATATATATATATATATATAAGATTAAATAATATACACTAAAACAGGAATATTTAATTTATTGAACTCAACCAACGAAAAGCTTTGAGTATATTATTCAATAAATTAAATATTCCTGTATTAGTGTATATTATTTAATCTTAAAAATATTCTAACAGGAAAACACATTTGATATTCTATATATATATATATATATATATATATATATATATATATATATATATATATATATATATATATAAATATGTTAAGATTTACTAAATATTATTTTTAGTCCTAATGTATTTAACACAAAGGAATTTTGTCATTTGTCATTCCAGATGAGTTGATTTGTGTTCCGCGTGACCCAGCGGGTATGGATTAATTCTTAATTTAGTGGTCGCTGTAACTGAGTTGAGTAACATGAGTTGGTTTTTTTAATGATAATTTGTATCCATCATTTGGAAGGAAATAATTATGAATTAAAATATGTAAAATAATAGATATGTAAATAAAAATAAAGATAAATTACTGCTTATGGTTTGAAACTTAATAGTTGATTTAGGCTCACCATAAATTCATGCAATTAGTTGTTCACTTTACTATTGTATTGGAAACTAAAATAGTTTCTTTCTCACTGCCCAATAGCATCACTCTAATTCCGATTATTTTTAATTTTCCATTACGAGAAATGACTGAAATACACAACCTAACGATAATGAAGTAAAGACTACACTAAGAACTTGTCCTGAATTGGCAGCTAATAAGTTGGTTATAAAAACCCATTATAACCGTAATAAAAGTCCTACTTTATTCGTCGTGTCGTTTCGAGAACGAAATGGAGCGGATAATATCTTTTTTTATGGTGACAGTTTTGAGAAACAAAACCAGTTGCTTAGTCATGAGAAATGTGTCGCATATGATTATCTGAAGTATGGAAATGAGAACATATTAACAAGGGCCAAGCAAACTGAACATTCAACAGTCCGCTATTAATGACAGACATGTCTTGTCAGTATACACTCTGCAGTGTATGTGATGTATATGTCATGGCATAATCAGCATTGGGTTAATACAAGAATTTTTACAGCATCATCAAGTATACAAATAAAGTGTGTGTGTTATTAAAAATTTAGTTAACAAAGTTTTACTGTCATTTTTCACTTTTTTAAATGTTTACCATCTTTCTTGTCTGATATATTACATACACAGTCAAGACACATATTACTCATTATCAGAATATGGAGATGTTTCTTCTATCTGTTAGAAAAGAGGTAAGGAGGATTAAAGGCATACCAAGGGAGATACTTGATTTCCTGGTATTATGAGTGAAAGTAGAACTGGCTTTAGTAGATAGGATCACTTGCTTGACATAGTCCTGCTTTCCACTGGAACTATTCATAGGTGACCTTTCATTAAAAATAAATGTATGTGAGATTCTAAGATTGTGTATTATAAAATAAATGAGAATAAGAGGTGTTGTTTTGCTGGGGTACTGTGATAGGTATCAAACCATTCATAAGGTATTTGTTGAATTTCTTTAGTTGTTTTTCTCAACAACTGAAGTCAACATTTCAGGCCTTAGATATAACACAAACAATTACCTAAAGTGAGCTCTTTATGAAGTTTTCTATATAATTGAAATATTTTCATTAATTTAATCTCAGCAGTTTTTTGAATTTGTTTACTTGTATGTGTCTCGGTTTTAAATGTTAATTATGTTACAATTATTGTTTACCCATTTTATAAATCATGTAAATTTACCAACGTTATGATACTCATTTTTAAATAATAGATATATGACATTGTTAATGATGAATTGATTTTTTTAAAAAGCTGTTTGAAATTATTTCCTTATTTAGAGCTTAGCTGATTATGTACTATTATTTTTTTTTCTTATGGATATTTCAGGTTCTAATTTCTAGAAATTATAGAGGCGATATTGACTTAGGAGTAATAGAAAAGTTCATGCCTTTACTTATGGAAAAAGAAGAAGAAGGGATGTTAACACCAATGTTACAAACTTCTGAATGCACATTTGCGTATATCAAATACAATAACTTGTACATTGTTTCAACAACAAAGAAGAATGCTAATATTGCTTTAGTATTTGTGTTTCTTCACAAGATTGTACAGGTAATATTCTGTAACTTATTGTATTATATTTTCCTATTTATTGAGGCTTTGTTGGTAATGATTACATGCAATTCAGCTTTTTGGCATCCCAGTATAGTTGGCAAATGTTTTTTTATACTCTAATGTATTGGTGAAGCAGAATGCAAGGTGTTCTTTATTCATTCTTGCAGTCTAAGCCATTGTATAAGACATTAAAATAACATATTGAAAGATAATCTTACTAGAATATCATTATATCATACAAAAATTACCTAGTGTCCAAATTTTCCATTTACAACCAAGGGGAGTTTTACATCCTATATATGCACTAACCTAAATATAACTGCTAAATGTGTGATGTTAGACTTAAGCTAAACAGAAGCTATGTTGGACATGATAGATATATTATTTTAATCGTCAGACTTAATTTGTTATAATGGAACATATAATTAAAACAAATTTTACTTATGCTTAATATTTGAATTTAATTTGAGAAATACTATATAAGGTTTCAGTATATCAACAAAGATAAAACCTTTTAATATTTCCAATCATTTGGAGTTTTGTTCTTGTTTAACAGTGCAATGGTCATCATAATTCTGGTCAAACATAACATAAATCACATTTTTTCAATGGGAACAAATGTTTTATCTGCTTTACTTTGCAGATCTGGGACAAAGCTATTATTTCCTATTTTACTATCTGAAGGACTTGAACTTTGAAAAATATGATTGAATCCTGGTTGTTTTTTTTTTGTTTTTCAGGAGGCCTATTTGTAAGACATCTAGAAGTAAAAACTAATTAAATACTCAATAACTTTCTAACAATCAAGAAAACTAAATGAAATATGAGCTAGTGTTTCAGGAGTGAAATAAAACAAGTTTTTTGCAATATCTTAATTTGTTTTTGATTTTACAACCAACTTGAGATAATTCTCATGTTGAAAACTTGCTTTGCTGTGTAGCTATTTTATTTTTTTGACTTTTTTATGTATTTTTCAAAGAATCATAACACTATTTATTTGTAAGTAACCAATATATATATATATATATATATATATATATATATATATATATATATATATATATATGTATATGTATATATTTCTTGAAAGCTTGTATCATTACATTTTTCCAAAAAATTATAAGTCAGGAATTGTTTGTTTTATCTAAAAACCTCCAGACAGGTAGATGGGCCTGCAATAAGGGACTAAGGTTTAAAGTGTTAATATTGTCTTGTTGAGAAAATATTCCTGAGTAACATGTATAAAAATCTTAAACATCGAGGTAACTTATGTTTAGTACAGTATTACCCTTTGTTTTCAAAACTTAGTCAAATAAAACCAGCCATTGAATTGGACTAAATCATACTGGTCATGCCATACATTTATAAATGAAAGTTTGCTAATAGTGACCCTTGCTAATTCAAACCTTGAATATTTCGAATGAGTAGATAACTAGGATTTTTATTGTTCTCCATAAGAGTTAGATTATTGGAGTACAACTGTAATTTCATATGCATTTTGTTTTGTAGGTATTTTTTTTCAGATGCCTATAAAACACATTATGGCCTCTTTCTGGATGCTAAACATATACAAGTTTTGCTTATAATTCACGAATTTGGTAAATCATGTAAGTTGAAGTACTGCAGATAGTAATTCAAAATAATATCATTCCTAATACAGTGAAGCTCAAAATTCAAACCACCATATTGGAACAGATATTATTAAGTCTGTTTTGCAAGAACTAGACCAGTCCTTTCTAATTAATTAAATTTAAAAATATCATTATTAATTTATTATTTCCCTTCAATTAAATAGAATACTGGTTGATATCCAATATTCAACCTAAATATATTGGAGTAACTTTAGATCCTGAACTCCGCTTTGCAAAGAATGTTGAACTAACTGCAAACAAAGCTTACAAAAAACTTAACATGCTTAGAATACTGAGGACCTACATGGGGTTCAAGACACAAACTCTAAAAAGCATCTATTACACTGTCATTAGACCTGTATTTGAATGTCGCTCCAATTTTAACTCTAGCCTCTGATTCTGTTAAACAAAAACTAGATTCCGTCCGACACAGAGCATCCAAAATTACAGTTTCATCAACTAACAACAAAAGGGCTAAACAGGAGTGTGGCTTGCCACCTCTGGAAAACAGATAACACCTTGCCACAAGTTTCGAAGCAAACTATGCTGCAGCGATTCGTAACACATCTCTATAAACTAACATTATCACTCTCAAAATTTTCTATTATATAAACCCAGGAACAAACCTATGTAATTTATTTTCATTTGAACACTAATAACTCATAACAAATTGCATATATTGATTTAAAAAAAAAAAAAATTGAATTGTGGTTTATTTCTTAGTTATAGATGTGCTTTTCGGTACTCTAATGTTAGAATACTTATTACACTTTTGAAAAATAGAACACATGTAGTCGCTTGCGTAACAATAGTTCCCAATTTTGACATACAAAAGATAAATCATTTCTAATATGAACACGGAAGGGCTAGACTGAAATTGTATGAATCATACCACGGAGAGTTGGGAGGAAGATATGTGACCTCTCACCAAGATCATATACACCAAATTGTTAATTGTAGCAAAATTATTTTCCTTGTGTTGCAATAGTACCCCACACGAACACTGGAGTGTTAATTTAACTATTTTTACATTTGCACTATCCATTCACTTTGTTGACATCTTGTTTACATGTCATTCATAGATTTATTTTTATTTCACTAACTAATCCTTTTTTTGTAGGTAATGACAGAATATTTTAAAGAAATTGAGGAAGAAAGTATAAGAGATAACTTTGTTGTTATTTACGAACTTATGGATGAGTTAATTGACTTTGGTTATCCACAAACAACAGACAGCAAAATACTTCAAGAGTAAGTATAATATATTTTCATTTTAACATATACATGCATATACAGAGGGAACATACACATGCATATACAGAGTGAAAACACATACATGCATATAAAGAGGGAGACATGTACACACATATACAGAGGGGAAACATGCACATAAATATATTTTGATTGTGTATTAAGAATTTAATCATTAAGAATGAGTTTCAAAAATACACTCTTTTAAATATATAATTTATATATAGTTTTCTACAGACTTTTCCTTCCTCTTCTCAATGCTTATTTTATATTATTATAAATTGTATTTATTTTTTTGTAATTTTATTTTATTCTTGTATTTATTTCGCTTACCTCACTTCCCTTTGTCGTTTACCGATTTCGTTTACTATTTTCCCCATTTATAACTAAGCATTTAAATATAGATATTTAGGTAAAACAATGCCATCAATGTGGAAGTTAACGAAAAAATAGACAGTAGTTGATGAGATCTCCAATGTCGCCACCTGCGCAACGTGTTAATTTTTAAATTGGTAACTGCTCCTGTGACTTATTGATTAAATATTTACTTTCAACTTCTTTATATTTTTAACTTACAATTTATATCTGTATTTAATTTAATACCCTAAGTTAATAATTACCCGTAGGTGAGCAAAGTACATATTTACTACTATAACCAAACTTTCATTTGTTATGTTACATAAGTTTAATTACAATTTATATCTTGATCTTTAAACAATTACTTATATGATTTCTTCATATTTGTATCATTTATATATGTTTTATACATGTTTAACATGAAGATCAGGTCCAGTTATATTTTGATTAACAATCTGTCTTTAAAATATTTTTTTCAGTTAGCCTATTCCTAACCTTACTTTTTCTTGTTTGTATTTAAACTGAATTATTTTACGTACATTTTATTCCTATAATCTAACGCTATTTTATTTTAGGTTCATTAACAATTTTTTATTATTTCAGTAACTTAACAACATTCTTCTTAAACTTTAGCCAAGTAATTCCATCCACACATTACAACATATTTGATATTCGCACACACATGATTTTATCTAAACAAAATGCTATAAATATTTTAATTTTATAAATTTTAGTAATAATATCTTTAATATATATATATATATATATATATATATATATATATATATATATATATATATATTATAACATAAAGTACGAGGCTTTAGATTGAATTAAGCTAGTTGCGAAATAAATCATCTATAATATTTTAGCAAAGAAATACAAATAGTTTTCTGGTGCTGGTAAAGCAGGTACCCAAGGCATGTCATTATTCTTTCCAGGAAGTTTATAAGGGGAGTCCGGCAAATAGACAAAGGTCCGATATAGCCTGGGGAATTTTAACCATGTACCGTTAGGTTTAGAAAATTAAGAACTAAGGGAGTTGAAAGGGAGTCTCGGAGCAAGGCAGGCAGGTTGGTGGGGACAAGGATGAAAGTGTAAAGGGAGAATTTTGTTAATTTAAATAGAGTTTTTTTTAAAGTAAATTTTAGTAAAGTGCGAAGTAAAAGTTTTTTTTATATAAAGTAAGTTTTTTTGTATGAAGTGTTAGCACGGAAGTGAACAAGCCAAGATTCCAGGGACTCGTCTGAACTATAAGTATATTTAAATTATTAGTGTAGCCAACAGACGTCTATCTTCTAGTTTAACTCAATTTTTAAATTCATCAAAATTTATAAATATAATTCTATTCACCATTTCAAATTTAAAGCAAAGTTCCCATAATAGCGACCCCGAGAGCAAGAATATAATTTTACTACTGTTTTTTTTAATTCTAATTTAATCTAAAGCCTCAGAAGTCAACCCTTATTATTATAGTTAGTTAAGACATCAAGCCTGTCACTGCACTATATTAATATAAATTAGGAATAATGTGTAGAATTAATTGTAAAGAATAAATGCAAGTGATGGTAAACAATTTGATAAGATTGTTAATTCTTTAATAACCTGAAGGTGACTTCAATAGGTAAGGTGATTAAATAACATTTAAAATAATTTTAATTATAACCAAAGTTAAGTTATAATATGACGCCCAACGTATTGGCAAGTTAAGTTATAATTTGTCGCCCAACTAGTTGGCAAGGTTAAATAGAAATGGTGAATATAAATCATAAATTAATAAACAAATTTATTAATCTGTTGGCTTGAATAAGAGTGTTAATTAAGGAAATTTAATAAAAAACTGTGAACATTATTAAGACTATAGAACATTATTAGGGAAGAGACTTTAAATCATGAATAAAGTAGATGAAAAAAATTTGGGTGTGGGGACAGAGACCAATGTAGGGACTAGTGTTAACACCGGAATAGATATGCTACAGTTACTGCAATTATTAAGTGCGAAAATGGATCAAAATACACAAGATTTAAGAAAAACCTGTAGTAAATTAGATGAAAAAATGGATCAAACTACACAAGAATTAAAGGAAACTTTAAATAGTAAATTAGATGAATTTAATGACAAATTAGATAAAATAATTAATAAAGATAACAAAACCAATGAAGAAGTTAAAGAAGAAATTAATGATAATTTAGTTAAGAACAATGAAGACTTTAAGGTAGAAATTAATGATGTATTAATTGAGGATAAAGAAGAATGCAATTATGAAATCCTAGAATTAATCAATAAAAGTGATAAGACCCAAACTAAATTAGCGGACGTGGAAATAATGTGCGAAGATCAACAACAAAAACAAGCGGAAGATTTAAACATATTTAAAATTAACACGGGACAATGTATTACTGACAACATTGAGTTAAAAAAGTTAGACGATCACCTTAAACAAAACAAAAATCATTTGACGTCTGTAGAAATTCGAAAGGGACCTATCAACATGATAGACAACGTCGAACAAAATTTATCATATGTTCAAGGGATATCAGAGGAAGTAATAATTAAGAAATTCGCACGACCCTTTGACCCAAATGTTACAGCAACTATAATCACTAGAGGAATAAAAACTAAAAGTGCAGTCTTCAACCTAGTTACAGAATTTCCCTTTCAACAAAAGGAACACTTTCTGTTAACATCACACCATAGTCCAGGCCAATTAAGTCAAAGACACGGGATTAGACAACGGAATGAAATTAATCGTTTTGTGAAGGAATCAAACCAGCCAAGTGTAATTAATGAAAAACCATCAGAGCCAGGTCAATTTTGCTGTAGAAACAAAAATACCCCATTTGAGCGAGGAAAACACCTGCAAGACTCAAGGACAATGATCTCGGAAGGACAGTGCGACCCTTTGTTGAACGTTTGTTGAAAATAACCAAACTGATATAATACTTCTTGATTTATAAAAAAGAATAACAATAATATTTGTGCTACAAAAAAAAAAAAATAATAAACAATGAATAACGAACGTAAATTTAATAAAGTGCCCAAAATGAAAATTAATTAGGAAGTGATAAAATTATTATTTAGCTAAACAAGTAAAATGAATTGTAAAATTTCCACATTTAATTTTAAAGAAAGATTGTTAATTTGTATGTTGTGATTTGTAATTATGGAATAATTGATAAGAGAAATGATCTACACAAAATGTTTCTAATATAAATTGGAGAATAATTATTTGTTTATTGTAACTAATTAAATTTGAAGTTAATTGAGAAGGTATAACAGTATTACAATTATAAACCATTTAGGAACGTATGCATATTAATTTTAACTTTTTAATAAACTAGTAATGCTTTCAATTAAGTTACTTCATCTGTCAGCTATTTTGTAATAGTTTTAAGTGAGACATTGTCAACTAAATTATTTGATCACTAAAACAATTTCACAAAACGGAGTAAATTTAATCTATAATTATAACATTATATTTGCGACACTTTGTTTTGGGTAGTATTAATAATATTTAACAATTGAATTATTTTATTCAGTTTAATAATTAATTATGCAGCATATTGAATGACATGTTTTAAAATTGTAAGATAATGATAATTAACTGTTAGTGATTTTAATATGTAATTTTAGCTAAACGCAATTGCTTGGTTGTTTTATTTAAAATGAATCTTAACCCTGTAAAAAAAAATACTCGTCTTAGTAAAAGAAATTAATATTCTCCTTTTTTTTGGTAATAAACCTTATTAAGTTGGTTATATTTGTATTAGAAATTTAAGATTGGATGAAGAGTTTAAACAAATTGTTCTTTATGTCATAGCATTCAATTATTGTAAACAGCAAATTCTTAGAAATTTATGAAGGGCCCTACGAAATTAAGAAATGTCTTGGTAATAGCAGTTATCAACTTACTTCTATAATTAATGGTAAACTTAAGGGTAAATTTAATTGTAGAATGTTAAAAAGGTATCACAAACCCATATTAAGTAATTAAATAATTGTATAAAAGATTTAGATTTTCATGCATAAATAACTAATGGTTAGGATCATATGATGAACAATGGCATTGTGAACTTTCAGATTTAATTTTAAAGAAAGAGTATTAATTTGTATGATGTGATTGGTAATTATGTAATATTTATAAGTGAAATGTTTAGGATATAAGAGGTTTAACTATAGTAAAATTTAATGTATTAGAAGTTTAAGATTGGTGAAGAATTTAAAACAAATTGTTCTTTGATGTCAGCATTCAAATATTGTAAAATTTAAATTTAAGAAATCAAACAAAATTAATTTTAAAATTCTGGGGACTCTATAACATAAAGTACGAGGCTTTAGATTGAATTAAGCTAGTTGCGAAATAAATCATCTATAATATTTTAGCAAAGAAATACAAATAGTTTTCTGGTGCTGGTAAAGCAGGTACCCAAGGCATGTCATTATTCTTTCCAGGAAGTTTATAAGGGGAGTCCGGCAAATAGACAAAGGTCCAACCAAGTCTTGTGGAAATTCCAGCGGCCGATATAGCCTGGGGAATTTTAACCATGTACCGTTAGGTTTAGAAAATTAAGAACTAAGGGAGTTGAAAGGGAGTCTCGGAGCAAGGCAGGCAGGTTGGTGGGGACAAGGATGAAAGTGTAAAGGGAGAATTTTGTTAATTTAAATAGAGTTTTTTTTAAAGTAAATTTTAGTAAAGTGCGAAGTAAAAGTTTTTTTTATATAAAGTAAGTTTTTTTGTATGAAGTGTTAGCACGGAAGTGAACAAGCCAAGATTCCAGGGACTCGTCTGAACTATAAGTATATTTAAATTATTAGTGTAGCCAACAGACGTCTATCTTCTAGTTTAACTCAATTTTTAAATTCATCAAAATTTATAAATATAATTCTATTCACCATTTCAAATTTAAAGCAAAGTTCCCATAATAGCGACCCCGAGAGCAAGAATATAATTTTACTACTGTTTTTTTTAATTCTAATTTAATCTAAAGCCTCAGAAGTCAACCCTTATTATTATAGTTAGTTAAGACATCAAGCCTGTCACTGCACTATATTAATATAAATTAGGAATAATGTGTAGAATTAATTGTAAAGAATAAATGCAAGTGATGGTAAACAATTTGATAAGATTGTTAATTCTTTAATAACCTGAAGGTGACTTCAATAGGTAAGGTGATTAAATAACATTTAAAATAATTTTAATTATAACCAAAGTTAAGTTATAATATGACGCCCAACGTATTGGCAAGTTAAGTTATAATATATATATATATATATATATATATATATATATATATATATATATATATATATATATATATAATTTATTCATTCATCTATAAAAGCCATTTTGAAGGTAAACCCTACTTAAACATATCCCTACCTAATGGATGTAATCCAGATTACATTTCATATTAAATTTTTGAATTAATTTATTTATTAGATTTGGAATAGTATGAAATAAAATCATTATTAATAGAAAGAATTAAAGATTTGTAAAAACCTGGTCAGATATTGAATTTGATCACTTCGTGGGAATCTAGAGTTTGTAAGTTCCTTGTGTCTGATAACTGGATTTGAATCTTTTAGGCTGCCTCATTTTCTTCCTGGAACTGGATGTTGTTTCACCATCTTCCGTCCAGCCTGCACACACTAATGGTGACTTCACTTCATTTGATTTAAATGAATTTACTAAACAATACAACATAACCTTCCTTCTTGGGGGTAATTCTGAGAGGGTGTGTCCAATTGACACCAACGGCTTTGTCTGCCTAAAACTGTAGATTTCTTTGTCTAGCTTTTCCACCAATAAGCTTTCTGTTACTATGGCAACGAGTGGTTGTTTGTGCTCAATTTTCTTCTATTTTTATTTATAGGCTTTTTCTACAATCGATTGTTTTGTTGAATTACTTTACATTTTCTATTTTTTGTCAGCAAATATCACTTTTATATTGAGTCCAATTACTTTTTTTTACCTAAGCATCCTGGTTTCTCGTTTACGCTTGTGTCAGCCATCTTGCCATATCTTTACAAACCGGAATTGCGTATTGATACATTCAAATTTGCATTAAGGCCCTGCTTTGTGTGACTATGTCTACTACAAAACATGAGAGTAGTTCCGAGCTTAACTTTATATACTTAAACTAGATTATGTATTAACATTTTAACTTCCTAAACTAATAATTTAGCCTAAATATGAATTTCTTGTTGGTTTAACATTACTTCATTAATCACTTTTACATTAGTTTATGACTATCCGAACTTTAATTTTGTAAAAACTTACTGAGAGACACTGATAAAGATCGGCACATAGCGATCGAAAACGTTCTGTCTCAGTAAGTTTTAACAAATTTACTAAATATAAAGTTCGGATAGTCATAAACTATTGTTTAAGTGATTAGTAAAAACTTACTTAGACAGAGCGTTTTCGATCGCTCCTTGGCGATCTTCATCAGTGTCTAAATTTTCCGCTTGGAGTTGTTGTTAGGTTAAGCGGTGATGGTTTTAAAGGCAGGTTTTCGATAGTATCAAAGAGTATGTGTGATTTGTATTGGGTTTGTTCGTTTAATATGTTTGTATTTTGTCTTTGTATTTACAATAACACCAACAACAAAGATAAACTACAAGCACCAAGCATATATAAATTAAACTGTACAAACTGCAACAAATTCTACATTGGGCAAACAGGTCGCATCTTCCAACAAAGACTCAAGGAACACACAAAATCACCCAAACAGAATATCAACTCAGCATTCTCCAATCACCTAAAAGCAACAGGACACAAATACACAGACATTTACCATAACCTAGAAATCTTACACATCAACAAAAAAGGACATCTCAACACACAAGAACAACATGAAATTTAGAAATACACAAAAACGCATAATACAAACATATTAAACGAACAAACCCAATACAAATAACACATAGTCTTTGACACTATTGAAAACTTGCCTTTAAAACTCTCACCGCTTAACCTAACAACTCCAAGTGGAAAATTTAGACACTGATGAAAATTGCCATGGAGTGATCAAAAACATTCTGTCATAGTAAGTTTTTACAAATTTACAAAATTAAAGTTCGGATAGTCATAAACTAATATAAAAGTGATTGAATAAGTTTCACCGAACGTAATGGACTACATAATTCAAGAGATTACTTCATTATTAATTGTTATTTTTTATTGAAATTTATTTAGCCAAATTAATATATAATTAAATTTATTTAACATGGGCTTTCTAGTCAATTACCATGTTTCTTGCTATGGTCATTTTGCCCGTTGCAAGTTACTGAAAATACCATAGAAATAATTTTGTTTGATACAAATATTTGAACACAAATATTTAAAACATAAAGAAAAAAATTTCAGATTCAGAATTACTTATTATACTTACACTACACAAATAAACATGTAGAGTGATATAATGATTTAATTAATAACTAATGATTATTGCTTTGAAGAAATAGTTTTGCTACATGGTAAAATGTTTTAAGGTTTTCTTATAAGCTTAAACAACATTTTTTACTAGAAATTGATTTCCTGAGATTTAGCACATATAGTTTCTTAACATCAGATAATCATTAAGATGATTTAGTGAAAAAATTTCAGGGAAAATGAATGCAAACCTGTTCATAGTAAAATCACTAAACATTTTTTGATTAAACGTTTTTGTTAAATCTTCAGTATATAACCATATTGTTCCGTATCATACTCATTTGGTCATCCTCCTTAAAAAAAAATATACAATTTACATTTTTTTTTTTTTATTAACTTGGGAGAGGGTTTAAATTGCCCGAAGCACCGCTACCTTAGGTATATTGTACTTACCTCCCTGATCTAGTCGAAGAGCCCCTTCCCTCTTACCAGGTTTAGAAGTTTCCTGACTAGTGTTTTACCTTCAGCATCCTCTTCCAGAGCTGTGCTATCACCAAAGAGGTTGAAGCGCCTCTCGGTAAGTGCTTCACATCTATAAATGATGTGTGTGGTGGTCTCCAGTTCTTGCCCGCATAATCTGCACACCGGTTCATCTTTGAAGATACCCGTATTATGCAGATGTTTTCTTAGTCCACAGTGTCCCGTGAGTAGACCTGTGGCTATCCTCAATTCCTGCCTAGACAGATAGATGAGACTCTCCTGCAGCCCCAAGGAAGGTTTCCTAAGGGTTAGCTTACTGTGTCTCATTCCTTCAGCCCTGACCCAGTGCTCACAGTGTCTTTCAGCCATCCACCTTCGCACTGCAATCTTGACCATGGATTTGGAAATACCTACCACCGGCTCCGGTCCAATTAGGGGAGTTGAAGACCCCTCTCTGGCCAGTGCATCTGGGGCTTCATTTCCAAATATTCCCCTATGCCCTGGCACCCAATCTATCTTGATTTGATTGTGCCTTGCCAGGGCTTCTAGGTTATTTAGGCACTCTCTCACTATGGCCGAGGTGACCACATGTCCGTTTAGTGCCTTAATTGCTGCCTGACTGTCAGAGAAAATAGCAATCCGAGTCCTGTGTATTCCCCTTCTCGCTATCTCTCCCAGACTGGCATTTATAGCATATATTTCGGCCTGCAAGACAGAGGTATGCCTCCCCAAGGAAAAAAATAGTTTTACCCTTGGGTTTTTACAATACACCCCCGCTCCAGTGCCGAAGTCCATCTTGGAGCCATCTGTGTCCAGATCTGAGCTCCCGATGTTACTGACTCTGACCATTCCATCATAGTTTGGTGGGCCTGGTCAAGCGCAAACGTCCGAATAAGGTGGTCACTGCCCATCTCCAAGACAGGTTCTTTGACCACGCACTCGATACTTATATGTCCCGAAACATCTGGGAGATTAGCCCAGTTGTTCGACTTATGCAATCTCCATGCTGGGGTTTGGTGCTCATGGTTGATTGCTTCCCACCTGTTGCACCTCACCCCTCACAACATCCAAGCCCTGGACGTTAACATGCTTGGCTCGGTTTTGGCCTCCCCTGCGTTGTGTCCTCAGGATTATTAGCCCTCCCGCTGCTCTCACCTGATTTCTTCGGAGCCGCCTTCTGGCCGCTCCACTCATACACTTTCTCCGTAGAGAAAGCGTGCTCAACTCTACAACCATTTCACTGGTTTCTGCAGTCGGCAGCTTGGTAGCTGCCCCCGCACCCCCAGTGGTGGTTGCCGTTGACACATCTGCTACAGACTCACGGTTTGCCGTCTCATTGGCTCCCGCTGTCTGTGCAGACTCAACATCAATTTGTGTACTTACTTGGTCCATTAGCTTCCCAAGTATGGGGGAAAGAACGGTTAACCAGAGCAGAACCCCCACTGCCCTGGCAAGACAACATACAATGAGGTTTTGTCTGGTTCCTCAAGGGGATCGTGTGCTACTGCATTTTATACCCTGCAGCCATTCATCCATCGGCACGATGCCTTCCACCTTGGATTGGGTATTCAGTCACTGTCCTTGAAGCACACCCCAAGTTCAGGACATTATTAACTGTTGCTCATGGAGCGAACAGCCTGCTTTACTCTCTTTTGTTACAACTGTGTCGTTAGGGTAGTTTCCCGCTCATACTTCACAGCCGCATTGCCCTTGGTTCATCTGGGAGGTGAGAGTAGCATTGTGAGGACTTAATTCCCAACTACCCCAGTCCCCAGTCAGAGCAGTTATTTCTACCACTCCCAAGTGGTTGACTGACGAGGAGGGATAATTCCTCACCTTTGAACCATTGCCTTGGTCTGGGTCTGCTTATTCAGATACCTTCCGGAATCGTTATTCACAAGTAACCTACATATCTGTAGGCCGTCCCACTATCCGCCACCCGTGGACCTGCCCAGTTGCTAAGGCAAGATATCTGGGATACAATGTACATAGTGTGCATCGTATTTTGTAATATCATGATAAACTATGGAAAACCATATTTGTTAATACAGTATATTGTAACTTTTAAATGTAAAAGGAAATGCGATAAACTGAATGTAGAAATTTTTTAGTGGAAAGCAGGACAGCCATAAAATATGCTTTTAAAAGTAAATTCTCTGCAGTATAAGTAGCATCTTCATCTCATCCTATTAGTATTTACCATGCGTGATTTAGCTGTCAAATGTCTCAGCTGTAATATTAGCACTTCAATTAATTACATTAATTCATTCCACTAGTATTTCCTATTTAGAGTTTCATTTCCCCTGCTTGATACGTAATTTCTTCAACAAGTCTCTAAGTACCTTGTTACTCCAAACAAAATTAATACATTCTCATATTGTAAAACTGTGCAACAATAGTGAAGGCAGATAATTCACAATTAGGGCAGAACTTCTTGGACCATGCATGTATTTAGTATGATCTCCCAGCTAACAACAACCAACATACTAGCTCTATTTTAGGCTATAATTTTGGGTATAAAAAATTTCCTTTTTTACTTACAGGTATATTACCCAAGAAGGGCATAAATTGGAAATACAACCTCGAATACCTATGGCTGTAACAAATGCTGTATCTTGGAGATCTGAAGGGATCAAATACAGAAAAAATGAAGTATTTTTAGATGTAATTGAATCTGTCAACCTTCTTGTAAGTATTCTAAATTTTATTTTAACAATCAAACTTCGATCCATTGGTGTAGATAGTCTGTGTCACTAGGAATTTATTTTATAAGACATAAAAATATATGAATTTGTAGATTTCACATATTAGTTATGTTTGTATTCAGTGTGGAACTTATGGCCTATAAAAAAAACTTTGAACATATATTTAATTATTTTAACATTGTATTAAAATGATTCTACATATACTTATTATTTCTTGGTTATAGCACTTGAAATTTTACAATTGCTATTACAATCATGTTTAATTTCTTTTCGCTCTGAAATATATTACATTACTGTGAAAGTGATATCTGTCTATAATATAATTGATTGAGGTTAAGTTTTGGAGGAATAATACAGTGTTTCTGTTATCCGTCTATTAGCTCAACCGTTATGACCACAGTCCCGATGATGACAGTTAATAGAGTTTTTACTGTATTACAAAATGACTGATCTACTTATATAATTTTTAAAATCAGAAATTCCTATATACATAGTGACCAAAACTATCTTATTCATATCTGAAAATTTCAAAGCAATAAGTATGTTAGACAGAATGTATATACACACAGAATGTCTTGACTTTATCTTGCATTGGAAAAACCTATTGTTACTGAAAATGTGTTCATTTGTTCTGTAGTAAACCTTCATTCGTTGACCCTCATTGTGAGAAATAAATACAGTTAGTATAAAATGTGCATACTTAAAAAAGTTATCAAAAAAAGTAACTAGTTAAAATTGAGCCCAAAATAAAGGAACTTATAAAAGTTAAAAGTAAACACAGACAAAAAGTAACTTACTAAAGTTAAAGTTAATTGATTAAAAGGTAATTTTCAGTTTAAAAAGTCAGCATTTTGAAAATTTTGGTAAATTCAAAAACATATTTAAACTGTATTTTTGTTTGGTATTATATTACTGTCATATAATATAACAATAACAAAAAAATGTAAATCTACACCAGAAATGAAACATTTACATACATAATGAATACCACACCAAGAGTAATGAATTTTATAAGGAAAATGCATAGTGAATTTCATTCCTAAATATCCAAGAATAAATACATTGATCACTTGTTATTAGGGGGGTACCTTCCCCGAACTTACTGTGAATAGTGAAACCATGAATACTGAAACCGACTACATGGTAAGAGGAGGGTTACTTTCCACATACAAAATTTTAAAATTAATTACATCCATATTGTACACTTATTATACAGTATGGTATATTTAGATACTACATAATTACACAGATATTTTTATTGTTAATTACGTTTTCCTTCAATCTGAAAATATGAAAATTCTATTAAATATGTGCGCTCACACATATTCTTTATATTGAACACTATCCACTAAATTTTTAAACACCTAATTTTAGACAAATAATATTTAAACACTGTGAATTATTTTAAAAAAACACTTGTTCTTTTACTTTGTGCACAATTTTTTTGTACTTCTTTACACATTTCTTCATTTGGCAATAGTGCTTCTTCCAGCTCTCGATTAAATTTTAATGCCCATTATAAAGAGGGATCAATTTTAGCAGCTAACTGCAGGCTGCAGCTAACTGTTTCCCTAAACATTCATTTCACCGTCATGTAAAAACAGCCAACAAATATTTCTCTTGACATTTGACAAAATAACCATGATGTTTTAGTTTTTGTGTTTAAATTTTATAAGAATTTATGTGACGACATGCAGTGTGATAATATGGTCCTATGAAAATGTATAAATGACAACTGATTAAGTTAACCAAACTATCTGAGTGCATAATGAAGTACCAGAGATATCAGTTCCTAAAAATGTTTTTACCAACACTCAGTTTATAATATCATAGATGTTTTTGAAGAGACAAATTAATTTTTAAGTTTATATTTTTCAATCTTGTCAAAATTCTTATGGTTTTCTGTAGAAAAGTAGATTGTACACTATATAAAAAATTCACTTGGCTGTAAAATTAAAAAATCACTGCATTTATTTACTTAATAAAAATATGTTTTATCTTCTAAAAGTAATTGTTTTTCACTAACCAAGAATATAAAACATAGTAATAGTTGAGCAAATGTTATTCAACATTGATTCCTTTACTTATCATAAATGTTATTAAACAATGCCAAAACTATAACAAAATTGGATGCTCCCTTAAAATAGGTTTTTATAACTTATACACAACAATTTTTGAAGTCATAAAACATTTTAAAAATCATGACCATAAAGCATATTAACAATTTTTCATTATGAAATGGACAATAATATAATAAAATAATATATGGTACATATTTTTATTCAAAATATATTTTTTCATGAGTGAAAAAAAATTATAAATAAAATTTATTTTGTACACTTAAACTGGTTATAGCCCTTATACCGAATGACCTGCAGTTGTTAAATATGTGAAATGTTGATGTTTACTGGGATAAAAAATAGTATATGTATATACACGTTGAAACTAAAAACAAAAGAACTGTAAAGAGTCCCAGGAATAAACAAGGAATCTTTCAAAGCATGCTCCTCAGGAGAATATAATTAAAAGAGTACTTATAAACCTTGCTTTGTACTTAAAACCAATGCTTTGTTAACAAGTTACAGCTTCTAATACATTTTGTCTGGATCTCAGTTTCTTAATTACAATGAAACAATACCAAAATTTGCAGGGTTATAAGTGAGTTGTAAAATTTAGTGAATTTTTTATAAAATGAACTGTCAAATTGAATAAAAAATATCTTGGACCTGTAACTACAGTAATGTTCAAGATATCTGAAAAAATATCCAAACCACGATCTTGAAAAACATGTTACGTTTGTGTTTTAAGTTCATTAACTTTGATAAATAATTAACACAAATTTACAATTTGTAAACAGAACATGTAGACAATTTAATTTGAAGAGAATGACTTAAAATAGGCCAATAATAGATAGACAAATATAGGACTGGTTTTTCATAAAACAGTGTGGTTCATTTATTTTTAAAATTATAATAAATAATACGTAACTAAGAGAATACTCGAGAGCTTACTTGTTTTGAAACAATGGTTCCTTTTAAGAAGCTAAACCTGTACTCAGAGTAGTTGAGTAGAGGCTTAGTTTCGTAAAATGAACGATTGTTTTGAAACGCGACAGCAAGTAAGCTTTTAAGTATTCACTTGGTACATATTATTTAATCATAGTTCTATCAGTGAATTCAAGATTATTGCAACAAGCAACTTTGTGTGTCTATTATGGAGCTGTTTTACATAATGTTTTTCAGAAATAGATTCTCTACAAGGTTTGGTAACAAATCCCACGGATTTCTTAAATATTTAACAAAGTTAATGTACTTTTAATCTAAACATAACACATTTTTCATACTGAGATTTAAAAATCTTTATAGTTTGATAATCATAATCTGGGACATGCTTTATTAACTTTATCAGTTCATTTTACATACAATCCTCTACATTTTACACCACTGATAAATAACACCCTAAAATTTTATTATGGTTTCATTGTAACGGGGAAACTGAAAACCTGATGAAATTTTTCACTAGCTGTAACTCATTACCAAAGGGTTTCCAGACCTGTTTTATAAGAACTTTTTAAAAATTATTTTGACAGAACAAGCCCTAGACGTCTCCCCATTTATTCCTGTGACACCCTGTGTATATAAAAACGAAATTATTGAAGCTTACAGGTCATTTTTATTGTTGTGTAAAGTTTTTAAAACATAGATCACAATTATTAAACATTACATAATATTGTTTTTGTTAGTTAGTATGTAATTAAATAATATTTGGAACATTCCTTTATCCAAAATCCTTTTTTTCATTTGTACAAAAAGTATTTTGTTTCTCCACTTTCATTGTATTTAAGTTCAGAAGCATATAACTTAGGGACAAATGTTAAATGTTTACTGATTCACTGAGATAAAAATTGTTGTATATATACAGACAACAACTATAAACAAAAGTTATAACGAAAACTTGATTGAATCTGCTGTAGGTTATTATCTTGTCTGTCACTTTCTTGGACTTTTCTCTACCTTTCTCCCTAGCTTGAGTAAGCCTAAAGATGTGTAACAATTACAAAAATGTAGAGAAAAATATATGTTGTCCAAGTATTCGTATGTTACCTAAATATTAAAATTAGTAAATTCTCTTGTCACGATAATAATTTAAAGTGAACATGTTAAGAAACTTTGGAACAGAAACTTTCGGAATACATCCTGAAAGAGAAAAAACAAAAATGTGTAAACATTTTCTATAATTACAATTCGACTATCTGGCCCAATTAGTGTCCCAATAGTAGGTCAGTTAATTCAGCATTTTTCCACAAACATCCTGTAAACAAGTAATATTGTCTTTTATCTAGAAATAATACAAAATTTAGATTTTCGAGTTTAAAAAAATGGGGAATAAAAATACAACTAAATTTTTTAGTAAAATATAAGTAAGCTAACTATATTGTTTGCCTTGCTCATAAACATTTTACTAGGAATAAATAACACTGAAATCTAAAGGCAGTATTTTGATTACTTATATTAGACTAATTTCAGACCACTATATAACAAGGTTATGAGATTACAGCTAGACATTTGAGTCAGTTATTACTTTATGCCATTACATTTGAATTGCTTTTATAAATACTGTTTAGTCTAACAATGTGCAATAATTATGACAATTGCTTTAAAGGGCACTTTCTGATAATGGACAATGTTATTTTTAACATGAATGCTAAATAAATGTTTTACTATATTTAAAAATACATATAGTTCTTTTAAACTTTGTCTACTTATTTATTTTCTATCGTCTGCACACTTGTAGTTACAAAACTATTACTAAATAAGTTTCTTCATTGCAGATCCTTGTTGTTTGTCAAATTCTAAGCAAATATCTCAACTTGCCGTCTATGAAACACATAATAATATTACAAGGGATTTGACCTTTTTGTTTGTATACTCTTGATAGTTTGTGAAATACGTTTATTAGTTATTTGTGTTTTCGCCTTAGGCTATTTTTTACAATATATAATATTATTAAATTAGCTTTTGTAAGTTCTTTTTATCAATAAACTGAATGCACTCATTTGTAAAGTTTTAGTTTTTTGTTGAATACTTAATAAATGTGCAGTTCTATGTTTGGACTAGAGTCCCAACTTTAACCGAATGTGTTTTATTCTACAGGCAAATGCAAATGGCAATGTTCTACGCAGTGAAATAGTTGGAGCAATAAAAATGCGTGTTTATCTTTCTGGAATGCCTGAATTACGTTTAGGTTTAAATGACAAGGTTCTTTTTGAAAGCACTGGTCGAGGAAAATCAAAGTCTGTTGAACTGGAAGATGTAAAATTCCATCAGTGTGTGAGACTTTCCAGGTTGGCAAGTAATATGTATTTTATAGAATTGTTTCTATAGATAAAATGAAAATTAAGTTTTGATTACATTATAGTTTTTTCTATTTTCAGCCTGAGCTACTAGTATATCTTTATACACAATAACATATGTGATAATATATAAAAAATTGAATATAGTAATATTTACTTTTGATGTTAAATCATGGTATTTTTGGTATGTAAACCTACTTACTATATGACACTACCATCTCAAACACGTAAACTAACCAATACCTTTTGTAAATACAAGTACAAAATAGCCTACTCCACACAACAAACTCAACAGTCTAAACCCAGTATCACAAAGATATATATTACGTTATCCATTGTTTTTCCGTTGCACCGACTTTATGAAGTTAATATATTACTATTGTAAGTAATTTTATCCACCATTAAGTGCAATAATTTTACCTTGTGTGATGAGGCACCTTTCGGTCACTTGACCATTGTTGAATCACTGATATTTTTCTGGTGTAGATGTTCGGTCCGTGATGTTGGTATTTGTTGACGTTACACGCATTTTCTCTTGATCTGCGTGTATGATGTTTTTATATAGTATGTTTTCTGTATACGTGGTCTGTAGGTTCATTAAATTGTTGTGTGTTTTTATAAAAAATGGATACGAATTAATTAATAAAATAAAAAACGTAGAGACAAACAACAACACTAAAATAATAAGTTATGACATAACTAACATGTACCCTAGTATCCCAATAGAAGAAACCATAGAAATAATGAAAAACAAACTAATACACAATAACGAAAAAGAAAACACAATAAATAATATCATATCACTAACAAAACACATATATAACCAAAATTACTTCCAATTTAACAATAAATACTATCAACAAACAACTGGAGTCCCCAAGGGATCACCCATATCATCAGTCATGTCAGAAATATATCTACAACACTCAACATTGCAGTCTTAAGATGTGAAGAGATCAAGTGGGTCGCGGTAGAGGTGTAGGTCAAGGTGGATATCTCTGTCAACAGCACATAGTAAGGAGGTCATCTGCTATGCATAGTCAAGCTCAGGCCGATGTTGTGCTTATTATTACATTGTGTGTATATATATATATATGAAGTTAATATATTACTATTGTAAGTAATTTTATCCACCATTAAGTGCAATAATTTTACCTTGAGTGATGAGGCACCTTTCGGTCACTTGACCATTGTCGAATCACTGATATTTTTCTGTTGTAGATGTTCGGTCCGTGATATTGGTATTTGTTGACGTTACGCGCACTTTCTCTTGATCTGTGTGTATGATGTTTCTATATAGTATGTCTTCTGTATATGTTGTTTGTAGGTTCATTAAATTGTTGTGTATGTTTTTATAAATGTGGTATTTTTCTAGTGAGTTTAGTTCTATTGGGTTGTTATTTATTTCAAGTATGGTTAGGTTATTTTCGTAATTTGTTATTTCGTGTTTATGGGATATTAGGTGTGCTGCAACATTTGATACTTTAGAATTTTTGTTTTTGAATGCTCTATAATGTTCTTCAAATCTTATTTTAAATGTTCTGGTTGTTTTTCCTATGTAAAAAGCGTTACAGTTGTTGCATGTGATTTTGTAAATTCCTGATAGGTTATGTTTTTCTGAATTTGTTTTGTGGTTTGTGTTATTAAGATATTTTATTATTTTGTTGTTTGGTTTGTATGTTGGAGTGTAGTATTCTTTGTTGTATATATTTGTTATTTTTTCTATTTTGTTATTGGTGTATTTATATTTTAGGTAGATTTTTTTATTTTCATTATTTTCGTGTTCCGGTTGTAGTGTTGTGTTGAGGTTAGGTTTTTTTGTGAATTTATTGTATATATTTTTTATAATGTGTTTGTTGTATCCATTTTCTATTGCTATTTTTGTAATGTTATCTAATTCTTCATTTAATTTTTGTTTGTTATCCTGTGTGTATTTTATTGCTTTATTTATCATGTTACTGTAAGTGTTAATTTTGTGTGTCCAGGGGTGGTTAGATTTGTAGTGTATTGTGGTGTTGTTGGAAGTAGGTTTCCTGTATACTGTAGTTTCTATTTTATTATCATTTATATTTAAAGTGATGTCGAGGAAGTTGATTGTTCTATTTGTTTCTGTTTCAACGGTGAATTGTATGTTTTCGTTGTATGTATTTAGTTTGTTTAATATTATGATGTGTTCGTTGTGAATGGTAGGTTGGTATATTACAAGTATATCGTCTACATACCTTGTCCATAGTGAAATATTGTGTGTGTTTATTATAGGTTTAATTATTATTTGTTCAAAGTGTTGTAAATATATTTCTGACATGACAGATGATATGGGTGAACCCATGGGGAGTCCAGTTGTTTGTTTATAATATTTATTGTTAAATTGGAAGTTAAAAAACAATGGATAACGTTAAATATCAAGAATATATATATATATATATATATATATATATATATATATATATATATTTGCAGTTTTGGACTATTGCCTTTAGGTAAGTCTGTCAGTCTCCTATCAAGTCCAAAAAATTCCTATATATATATATATATATATATATATATATATATATATATATATATATATTTGTAGTTATGCAACACTGTTTTCTTGTATACACTTATCACTTTCACTTATGTACTTAAACAAGAATCTTACTTGGTATTTATGAGAGCTAACTTTCAATGGCTGGCTGTGCCGTCATCCTCGGGCATACTCGAGGATGACGGCACAGCCAGCCATTGAAAGTTAGCTCTCATAAATACCAAGTAAGATTCTTGTTTAAGTACGTAAGTGAAAGTGATATATATATATATATATATATATATATATATATATATATATATATATATATATATATATTATAACATAAAGTAAGAGGCTTTAGATTGAATTAAGCTAGTTGCGAAATAAATCATCTATAATATTTTAGCAAAGAAATACAAATAGTTTTCTGGTGCTGGTAAAGCAGGTACCCAAGGCAGGTCATTATTCTTTCCAGGAAGTTTATAAGGGGAGTCCGGCAAATAGACAAAGGTCCAAGTCTTGTGGAAATTCCAGCGGCCGATATAGCCTGGGGAATTTTTAACCATGTACCGTTAGGTTTAGAAAATTAAGAACTAGGGAGTTGAAAGAGAGTCTCGGAGCAAGGCAGGCAGGTTGGTGGGGACAAGGATGAAAGCGTAAAGGGAGAATTTTGTTAAGTTAAATAGAGATTTTATAAGTAAATTTTTAGTAAATGCGAAGTAAAAGTTTTTTTTATATAAAGTAAGTCGTTTGTGTCAAGTGTTAGCACAGAAGTGAACAAGCCAGGATTCCAGGGACTCGTCTGAACTATAAGTATATTTAAATTATAAGTGTAGCAACAGACATCTATCTTCTAGTTTAACCTAAATTTTAAATTCATCAAAATTTATAAATATAATTCTATTCACCATTTCAAGTTTAAAGCAAAGTTCCCATAATAGCGACCCCGAGAGCAAGAATATAATTTTACTAATGTTTTTTTTTGTCATTCTAATTGAATCTAAAGCCTCAGAAGTCAACCCTTATTATTGTAGTTTAGTTAAGACATCCAGCCTGTCACTGCACTATATTGATATAAATTAGGAATAATGTGTAGAATTAATTGTAAAGAATAAATGCAAGTGATGGTAAAAGTTTTGATAAGATCGTTAGTTCTTTTATAACCTAAAGGTGACTTCAATAGGTAAGGTGATTAAATGACATTTAAAATAATTTTAATTATAACCAAAGTTAAGTTATAATATGACGCCCAACGTATTGGCAAATTAAGTTATAAATTTGTCGCCCAACTAGATGGCAAAGTTAAATAGAAATGGTGAATATAAATCATAAATTAATAAACAAATTTATTAATCTGTTGGCTTGAATAAGAGTGTTAATTAAGGAAATTTAATAAAAAACTGTGAACATTATTAAGACTATAGAACATTATTGGGGAAGAGACTTTAAATCATGAATAAAGTAGATGAAAAAAAATTGGGTGTGGGGACAGAGACAATTGTAGGGACTAGGGTTAACACCGGAATAGATATGCTACAGTTACTGCAATTATTAAGTGCGAAAATGGATCAAACTACACAAGATTTAAAGGAAACTTTAAATAGTAAATTAGATGAATTTAATGACAAATTAGATAAAATAATTAATAAAGATAACGAAATCAATGAAGAAGTTAAAGAAGAAATTAATGATAATTTAGTTAAGAACAATGAAGACTTTAAGGTAGAAATAAATGATGTATTAATTGAGGATAAGGAAGAATGCAATTATGAAAGCTTAGAATTAAACAATAAAATTGAGACAACACAAACTAAATTAGCGGACGAGGAATTAATTTGTGAAGATTTAAACATACTAAAAATTAACACGGGACAATGTATTACTGACAACATTGAGTTAAAAAAGTTAGACGACCCCCGTAAACAAAACAAAAATCATTTGACGTCTGTAGAAATTCGAAAGGGACCTATCAACATGATAGAGAACGTCGAACAAAATTTATCGTATGTTCAAGGGATATCAGAGGAAGTAATAATTAAGAAATTCGCACGACCTTTTGACCCAAATGTTACAGCAACTGTAATCACTAGAGGAATAAAAACTAAAAGTGCATTTTTCAAATTAGTTACAGAATTTCACTTTCAACAAAAGGAACACTTTCTGTTAACATCACACCATAGTCCAGGCCAATTAAGTCAAAGACACGGGATTAGACAACGGAATGAAATTAATCGTTTTGTGAAGGAATCAAACCAGCCAAGTGTAATTAATGAAAAACCATCAGAGCCAGGTCAAATTTGCTGTAGAAACAAAAATACCCCATTTGAGCGAGGAAAACACCTGCAAGACTCAAGGACAATGATCTCGGAAGGACAATGCGACCCTTTATTGAACGTTTGTTGTAAATAACCAAACTCATATAATACTTCTTGTTTTATAAAAATAATAATAATAATATCTGTGCTACGAAAAAATAATAAACAATGAATAACGAACTTAAATTTAATAAACTGCGCAAAGGGAAAATTAATTAGGAAGTGATAAAATTATTATTTAGCTAAACAAGTAAAATGAATTGTAAAATTTCCACATTTAATTTTAAAGAAAGATTGTTAATTTGTATGTTGTGATTTGTAATTATGGAATAATTGATAAGAGAAATGATCTACACAAAATGTTCTAATATAAATTGGAGAATAATTATTTGTTTATGGTAACTAATGAAATTTGAGGTTAATTGAGAAGGTATAACAGTATTACAATTATAAACCATTTAGGAACGTATGCATATAAATTTTAATTTTTTTAATAAACAGTAATGCTTTCAATTAAGTTACTGCATCTGTCAGCTATTTTGTAATAGTTTTAAGTGAGACATTGTCAACTAAATTATTTGATCACTAAAACAATTTCACAAAACGGAGTAAATTTAATCTATAATTATAACATTATATTTGCAACACTTTGTTTTGGTTAGTATTAATAATATTTAACAATTGAATTATTTTATTCAGTTTAATAATTAATTATGCAGCATATTGAATGACATGTTTTAAAATTGTAAGATAATGATAATTAACTGTTAGTGATTTTAATATGTAATTTTAGCTAAACGCAATTGCTTGGGTGTTTTATTTAAAATGAATCTTAACCCTGTAAAAAAAAAAAAAAAAAAAAAAAAAAAAAAAAAAAAAATACTCGTCTTAGTAAAAGAAATTAATATTCTCCTTTTTTTGTAATAAACCTTATTAAGTTGGTTATATTTGTATTAGAAATTTAAGATTGGATGAAGAATTTAAACAAATTGTTCTTTATGTCATAGCATTCAATTATTGTAAACAGCAAATTCTTAGAAATTTATGAAGGGCCCTACGAAATTAAGAAATGTCTTGGTAATAGCAGTTACCAACTTACTTCCATAATTAATGGTAAACTTAAGGGTAAATTTAATTGTAGAATGTTAAAAAGGTATCACAAACCCATATTAAGTAATTAAATAATTGTATAAAAGATTTAGATTTTCATGCATAAATAACTAATGGTTAGGATCATATGATGAACAATGGCATTGTGAACTTTCAGATTTAATTTTAAAGAAAGAGTATTAATTTGTATGATGTGATTGGTAATTATGTAATATTTATAAGTGAAATGTTTATGATATAAGAGGTTTAACTATAGTAAAATTTAATGTATTAGAAGTTTAAGATTGGTGAAGAATTTAAAACAAATTGTTCTTTGATGTCAGCATTCAAATATTGTAAAATTTAAATTTAAGAAATCAAACAAAATTAATTTTAAAATTCTGGGGACTCTATAACATAAAGTAAGAGGCTTTAGATTGAATTAAGCTAGTTGCGAAATAAATCATCTATAATATTTTAGCAAAGAAATACAAATAGTTTTCTGGTGCTGGTAAAGCAGGTACCCAAGGCAGGTCATTATTCTTTCCAGGAAGTTTATAAGGGGAGTCCGGCAAATAGACAAAGGTCCAAGTCTTGTGGAAATTCCAGCGGCCGATATAGCCTGGGGAATTTTTAACCATGTACCGTTAGGTTTAGAAAATTAAGAACTAGGGAGTTGAAAGAGAGTCTCGGAGCAAGGCAGGCAGGTTGGTGGGGACAAGGATGAAAGCGTAAAGGGAGAATTTTGTTAAGTTAAATAGAGATTTTATAAGTAAATTTTTAGTAAATGCGAAGTAAAAGTTTTTTTTATATAAAGTAAGTCGTTTGTGTCAAGTGTTAGCACAGAAGTGAACAAGCCAGGATTCCAGGGACTCGTCTGAACTATAAGTATATTTAAATTATAAGTGTAGCAACAGACATCTATCTTCTAGTTTAACCTAAATTTTAAATTCATCAAAATTTATAAATATAATTCTATTCACCATTTCAAGTTTAAAGCAAAGTTCCCATAATAGCGACCCCGAGAGCAAGAATATAATTTTACTAATGTTTTTTTTTGTCATTCTAATTGAATCTAAAGCCTCAGAAGTCAACCCTTATTATTGTAGTTTAGTTAAGACATCCAGCCTGTCACTGCACTATATTGATATAAATTAGGAATAATGTGTAGAATTAATTGTAAAGAATAAATGCAAGTGATGGTAAAAGTTTTGATAAGATTGTTAGTTCTTTTATAACCTAAAGGTGACTTCAATAGGTAAGGTGATTAAATGACATTTAAAATAATTTTAATTATAACCAAAGTTAAGTTATAATATGACGCCCAACGTATTGGCAAATTAAGTTATAATATATGTATATATTACCTTCATAAAGTCAGTGCAACAGAAAAACAATGGATAACGTGAAATATATATATATACAGTGTACTCCTGATTATCTGTGGAATAGGGTGGCCCGGCAACGCCGGATAAAGGATTCCCTGGATAATCCGCTATGAACAAAGAATACGCAAAACGATCGATAATTGATTATTATACCATAAGTTACACAAATAATGACCCCCGGTTATTGCAATTCACAAATAATCTTCAGAGGACAAAATAAATACAGAAAATAATTTAAAATGTCGATGTATTTGTTGGATTATAACATGTACATTTATATGTCTAACTATTTACAATACGTACATAAGTATGTATGTACATATGTAATTTCCTTTACACATAATACTTTCACTTTTTAACAAAAAAATCTGTCACTTTCGTCTCTTTTTTTGTGAGCATTGATTTAGCTTTAATGTGCGATCAAAGTTCCTTGAGAACCATTTTGTCGCACAGTGAAGAGTCGTCTTGCTCTAATTATTGTGTCCATTGTTTTCATCTCAAAAATTTTATTTCTACCACATACAGGTTTATTTGGGACATTAAAACAGTGTATTAGACATTAAAATGTTATTTTATTTATCGGTTTACAACAAAAAAAAGGAAATTTACATAAAATATCAATTAATACGAATGATAAATACTGCATGACAAAAAATAAAATTCAATAAAAAAGACAGAGAAATAAAAATAACGCATAAAAATTCAAACTACCTACTACTTATTTTAGTATAATAACCACTCAACGTTCAACTCGGAATGTTTGTTTCTACTTATGTCACAATGCCATAAAGATCGATAATGTATATGACAGACATGGATAATGCGTATGTCACGTCCTAGACTATTTATAGCCGAGATTAGCTGATATTTGTTTACAATCTTATGATACACATTAGGTTTTCGGGCGTCCAAGCATTTTGTCATTGTCTCTTATATACAGTAGTCTGTTCCCAACTCGAGTTGGTTCATTCAGTCTAACAGGACAGTTATCGTTTATCCTTGCGTTATTTGAGATAGCTTAGTTTATTTTTATGATCGTTGTTTTTGCCGCGTTGAGTGGTTAAAAAAAACATGAATGAATCTGATTAGAATAAAAATTGGATATTTGTAAAACAATGGCAGACCCCGGATAATTCGCAAACTGGTTAATCCGCCCACGGATAATCGGGAGTTTACTATATATATATAATCATGTTGTGTGGTGTATATAAATTTTTCTGTAATAATTTCCTTCACTACTCTCGCAGAATAATTTAAGTGATATCATATCGACAAGTGATAACTTGAAGTGTCTGAATCATTGTCAATAACATTTGGTATAGCCATATCTCACTCGAATATAAATATAAACAAACAAGACATTAAACCTATCACACAAGCAGAAGACGAATAATTACGTAGCCTAGTAAATAACAAGCGACAAAAAAAATATTGTGCACAATTGAAAATGACCAGTAAAATAGCTTCAAGAAGTCAAGTACAACACACAACGTTACTACTAGGGCTAAGACATCGAAAACAAAACATCGCTATTCGATGTTATTAATTAAACTACTAGTGAATATTGATATGTAAATATTATCGTTAAAACCAATCGATATATCATTACAAAATAATTTCTAAAAAATCCCATTTATTATAAAGGGAAATTTAATGTTAGAACGGAACTAAAATCAGTAACCAAATGAAGGAAAATTGATTTATTATTATTTTTTTTTAGTAAACTAAAAGATGATTCCAAACGATTCCATTCCTATATCAGGATGGCAACTGAGACATTCATTTATCTTCTTTTATTTGTATATATATACCAAATTTTATTTGTATCTCATGCTGTTTTTATTTTTTTATTACCAATGTTTATATTTAAAATAACGAAAAAATTTATTTTAAAATAAAATTTATAATATAGTATAACTTTAATAATTTGAACATCTTTGATTCGAAATTGCAGATAATTCGAAGTTATATTTTGGTCCCTAGAACTTTATATGTTACTAATGTAAAAAAAAATTATGTATAATTTGAAGTTCAATTTCTTTAATTTGAAGTTAATAGTTTGGATATGGGCTCGAATTACAGTGGCACTAGTGATTGTCTTCCAAGAATTCTCTAAATTTAGATTGAGATCATGGGATTTGGTGTGTAAGCGGTATCAAGAGAATCAGTTATCGATTGATGCTCTGTTCAGCCATCAGTTTGTTGTTATAAGTTCGAGGTCATGGTGTTTGGACCATAAGCGATGATGAGAATCCTGTGCAAGGGGTGTCGAGTAAGCGACCAACAGTTATTGGTCGACGTTCTGCTCAGTCATCAGTTTGTTGTTACAGTAGTGTGCCTCTGCTTGTATTTTGAAAGTGATGGTTTTGAGTGGTTGGCATGTCTTTGAACAAACCTCGTGTTCTGTACAAGACTAGCCCAGGTAGTATTGAATGTTGTCATTGTTTGATTGATTTGTTTGCTTCAAGAGAGTTTATTTTCTGATTTGTCAGCACAAGACTAGACGTCTATGCTTTGTAAAGGATATTTATGGCCCATTGACCTTCTGTCAGATATCTAAACATAATAGATGTTAAGCAGTTTTTGTCAACAGGAGTGAGAAGCTCATTATAGATTTTACTATAAAACTAGTAGCTCATGTGAAGACGGAATCAACAAAAATATATATATTTTACTGTGTTGGTCAGTAGTATAATATTGGTCAGTGTATTCTTGTGTATATACAAAATGAACCATAATACCACTATTTTCCACGAGCCTAGAATCTAAAGCAAACTTCAAATCATAAGTAACCTTAACTTTTTTATTACCAATTATGAGTACACATAATGATCAATTAACAAATAATAAACTAAGATAAAAAATTATGAGTTTGGCCCATAATTAACCATATATGCAGTTAAAAAAGTTTTTACTGCCTTATTTTCTTTTGGAGAATATATCATGATAATCATAAATTAATATAAATAAAATTCAGTCAGCACAGAAGCAATAAATACTATAAATGATACAAGTAGTAATAAACTCAAGGCCACAATACAGAAATAATAATCAAATAACGACTAATTCGGAAATTTATATAAGATTAAACCTTTATTTATATTTTAATGACCAAACTATCATCATCAGAAGGTATAACTACAAGGAAGTTGAAAAATTAACATAATTATCACTATTACTAACAAACAACTTATTTCAGGTTCGAGAATGACAGAACAATATCTTTCATTCCTCCAGATGGTGAATTTGAATTGATGTCATATCGTTTGAATACACATGTGAGTTTTTTTAAAATTAATAATGATTTATAAATATTTTAAATGTATATCTAGGTTGAAAACATCTTTAACATTATTATTGTTTAATCTTTGTGCTCCCATTGTTTGTTATTTAATAAGATCGAAGGTTGAAATATTGTATAATATTATCAAAGTTATAAAATAATGGTTTTTTAAAAAATATGATTTTAGTCCTTACCGAAATATCTAGTTCATTAAAAAAAACATTCATATAATATTTATTTATGACAAATTTTTTTGCATAAAAAATTTTAAACTGAGAAAAAGGACTTTTAGTGAACAATATTGTACAGAGTCTGGTTTGAAAACATGCTAAAATAGTCAATAAAACAAAAAGTAGTCGAGATATCATTATAACTCATTTTGTCTCTTGTTATTTATTAATTTTATTAACTTTATTTACTTAATATTTTAATTATATAGTTTTAAAATTGACTATGATCAAATGACTGCCCTCATTGTTAATGTGTTCTCTAGAGTTACTTGATTACCGAGGCTCTGCTCAATTCTTTGAAGCATATCAACGGTTATGTCTATATGCCATGGGGCTTGCCATATGATATTCTTTAAGTGAAGTTAATTCCTTGGATGGTCATTGTAAACAATTTACTTTAGATAACTCTATAAAAATAGTCACATGGAGCCATATCGGGATAACAAGATGGCCTCTCAAGGAGAGGAGTTCTACAAAATGTTGAAAAAAAAAACATTGAGATCGTGCTATGTTTATCATGGCTCCATCCTGTTTAAACCAGACGTCCATTTCTACCAGAAATCTCTCAATCATTTTTGTATTACAAGCCGCAGTCACTGTGGCTGCAAGTCATTTTCCTCAACAAAGTATGTGCCAATTATCCCCACTCTTAAAACTGCAGATGACACAGCAAAATGTTCACAATGAAGTGTTCTCTGTTGAAGTTCATTGGGATTGTTAACACTAACAAACATGTTCTTGTTTATACAGCCTGAAATGGAAAAGTGAGCTCCTCATCACTAAAAAAACGAGTGCATCATGAGGCAAATTTTCTAGAAGTGAAATTAGGATTATAGATAATTTTTTTATAAAATGGCATTTATGTTTAGTGGGATATGTATTAGAACATCAATGTACTTAAAATCTTGTTTAATTCTGTTTTAAATAAAATTTTCTAAACATAGCAACAAGTGTTTCACCTTGGTTAAACAAAAGCTTTTTTTTAGATTTGAACTACATTTGTAAACTGTCTATAGCTCCATCTCAATATAGGACATTTTTTTAAATTGAAAGTGGTACTTAATTTGATACATCCAAATCAATCCCTCGTAAGCTGAAATTATATAAAACCTGATTTAGGTTGGTAAAATCTTCTGAACATTTGATTTAAATTGGAAAGATGTCTGAAGGTTGTGAAATGAAAATGTCCTTCAATAATCTTGTTTTACAAGCTTTTATGTCTTTTTTCAGTACTGCTTTTTTTCTAGTGTTTACTTTTTTCTATTCATCATAGTATTCCTTCACCCCTTTGTCCCATTTTAATTAACCCTTTCCCCCATTTTATTACAGATCAATAGCATTTGTACAGTCATCTTCAGAAATTCATTCTTAAAAAAACCTTCATCAATTCAAAATAATCTATAATATACTATATTTACGCATCTATAAATAGCATTCGTGTATAACGAGCACCTGTATTTCATCACAATATGTTGGGGAAAACGTCATTAGCTAATAAGTTGTACTTGACAACATTTTTTATTGAACTATCCAAACTTGAACAGTTAAGAAACTTACTATACAGTTCAAAACTTAAAATATCTACATTTTGTTTGTTTTTAATATGCACAAATTTTCACTCATCATCACTACTTTCCAAAGATGATGGAATTTCTTCATTCTCATGAGAATCTTTATTATCACTGCTATTCCACAGCACACAGTCCTCTGTACTATACATTGTATTGGAAATACCGCCTTTTTCTGAAGCTCTTCACGACTGTTTCATATTTGATTGTATTCCAGGCTTTAAGAAACCATTCCAAAATAAGTGAACGGGAAGGTCTTCTCATTTTCCCAGATGGGGTACATGTATGTTCACCATCACACATCCACTGGGTGTACAGTTTTATAAACTGTGTATGAAAGGTTTATTAACTGACACATCTAGGGGCTGAAGTACGGATGTTAATCCGCCTGGAATTACTGCCGAATCGGTTTTCATATCGGCCAGCTTTTCCTTTACGGTTTCAGTCAAATGAGCTTTGAAACTATCCCGGACTATTAGACTTGTTTTCTTTAACAAAGCACCTGGTCTTTAATTCCATGCTATTTCGATCCAGTCTAAAAGTAACTTTTCCTCCATTAATCTTTTTTTTAGGCACGAACAATAACACCTTGTGGAAACTTTTCCTTAGGTAAAGTTTTCCGTTTAAGAACAACATATAGAGGTAACTCATGTCCATCAGCGGTAATTGCATCCTGTTGATCTGATTGGTACTGACTTGACTCTCTTTCGTTCAGCTGAAGTACCCATCGGCATATAAAATATGGTAAATAAATCAGCGTTTCTAATTTGAGACAATTCAAAATTATTCCTCCTCCTCACTTGTAAGATAAATTGATGAAACTCAATAATTTAATTTTTATATTCATCGGGTAAGCATTGAGCTAAAATTGTTTGCTTTATAATCGAAAGACCATGTCTTCGAAGAACCTTGCACACCAATCATGACTTGGAAGAGATTGTGTATTATCGATGTTAAGACATTCAGCAATTCCCCTTGCTTGAATTTGTATCATTTCTGTAGTCATCGCAAAACTGGACTTCTTTTTCTTCTTGCCACAAAAGACCGCGGATTACGAGACATAATTTTGCTTTTTGTTTTTTCCACTCCCAGATATTTGTTTCCGGTATATTAAATTTGCGAGATCCGGCTTGATTGCTATTATCTCCTGCATGTTTTATTACTAAAAATTAAAATTTGGCCTTGTACGATGAATGGCAAATTCTAAATAAAAATTAAATAAAGTTTAAATCTAAATCTAAATTAAATATCCTTTTCACTCATTCTAAATGAAAATCAATTTCACGCCCCCCCCCCCCCCGAAACACTTACTACCTACTGTTCAAGCCGACTAGCAATTGCATATTAAACCCATTTATAATAGGTGTAGAGCAGGCAAAAAAATGAATGCCGTAAGTGGGGATTTTCCAGAAGCAAGAACTGTGTTATGGTACCTCCTCCGATACATAAATTTAACAACAGCGGAAAAGAATAACTTTTTCTTTAAATTTAGCTTAAAAGTAAGAGCAATAACCCTTTCTTTCCTATTGTACTCTGTTCTTATGAATTGTAGCAGGTAACGGGCCATCCCAGTAAGGTAAACCCCATATTTCTGGGGTTTGTCATACAATTATGCCTATTCATGTATAACGGGCACCCTTATTTTGTAAAAGGAATTTTAAGGAAAAATAAACGAGTAAATACGGTAATTATGTAGTCTAGATTTCCGTATAATTTTAAGGAATCTCACATTTCTCCTTTGTTTTAACACTAGATTCTCGATAATGTAATTACAACACTAAACATGGCTTTAGAATCTCTAATTAACATTACTATGGTGATCAGGTCGTGTTTTTCAAGATATGTTTTACCAATATTATAAAACTATTTTCCGTTCAAAACGGAACACAACATATAAGTTGTCTTTACTAACTTCAAATGTCATCAGGGCCCTTTTAGAAATTGTTGTTTTTGCTGTAGTTAGTAAGTTCTCTCCTAACACACTGTAAGTGGGTTTGGAGTTTATGTTACAGAAGGATTGCTCAAACCTTCTTGTGTAGAACGCCAATAGCTATGAAAAACACTGCTTGTGTGACACAAATATACACTATATTAATAATAATTATTATTATTATCTATTAAACTTGTTATTATTACAATTTATTATGTACAATTATGATAGTAATTGTTATTTATAAAATATTTATAAGTTTATTTCTTTGAGTTTGCCATAGTGATTAATTTTATAATATAGTATTATAATTATACTTATTCAATTGTCTAAAATGTAGATTACAAATTAACTAGAAGTAAATACTTAGTGATGGTGAGGAACTAGTGTTTTTGAAGGAGCAAGCTACTGATGTCCATGCTATGTTCAGTGGTGCTAAGAAGCTACAAGTATTGTAGATGACCATCACTCAGTGTTGATATAAATGTGATTTCTGGTTCCTCAACTTGGAGAATATTTGCTCACAAATATGATGAACAGACACAGAATTTATTTCATCAGTGCTAGATACTTTTCACCTGGCAACTACTTTTAAGACTTTAAAAAGGTGGTTGGGATCAAAAACCCCATTCATTGTGTCGTAGCACATCCAGAATTTCTAACTCTAGTTAAGTTTGTGCTTTGTTAGCCTCAAAGGTAAATGGTGAAGAAAACAATGAAATGTCTGAATCTAATTGTACAAAATCAGCTAATTGGGATGTCTTCAATGTCTTTATACATGTTGACAAATATACCCAGTTTCTGTAAAAAATTTATGTCCTGAATAACTTCAATTGAAATGATTTTTTTTCACCTTAAGCAGCCTAGATGAGTTTCCCTGCAACACTGTATTCGAGGTGTTTAAACATTCAGTCGTGATGAATGACAGAGAATGTAACATAGGATAGCCAATTTGGGTCACTTAACCCATCGAGGATTAAATGATTCACGATCCAAGCAATCCAGTGAGCGCAAATAAATTCTTTGTGTCAATTGAGTTGTATTTTGCTATGAAAATATTCTTACGTATAAAACACTAAATATATATGTCATATGGGTGAAATATTTTATTCATTATTTTGTACCATAGTTTATTATTTTTTAATTGATTATTATTTGTATTCACAAAGCTATTTATGATTTGAAGTTTTGCAGTTTGAAGCTTCTCACTGTTGCTATTCACTTCAAATGTACACAAAAGTACACTAATTATAAAAAATATCAACACTAAGTAGTTTTAAAAATTTTGTTTTCATAAAATTGATAAAGATAATCTATTGGTTGATGTAGAAACTAATTTAAAATTCAAAAGTAATGTGATAAACAATGTTGGTAAAAATGAGATTTATAAGAAAATTGTTCATGAAAACATTACTAAATGAAAAAAATATGAATCAAATACAATAGGATAACCAAAGATTTAAAAAAGAAGGATGACTAATATCTAAAAGCGGGCAATAGAAACACCATTATAATTATGGATAATAAAGAATATATAGTAAATGTAGAGAATATCAACGAAGAAGGCCTATACTCAATATCAAATTACAATTTTATTAAAAGGTTTTAAAAAAAATACAAATGATACTCTTCAAAAATGTAAACATCTTAGAAGAAGGTTAACTGTATTCAATCCGCAAATACTGATTCTATACTGCTTGCCTAAAGTCCATAAACAAGGAAGGAAGATGCAACCAATACTATCTAGTATAAATTCACCAACATATTTAATAGCAAATGGGTTGGTGTCATTAAGGACTTATTATGTGCTTCTTCCACATGTTTGCTACACCAGCTACATTGGAAGATAATACTGGGATCATGACAATGAGAGATAAAGTCGAAGCAGGCTCAAAAGCTTTGTAACAGAAATATGTTAATAAACTGGGAAATAATACTTGAATGAAATTAGTACATGTCAATTTTATTAACAGGAAAAAATAAAATTTAATATAAATTGACAAGAAGTACCTTTTGGTTATAAAGTATTTTGATTTGACATTAGACATTACGCTTAAGTAGAAGGAACAAATTAAAATCTTAATACATAATACAGGAAAATATATCAGCTAAAAAAAATGTTGTTGAGATAAAACTACCAATTTTAAAAACATGTGTTTTAAACAGAAGTATGTTTAATAGGACCTGTAAAATTTAAAAAAAATGTAATAATTATTTAAAATTAATACTTGTTTATTTTTGTAGTTATGATTTCTTTAAATATTTGTTGCACAAACCACTTACTGTTATTAGTTATTATGATTATAAAGATATAATCATTTCTCACAAGACTACCTATAATCTACCATTTAAGTTTGATCTGATCGTCAAATCCTTTAATCACTTAAGACCTTTTAAATTTGCCCTCTTTTAACCAATTGTTTCCACCTTTTAGTCATATTTGTAATCAATTATATGTCCATTTCAATTGATGATATAGGTAATAAATCAAACATATAAAGTCTATATAAACTAATTTTACACTACTTAACTAAGTGAATACATAATTGCTTACTTGCTGACGCGTTTCAAAACGATTGTTTCTTTTTCGAAGCTAACCTTCTACTAGCAGCTTCTGGCTCTTTACAAACGGTATGACAGGGTTGGATTTATGACATTGGGTGAGGTGTTGGCGTCTTGTGTGATGCATTTGAAAAGACTATTGGCTTCGAAGTGTGTGTGGTCATTAAGTATATTTTCCCTGTCGGTTGCGTAGTGTTTGTAGATTTCATATTTTTCTAAGGTTGTTAGTTTTTTACTCTGTTTTAATGTGTGTGGAATATTTAAATTAGTGTGTATGTCGGTATGTGTGTGTTGGGTGTTATTTAGGTGTTTTGCGTAGCTGGATTTAGGGTTTGTTTGTTTTGTTTGGGTAATGGGTTCATCGAAGCGTGTGTAGAATGACCTGCCAGTTTGACTGATGTAATAGTTGGGACAATCGTTGCAAGTTAATTTGTAAATACCTGAGAGTTTGTATATGTCAGTTTCTTTTTGAAAGGTTGTATATGTATTCTTAGCGCGTTTGTTGTTTTGTAGGATATTTGGTAATGGAGTTTTTTAAATGTGGAGGCTATTTTGTGAGTGTTTTTATTGTGGTAGGTGAGGGATATGTATTTGTTATTTTTTGTGTGGTTTGTTTATGTGGCTGTTAGATGGTGTTTATGTTTTATTTTCCTGAGAATGTTGTTTATGAGTGTGTGTTGGTAGCCGTTTTGTTGGGTGATGTATTTTATAGTATTAAGTTCTTCGTCGTAGTCTTTCTGTAGCATTGGTATGTTTATTAGGCGGTGTAACATATGATTAAATGCAGCGCGTTAGTGTTCTGTGGGGTGATTAGATGTATTATGTATGACCATATCTGTAGTTGTTGGTTTTCTGTATATTTTGAAAATATGTTTAGTGTTGTGTTTGGTGATAAGATCTAGAAAGTTTATTCTATTGTTTTCTTCTAACTCGAGAGTGAATGTGAGGTTTTCGTGTATGGTATTAATGTAATTATGTAGTTGTTTGATTTGCCTTTTGTTGCTGTTGTATAATATTAAAATGTCATCTACATATCTATGGTAGTAAATTATTTTATGTGTGTGGTTATTGTTCTGTAGAATATATTGTTGTTCGATGTGGTGTAGGAATATTTCTGCTAGGATGCCTGAAATAGGGGAACGCAATGGGAGGCCATCTTTCTGTGTGTAGTATTTGTGTTGGTATGTGAAGTAGTTTTGTGATGTGATGAGTTTGGTGAGTGTGATTATTTCATGTGTGAGTTTATGTGGCGTGTTGTTTGCTGTGAGCATATGTTGTAGTATGTTCAGTGTTTGTTCTATTGGCACATTAGTGTAAAGGTTTTTTGTGTCGAATGAGGCTATGGTGGAGTTGTATGGTATGTGGATGTCTTGTATTTTGTGTATGAGGTCTATGTTATTGTGTATGGATGTGTGATTGTGAAAGTTTATGTTGTCTCTGATAAGTTTGTCTATGTATTTGGCTAATTTGTGTGATGGTGCATGTGTGTGATTGATTAGTGGACGGATGGGTGTGTTTTCCTTGTGGATTTTAGGTAATGCATTTAATATGGGGGCTTGGGGTTTTATTTGTTTGTAATATTTCTTTTGTTCACTTTTCATAATTTCGGTGCATTTGTTTAAAAGATTTTTAATTTCTAATCACAAAGAGCCAGAAGCCGCTAGTAGAAAGTTAGCTTCGAAAAAGAAACGATCATTTGAAACGCGTCAGCAAGTAAGCAATTACTTAGTTAAGTAGTGTAAAATTAGTTTAATCAGTGAATTCAAGATGATTACATCAAGAAACTTCTATATAATCTAGTTTCAGAGGTAAACCTCTAAAAAAATATAGTACTCACATAATCCTTTTGTGCCTGTTTCGCTTTTCCGTATAACTTAGTAGCATAAACAAATAACTTTTAAACCTGTAATTAAAAAGTAGAATAATAGTTTCTAATTATGGTTGTTTTTCCTGTAGGTAAAGCCATTGATTTGGATTGAATCAGTAATAGAACGACATGTTCATAGTCGTGTAGAATATATGATTAAAGCAAAATCCCAGTTTAAACGCAGATCTACTGCTAACAATGTTGAGGTTGTCATACCAGTACCAGCTGATGCAGATTCACCAAAATTCAAGACAACTGTTGGAAGTGTTAAATATGCTCCTGAGCAGAATGCAATTACTTGGACTATTAAATCTTTTCCTGTAAGTATAGTATGTGAAGATATGTTAGGGATAACGTAAAATATATATATAAATATCGCAATATGTATTCTTGTGTATTAATAAAGAACTAAGTCAAAATACAAATACAAGAATTATAATTGAATTTACAATTATATATATATATATATATATATATATATATATATATATATATAGTGATATTTCACGTTGTCCATTATTTTTCCGTTGCACTGACTTTATAAAGTTATTATTATTACTTGTAAATAATTTTTTCCACCACTAAGTGCAATAATTTTATCTTATGTGATGAGGCACCTTTCGGGCATTTGACCATTGTCGAATCACTGAATTAATTTTCTCTATTTTTCTGGTGTGGATGTTCGGTCCGTGATGTTGGTATTTGTTGACGTCATATATATTTCTTCTTGAGCCGTGTGTATAATGTTTTTGAATAGTACTTCGTCTGCATATGTTGTCTGTAGGTTCATTAAATTGTTGTGTATGTTTTTATAAATGTGGTTTTTTCTAGTGAGTTTAGTTCTATTGGGTTATTAATTATGTTTATGGTTAAATACTGTTTACATAGGGAAAACAACCAGGTTATTTAAAATAAGATTTGAAGAACATTACAGACCATTCAAAAATAAAAATACAAAAGCATCAAATGTTGCAGCACACCTAATATCACATTACCATGAAATAACAAATTACGAAAATAACCTAACCATTGCACTTAGTGGTGGATTTGTTACAAATACCACAAGAAATGCTGTGCCATGGTTTTCCAAATAGATCTTATCTTTGGCGTTGACCAAGAAGTTTTTCGATGATGATGTTTGGTTTGTAGACAGAACGTATAACATCCCTCCTAAAGAATCTCAAATCCTATCAGTGGTCCCTCTGATAAAAGGCAGAAAAACAGTAGCATTTTTTCGGTCTCCCGTTTCTCCACACCAACTGAGAGGACACTTTGGCGGTGCAAGGCTTTATCGATGGCATAATCCTTATATCTATTGCTTTTCAGTACCTCTCTCATTGTAATAAGTTTATGGACCCTTGAATGGATGTCGGTTATATATATAACATTATTGTAATTTTCATTCCTGATGATGTTGGTACTGTTTACCATAATTCTTGTTTCTTGCCAGAAAAGAATACGATAATTTATTTTTCCTACCATATTCTATGTATCCTTGCTTATACCATCTTGGTTTGTAGCGGATAGACCCCTTTCTTGGACGCCGATAAAGAATAAGTCCATATTAAGGTTGCAACCATGCCTCTGTGAGATATGACTATTCTCCATCAATAGCAGGGTAGTTGTATGTCCCATCCTTAATTCTTCCTATTATTCATAATACTCATTACAACCTTCTCAAATAATTATAACCATATTTTTTGTTTTAACGTACAAATATTCTACTTTTTATTTTAATGCAGATTATTTTGTTTATTTAGGGCGGCAAAGAGTATCTGATGAGAGCACATTTCGGTTTACCCAGCGTTGAGTGTGAAGATAGTGAAGGAAAACCTCCAATACAAGTCAAGTTTGAAATTCCATATTTCACAACATCAGGCATTCAGGTACTCTAAAAATTATTTTTTGTTTTATATTGTGTGTATTTGTACCATAGATTTATACTATGTAGAATATATTATACAATAGATTATAAAGTTAGTAGAATACAACATAATGTGTATGCCAATTTATTCCTTACAAACCCAGGAAAAATAATGTCATACCTTACGGGTTGCCATGGCTAGAGTCCCTTTTGTGCGGCGAGTGACAACAGCTAGTTGTCAGATGATATTTTCCTTTCAATACCCTCTAACCTACCTAAAATGAAGCAAAAGTAGTTGAATTGTGTTGTTTTACCAAATGGATCCTTGAGATTATCTGACTGGATTCACTGCCCTGTTCTATCTGGTTTTTGAGTGGGCTTTCTTTTTTTTGCTGATTATCTCTAAGTTAATAATAATTATTTATTATTGATTATTATTTTTACTATGTTAATTATATTAATTGTAGAACAATTTTAAACATCAAAATCTTTTTTTTTTAATATCTTAGTGATTATATTATTTTATTTTGAAAATATATGTAAAATTTACTCTACACTGATCTGAATTTTTATAAAATAATATCACTAACAGTTTGTATAAAATATTATATATATAACATTAAAAATATATAATAGATAAATTATTTACTATTACCTTACAATACACAGATGCAATTTTGTAAATAAATATAATTCAGTTAGTGACCAAGCCAGGATTTCTGATGTAGGCAAAAGTTAAAAGTGTGTTTCTTATAACCACTTCTAATAACTTGCCAACAGACGGGCCTTAGACTCGTGCACACAAACACTGCAACGAACCCTCACTTCACCACCCCACCCATTCACCTCGGTTACACTAATGTGGACAATTTAACAGGTGCACCTTGATAAAACATACTTTTATTTACGACCTAAATAATGTGGTATTGGGTTTTATTGTTAATTATAGTAATTACCAGTTGTAAGCCAATAGTGTACTTGCACAAATTCATAATTTTTATTTTGCGATTGGATTATATTTAAAGGCTATTAGGGTACAAAAAGTAGCGCCACTAACAGGGGCACTAAACACAGCATTGAAAAAGCGCTGACCTAGACTGACAGCGTGAAACACGTCTGCTGAGTAAATCAGTAAGTAATGGTTTTTTGCTAAGATAATACAAACAAGTGTAATTTCTATAAAAAACTCAAGATGTACAACAAAAACTTCAAGTGTAAAAATTTGTTTCAATTGAAGAAAGAAGAGTGTTTTTAAACAAATAGAAAATGAAACAACCTACAAAACCTTTTGTCTTTTCTTTCACACCAATAATAAGATAATAATGTTTAGTTTAACTTGACAATCTGCTTATTACACTACGACAAACTGCTTGTTTACTATTTTATTTCTAAGCCTGCTTTCACAAGGCCACAGTCACCTTATCCTTATATTACAACAAACAGGTTTAAAACCCTTATCCGTCATCCTTGTAGAAAAGATATGAGGGAGGAATTCAATAAATTGTTGAATCTGCCTTCAATGGCTACAAGGAAAAATATAAGGTATGTAGTTGAACTAGAGCTTATGGCAAAAATAGGACTACATAAAGAAAATTGTATCCATGACAACTTGTGGTGCCCTAATATGATTAGTGAATATAATGGCTGTACTACATTGATTACTGAACCCGTTATGTATCCTGCTGTTCAGCTCCACTGCATTATACATCAGGAGGAACTGTATGCTTGATTTTTACTCGAAACATGGGGAAGCAAAGAAATTTAAATACAGTAGAATCCCTCAATCCGAACTCCCGCGAAATCCGAACATGATTTGATGAAAACCAAATTTTAAAAAGTATCTATAATTTAATGAAGTATGTACTGAAAGTTTGCTCCTTTCTGCTTCTCTTGTGTAAACCATATAAATATAGCCTCATCAATTTTTTCATTCACAGAAACTTTCGCGTGATGGCGTTGTTTCAAAGCCTTTTCACTTGTAGCACTGCAAAACTGTTCAATTTTTGATACAGAAATATGTAATTAATGCTCTAATATTGTTCGTTAATAAAACAACGCACTTCTGTCAAATGCAAAATATACAGGAAATCCGAAATTCGAACTTTTCCAAATCCGATTAAATTAACTGCTGTCTAATTTATTTCACAGATTAACTTCTAAGACACATGTTATGTTTTTAAGAATTACTTGAATGTTATTACCCTTACGTTTCTAAAATGTGTGTACAATATTGCTACTTAAAAGACCACCACTATAGGGCGCTTTACACTCCTTGTGAGAATATGTTTTCTTTTGTGCATATCTTTACAGACAAAACCAGTTGTTTGGGCATTTTTGGTTTTTGTAAGTATAGAAGTACTAATATTTCGGTGTTTAATTTCATACCATTAATGGTAATCTGGGCTTTTATGCATGTATAAAATATAAGTGTTCAATAATACATAAATATAATATAAATAATAAATACATGAACAAAAAATAAATATTGGATGAAGTTTGATCATGTATTATGTTGAATTGGGCCAATTAAAAGCAGTCTTTTATTTGCAGTGCATAATGTAGGTAGAGTTTTAGTTTATTTCTGACATGATTAGCTACCTGAAACTTTTGTAAACTAGATAATGTTAACAATAGTGATTGTAAATTTGTTTACTGCTTTGAAATGTCAGTGTTTTTATTTTGACTGGACAGTATTGCTAATTTAATCCTTAAAAATTAATTTTAAAGGAGCATAAGTAAGGTAATCAGTAGTAATTATAGCAATAAACCTATTCAGCAAACAGTGTCTTTGCATTTTTGTCTCTTTTATTATTTTTGGCCATAAAAAATGATCCTATTTTTTCTCAGTCTTTCGGTATTTGTCGGCTGTAATCCTTGTTTGTTGGATCTTATTTAGTTTCCTTTTTTTAATATTTCGCTCTAAGAAATAAATTACATAATTTTTTAAAATACGTGCAGACACTGAGAATATTTTCTACACATTAACATATAAATAATTAATATAGTAACACTCATTTTTTGGATAAATGAGAACAAATGTTTCAGGAGATGTGTTCCTTTGTCAACCCAAACCTTAACAAAGATTTATATTAATTAAAACAACCTCTCACCACAAATTCAAAAATATTGTTTAACCTTATGTACATTTCGATTACAAAGAAATCATCTTAAGAGGTATTTTTACAAAAAATTTGTAAATATACCTCTGAAGATGATTACTTTGTAATCGAAATGTACATAAGGTTAAATAAAATTTGTTGAATTTGTGGTGAGAGGTTGTTTTAATTAATATAAACATTTACGCCACAGTTGCTTCAAGTTGTTTTTAACAAAGATCTTGATTTTATTTAAGCATAGGATGGGAGTAGGGACAAGTTTTGATATATATATATATATATATATATATATATATATATATATATATATATATTTATAGGTTAGTTTTGGTTGGTAAAGATTATTTAGATTTTTTGGACTAGGAGACTGACAGACTTACCTTGGTAAGAGTCCACTCTGTAGTCTTGAAATAGAAACACGATTGCTTGTACCAAATTTGAGGTGGATCGGTGAAAAGATTTTTGGTGTGGACGGAAGCTTGAAGAATTTTGAAGCTATCTGTCAATATCTTGTTGAGTTTATGTAGACCAGGATGGTACTCTGTTATTAAATAGTTTATTTTGTTCTGTTTGTGGTTTGGGGTGAACCGAGGATTGTGCTGAATGAATTTGGTTTTCAATGAGTCTTTTTGGGTATCCTCTTCTCTGGAAGGCTGTTGATATCTTTCTATTAAAATCTTCCAATTCCCTATCATTCGAACAGATTCTCTTACCTCTGATTGCTTGGCTGTATGGAATGGATCGTTTTATGTTTATTGGGAGGTTGCTGTCAAAATGGAGATATTGTAGGTGGTTTGTCGGTTTGATGTGAATTCCTGTGTTGATATTTCCATTCTGGAGTGTTACTTCTGCATCCAAAAAGGTGATGGCTGATGTAGATTTCTCCCAGGTAAATTGGAGTGTGGAGAATTGTGTCAGGCCGTCTAAAAATGCCTCAAGTGTTGAAGCATCCTGTGTCCAAATTAGGAAGATGTCATCTATATATCTATACCAACATAATGGCTGGTGTGTTTGTCTTTAGAAAACTTTCTTCCAACAATCCCATGTACAGATTTGCGTACGATAGGGCCATTCTTCATCATGGCTCCTTCCCATGCAATAGACCTAGATGCAAGACATGTCCAATACACCCCTCAGCAAATAGTTTCAACAGCCAAACAACAAAAATTGTCTTCAAAATACAGGGTCATGATAATTGTACATCGAAAAATGTCATATACCAGCTACAATGTAAATTTTGCTCAGCACAGTACATAGGCCTGACCACGGATGGTCTGAATATCAGAATGAATGGCCACAGACATGATGTTAAAATTATGAATATGGATAGGCCAACAGCACAACATACTGCGAATCACAACATCACAACTTTTGATGACTGCTATACCACAAAAATAATTAAAGCACTCCCCCCTGATTGCAATCCCTCAGAACTGAGAAGATGGGAACTATCATACCAGTGGTATACCACCTCCAGAGAATCCCCTAACCTCAACATCAGATAAATCCATTCACTTTGTTTCCTAATAGCCTCATCAGACGTCTCCAATCTCTTTTCCCCTGACAGACCTATATAAACTATAATCACTCATATGCTCATGGAAACAATACATATATCTTTAATCTGTGCATCTGTGACATCTGATTTCTACACAATCTGTGATTACAACTTATATTTAATTTATTTCATTCTCTCATATTTCTTTTTGTGTTTTCTCTTTGATTGACAAAGACCACTGTGTGGTTGAAATATATCATTGGCTAAGTGCTTTTATGTGTTTCTATTTCAAGACTACAGAGTGGACTCTTACCAAGGTTAGTCTGTCAGTTTCCTAGTCCAAAAAATCTATATATATATATATATATATATATATATATATATATATATATATATATATATATATATATATATCAACATAGAATAATAATTTCAATAGGTAGTTAATATGTTACATTTTACAATATAAAGTTATTGTAACATTGTGTGTATTTATACACATAGTATACACTAAACATGTCTACATGTTTACACTAATATTGAATTACAACTATTCTTTGAGCTTAGCTTGTGAGGTTATGTTAAAACAAATAAAAACATACCCAAAACTCACAAATTAATCATTTATTGACTCATACTTGTTTCAATGACAAAGTCATCATTATCATCAGCAGTGAGTGTTACTACTACAAACTCTAACTTACAACTCAGTTGTAATAAGTTACAACTAATATTGAGTATATATGTATTTATGGTATACAATCTAGTGTATGAAATTATTAGTTCATGTTAATTTATACGCTAAATATATAAATAAAGAAATATGCTAGCGGTATAATACTGGTGGTTTATCATGAAGATAGAAATAAATTATGTTTCAATCTTTGTATGGCTATTTTGACATTAGAAGAAAATGGTTCATGTTCAAAAGTCGTTGAGAGAATAAATTACTATTTCTCTTCACTAAGAAGAAAAAGTAAATTACTTTATCGAGACAAGTTATTAATACGATATCGTTTAAATGACTTATTAGAATAGTCATTAAAATTTAATTCTACCAAAAAATTTTCATAACTAAAGATTTTTTTAATTCAAAGATTTTCATAACTAGTTTTTGTATTATGTCTTTGGAAGATGTTTCAATTGGCTTTAACTATAATAATAAGTCAAGAGGTGTTTAAACTTTCAACAGGTGAGTGATAGAGCTAAGAAATAATTAATTTTTTTGTAAACTTATTTAACATAATGTTTGTTTTATTCAAACAGGTGCGGTACTTGAAGATTATTGAAAAAAGTGGTTACCAAGCTTTACCTTGGGTTAGATACATTACACAAAACGGGGATTACCAATTACGTACGAACTGAAGCAATAATTTTGTTTTCTTTTGTTTATTCTTTAAAATATATTTATGCTTTTAACTATAGTATTATAGGAATTGGCTACTGTGTATTTTTTAGAAAAACATTTTTTCACTTGAGTTGTTTTATGAGTAGGACTGGAACACTTCATACATAAAAGAGTCATCTATAACTTTGTATGGGCCTAATTATTACTTGGATTCAGTTTTGTTAAACATGTATTACTTTTGATTTATTTTTAAAATTATATAAACATAATTTATTTGTGTTTTTTATGTACAATATCAATAGCTTAGTTTATACTGTGATTATAGTTGGTCAAATTATGTCAAACGTTGAATTTTAAAAATACAGTAAAATTCATTTAATACGATTTTCAAGGGACCCTCCAAAAATAGCGTATTAAGCGGGAAAACGCCTTATACAGGTATAAAATATCAACAAAACAATACTGTATTTACTCACCATTATACATGCTGTATTATTCCCAAATATTCACACACAAAAAATGTATCAAGGTTTTAAACAAAAATATTATGATGTAATGAAAGACAAGTGTACATAACACAGATATAGCCATTTAATGGGAAACCATAACCTACTTAATATACATTATTTCATTACTACTACATAGAGTGGACGTTTTTCTAAAGTTTATATTTACTTAAAATAATTTTCTATCTTATTTTGCTTTATATTTTTCTAAAGTTTTAGAGTCAATGTTTCCAATGGATTAATTGTTTCAATAGCATCGTCTGAAATTCCAAGAGCGCTAATAATATAACGACTTACATAAGCCAGTGAACTAAGTGCTGGAGCAGGCGTTACTGGCAGCAGAGGTTCATCTTCATTATCATCATCATCCTCACGCTGCTCATTTGTAATGGAATCATCTTTCACAATGTCCTGTACTGTTCATACCTCACAAGTCGTGATATTATCGTCAACAGATACTTATCTGTAGGGAAAGTTATCAAATAAGACTTCCTCAACTTTGTTGTCAGTACACTTCAATGCCAGGTCACTTGTTTTTATAAAACAGTTTTTAATGACCTCAGGACGGATTTTATTCAATGCCAAAGCAACATAATGAATAGTGTCCAAAATGTTTACAGGTGATTACTTTGTTTGATGGCACAAGTCTCTTTGCTCTATTCATTTACGATAATGCTGCTTTACAACTTGTACTCTTCCCTGATTGAAGTTTGCTTGTGTCGTTCAGGGGTAGAAAAACAATTTTTAATGTTGATTCAATATTTTAACCTATGCCGTGTAAACTCAGGGCTTTATATCATTGATGTAAACATCCTGCTAAATCATTTTAGTTAGCCTTTATTAAAGTTCCTTTCTCTTTCCTATTCGATTTTGTTCTGTAATAAACATATTTTTAATATTCATTGATATGTTGTACAGTAGGTGCTGAACTGTATAAAACTTTAATAGTTGAGAAAAACGTTGTATAAAAAAAAACACATTAGGAGGGATTAAAAGTGTATTATCCATGAAAATTAGTATTTTTTTAATGCTTAGTTTTAAGGTCTGATAAAAAATCGTAATAAGCAGGAAATCGTTTTAAATGGGAACGTATTAAGTGGATTTTACTGCAGTAGAATTTTTTATACACACAGAATTTAATTTTTGCTATCTCAAGTTACGCCTTCATAGACGCTGGGATTCCTACAATTTTGTGTCAAATCCCATATTACATCTGAAAGTCTCAACAATGCCACACAACCAAGTAAAGTGCACAACCAAGTGCACTAAAAATAAGTCATTATTATTATTAGTTCTGTTATAACTGTTATCATAACAGAAATAATATGACTAATGTTATAAGTCGTTATTATTTTTGTTGTGTTATTCTACCCTTTTCTGTATTACATTATTAATTTTAAAATATAAAAATGTACATCTAAAAATAAACAATGAATAAACCATTTTTTTTATCTAAAAAAATTGTTAAATACTGAACTAAAAGTAAAACATTAATATAGATTTAATTTATAATAGTTTATACTATTTTATTATATTGTATTAAGTCGTTGAAATAAAAATTCAATTCATGTTGAATGTTTTGGTGAATATACAAGGACTTAAGTATTATATTGAAGAAGCTATTCTTTATAAATTTCTTTACAAGGGATCTATCCAAATCCATCATTTAACAAAAACCTGGATATCAAATTTGCCTTTTACGCCACGAAATTCATCATTTCTCAGTAGCATCTGCAACTTATCAGGAGTGCAGAATATATCCGATCTAGGATCAGGGTAAATCTCAGTGAAATTCTTGAATTTCTGGGGAAAATTTGGGAAATTCCTTGCAACTATAGCAGCGTATTGAGTTCACGATTCGACAAAGTGGAGCAGGTCGGCTTCATACGAACGCAAGATTACACTTGACATGGCATAAACTAACGGACTCCTCACATTGGAGATGTATTACAGGTCATTTGTATCTCCTAATGAAATAAGAGATTTAGTGCGTATAAATCATATTAGTTTTTATTTGTTTCTTTGATAGTAATTATTGAAACTATGATGAGGATTATTTTTTTTTTAAACAAGGAGTTTTAAAGCTTCAAGTGTTTTGTTTCTCTTTTATTATATTATAAATGCTAAAGGGTATTTAATTGATCATCAGAAATATAGTGCTCATAAATGGTGTGGTTCGTGATTTTTCCGGATCATTAAAAATTATATAAAAAGAAATCAACGAAGAACATGAGAAATTTTTAGGAAAGCTTAAGGTAGGTAAGATAAAGTGTAATGTCAGCTGACACTTCCATTAAAGAAGGTAAAGGGGGCAAGTTTTTTGAAAGACTGTTGAGTCTAAATGATTCATATAATATTAGTATTGGTGAACTCAACCATTCCTGGGAATTTTATAGAGAATTCAGAAAAAAACATTTTTTACAATAAAGTAAAAATTTATTAAGTAACACAAATCCTGCAACAAATCAACTATCTTTAGTGTCAATTACAGCATATAAGATAACAAAACTACACAGAACTTTCCAAATTACTTGTCTGATTAATTTAGTTGATGGTGTTCAGACATGTATTATTATTTACATATCTCCCTATGGCACTTCTCACAACGGCGATGCCTTTTCAAAAAAACAATCAAATCTGCCTTTGAAAATTTTGTAGTAATGTAAAATTAGAATCATAACTAAATGAAATGTCTTTTGATGGGCATGATTTTGACATTTCAGTTGCAAAATTATAACTACACTGGTAAAAATATAGAATTTATTTAAGCTGTTAAGCCTCTATTTATATGTTTCATAACTTTCGAGGATATTTGAAATGATCTAAAGGGGGTTGGGAGAAATATTGAGGGTAACAACACTTTCTGTACCCCTGCAAGTTATTGCTTGATATATTGCAATGCTTATTAGAGGTTCAATAATGAACCTCACTGTGAATTGTTTTTATCTCACGTAATCTTTTCCTATTCCCCCCCCCCCGGTACTAATTTTGTCATAACTATTTTTATTGAGTTCATATACTGATCATTCAATTCATGTTATTGAATTTTGTTCTTCCTTTTCTTGTAAATCAGTATGAAAAGTCTCTTCACAGCTCAAAATTTATTACTGTAGTAGGCTTTCTGGTTCATTTTTGCTTAGATTTTTATTCAGTGTCATCTTAAAACTATAACATCTAAGAAACAACACCCTTAAGGAGATTACAAATGCCATTCCCAGTTTGAATTCCATGAATAATAGCAATTAAAAGCTTCTTTCTGGCAATACATTCCTTCAAGTTCCAAAACACTCTATCCATTGACTGGTACATCTAGGTCATAACTAAGAAGAAACAAGACTTTCTTTCATTGAGGAATGGTATCCATTTCCATGAGGAAAATGGATCTTTTTAGAAATTGTTGTACACTTGGAACAAATATATTTCATAAAATGTGTTAACTCTGACATTTTTCTGATAGTGAAAAATGCGGCAATAGGTTTTTTGCAATATTTTTAAATGTAGATTTTTGCTTTTTGCTGTTGTATATAAGTGTAAAATATCTAATGGCATTGCTAACGTCAGTATAGTAATTTCGTCATTGCTACAATTGTAGCCAGGAGAAGAAGAATGTACGATAAAATTCTCATTTGCTAACAATTTTTCTGTGCAAATTTCCAGTTATCTAGTTTCATCATAACTGCAGTGGTTGTACTAGCCTTTAATTGGTAGTTGGAATTGCTGCAATGTTCTTCATTCAATTTTTTTGGAAAACATTGCTCCCCCTTAAAAATATATCTTGTTATTGGAATCTCTTACAAATCTGTTTTAAACAAAACTTATCACGTCAATAAGTAAGCCTCTAATATTATTATTTAAATAAAATGAATGGAAAAAAATGCTAATCAGATATAAAAATTGATTATATTATTACAGTCCTTGTTAGGCGTTTCACAATAGAGTCATCTTATTGTACATTTCAAGTTGTGTGCAAAGTAAACACATTTTGAAAAAAGTATTTTAGGTCAACTAGCAACAATCAGTTTCCTATTTCTAATTGGTCATCTACATAGTCTAACCAGAAATTGTCATTATCATACAACGAAATAAAACTAGTCTCCGCTTTTTAAAGGCATGAATGTGGAAATCTTGCTTTTGACATCTATGGTATGTGTGTTTATTTCTTACTATTAAAATATAAAAATTATGTAGTAACATATTTCACAGTTTAGTAATACCTTGCTTTCCCGCTTAGCACTGATTCATTATAACACTTCTACAAATTGCTTTCAAGCGTGCCTATGATTTATATTGTTGCATTGTAGTAGTCAGCAAAAAACTGAAGAATAGCATGCTTATCGCTTTATAGGTGATTGAAAAAATGACAGTATTTGGTTAAAATCTCAGTTACTGTCCTATATAAACATCCTGTTTATGATTTTTATTATAACAATTATATAGGTTTTATACTCTGTGTTAAAACTAAGGATGAGTAGTAATTATGCGAAATGTGAGGTGTAAGGTGGTTAGAAGTGGGAGAACACCAAGTTGACATAGGCAACATTAAATTTGGTATCATGTGCCATCAAAGCACTTCAAAAACAATTTTAAGAAAATTAAATAAAGTATCTGTGAGGGCAACAACAAATTTGATGGCCGCCCAAGTTACCCATTCCAGATATCAAATATCTAATAATTGATATTTAAACCTAATTACAACAAAACAATTTAGAAACATTACAGTACTCTATATACTTTTTGAATGCAACCAAGTGCAGCTGTTTAGTTTAGCGCAGTTTACATCTGTAGAGTTAAACAGTGTATTAACCCATTGGCATGCCAGTTCAGAACCTGATATATCCTGAGAATTCCTATTAATTTGACACTTCTAAAGACTTTCATTAAAACGACTATAATGTTTTTTAATCATTATATTATCTTGAAACTTTCAGAACTAATTACTTGAAATGTATACTTCATAAAATTTCTATTATAATTTTGTATTTTAGATGCATATTTATAATGCAGTGTAAAATTGTTTTCAGACTTGATAAGGGCAACAAATTAGTTGACAAAACTTTACACTAAATAAATAAACATTTAACTCCATATTCAACTGGCTTAACATTTATTCAATAGTTATCTCCAGTGCTCAAATAAACATGAATATAAATAAATCTGTTTATTTCATTTTAGTGTAAATCTAGAGTGACATTGTTTACACCAAACACAATCTCAAAACTTCATGTGATGTTTACTTATTTTATTGGTATTTCAAGAAAGGTTAGCCCACCTAAAAACCAATATATTTATAGAACAAATATTGCTGATTCACCTAGTAACAATAATTGTCCCTGCAAATGCTGTGATGTAGCAAAAAAAAAAAAAAAAAAAAACAGGAACCTACAAGGAGCTACACTGGACTGGAGCGTTCCATCCAGGAATGTCAAGGCGCTGCTGGAGTATGACGGAAATGTTCCATGCAAGTTACCAATAAGTTAATATACTTGAAAATTAAGGTTAAAGAAATTATAATTTTTATTGAAAAAGAACTTACCATAGTTAAATAATAAATTTTCACAAAACAAGTAAAAAAATATATAGAAGGATAATAAATCTTTCCAAAAAACCACCATAATTACAGCTTATCCTTATTTCTATTTTCATGCAATTCTATGTCCAATTGTTCTTAAAAACAGCTTTAAGAATTTTCCTGGAAATTGGTGTACAGACCAGTTTTTAATACCTAGTCTATACACCAGGGAGTTGATTGCTCTATGTTAATATTAAAGAAAAATTGCTAATTTGAAAAATTTAGTTAGACCAAAGGTATGTGGCGGATTGTTTAGCAGAGTCAGCTGTAATTTGAGGGTGGCCTATATTATTTTAAAAAATCTGGTAAATATATATTTGTATGTTCAACGTTTCTTAAAAAAGATACTAATGACTTTTCTGAAAAATGGGTGAATGGCACTATCAATATTAATTAATGTTGCTTGTTGTAATCATCTTGAATTCACCGATTAAACTATAACTAATTATTGCATAACTGAATGCATACTTTAGAACTTACTGACACATTTTAAAACAATCGTTTCATTTACGAAGCTAATCGAGAGACAGTTAGCTTCTTAAATGAAACGGTTGTTTTGAAACCCATTAGCAAGTAAGTTCTGAAGTAGTCGCTCAGTCATGTAATAATTACTTACAATATTAATTAATATTGTAATATTTATAATGTATATATTAATATTAGCACAATGAAATTCGAGATTTACTTGAACCACACTGTATTTTAATAATGTACCCTACTCAAGTATTAATCTAGGATTAGATGAAGCTAAAGTTGAAATTTTTTGATGGATGAGGTATGGACTTGATGCATAATCCACAAATATTTTCATTTTAAGTGTGAATAAATAATGTGGATTTATTTCTCCTTAAAATTAGTAATCCTTATCTGCCTTTTGTTATAAGGGCCATAGATTTTGGTCAGTTTGTACCAGTTCAAACACAAGTGAATAGAAATGAATTAGTAGATTTTTTATAAATAAGAGCAATCTTTGGAGTTACTTCAAATGTTTTTTGTAATCAGAAAATATGCCTGTGGGCCCTAGAACAAAGAGATATTGCAGAGTATATGATAAATCATTGAAAATGGGGAATTATTGGTAAATTCAATGGATGAAATTGTAATACCAGATAAACTTTTGAATGGAAATCTAATTAACCCTGACGTCTCCTCTACGTCTCCCAGATGTATAGCCAACCTTTTGGTCTCTCCCCTGTAAATTCCAGAATACCCAGATTTTAGGTATTCTTCAAATGCCTAGTGCATTGTCTGATCAGTGTACAGCTGGATGTTCCCTGTTTTTTATGTATAGCTTACAACGGTTTTCATAAAAGTGATTACGTCTGTTGAATGTATAGGTGGGTTATCAAGTTAATTTTATGTACATCCTCAGGAGGTAGAAGTGGGGTTAAGCAGTATATTTTACGATTTCTCAATTGAAACATGCAAGTATTATCTCTCACAAATGTAATTTGATGTGTATATTATAATTATTAGTGGTATATAATTAATTTTTCTATTATTAGATTCATACAATTTAAATGTTTGATGAAGTTTTCTATCTAACAATGAAAAAATATTTGAGACATTGAAATTATTAGACATCAATATAGATGCTTGGGATGAATTGGAGTCAGATGTTGAAGGAGAGGGTGATTCAAACGAATGAAGAAATTTTTATAATATGCTGAACATTGTGGGCTTCAATTAATTTGTAATACATCTACACAACAAGTACAAAAAAACAAATACTAGGCCAAATCGGTGAGAAAACCTGTTCAACCAAGTTCTTGGTAGAGTTAAACGAACAGCTGATGGTAAAATGAATGAAGAATTGTTTGGCTTCTGAAAAGATTCCAAAGGATCTGAATCAATACATTGAAAGGTGTTTCTTCGACAAATAAAAATTTATAACATGGTACTACTGCTAAAATTACTGTTGTGACTGCCGGTCTACTTTTTACTGACGATCAAGAGAACACACACACAAAATACTGCAGCTGTTGTACTACAAAAAAATATCAAAAATGAGATGCAACTATTGCAGTACCAATATATGTGGCGAGCATCAAAAAAAATTATGTTCAGTTTGTTATAAACAGTCATTGTAAAACACACACACACACACATATATATATATATATTTATATTTATAGTAATTATCTTTTTGTAAATTACCCATTAATTGTTTTCTTAAACCTAGAATAGCTACATAGGCTTGTAATACTTTTGACATAATGACATAAGAAAACATTGGTTATTAGTGTTTTGAAGCATCATTTGTTACTTATTTTCATGTGTACATCTGGGATGTATAGGTGGGCTAATGCATCTAAATATAGATGGTGAACCATTAGGGTTAATAAAATGAAATGGTAATCGGTTAGCGAGTGGTTAATTCAGGTGCAAAATGGCACAGTCATATTAGCTCCTTTAAAGAAAGTTGTTAGTAAAATCAACGAGGATATTATATGGAGACTTCTTGGAGAATATAAGATATCAACTACAGCTATAATTTTTTAAAGACTTGCCAATAAGGCTGTATTAATTTCACCTCTGAATATTTAAATTCTATTAAAATGACTGATTCACCACCACATTAATTAAATCTTTAAAGAAATGCTATCATTGTGCTTTGAGAATTCTAGATGTTGCTGAAGGATTTTGCAATGGCACAAGATTAATTACAATCACTGATCCATCCAACAATATTATTATAGCTAGAACGATTACTGAATAATTTTCAAGTAGATTACATATACGAACAATTACATTAATATCAGAAAAAAAATGAAAATGTATGTATTATGCAGAGACATCAATTTCCCTTAAAACTAGCATTTGCTATGGTCATTCATAAAGATCAAGAGGAATCGTATGAATTTGTTGGGATTTGCTTACTATATCAGCATTTATGCATGGTAAGTTATGTTCCCTTAAAACTAGCATTTGCTATGGTCATTCATAAAGATCAAGAGGAATCGTATGAATTTGTTGGGATTTGCTTACTACATCAGTATTTATGCATGGTAAGTTTGTTCCCTTAAAACTAGCATTTGCTATGGTCATTCATAAAGATCAAGAGGAATCGTATGAATTTGTTGGGATTTGCTTACTACATCAGCATTTATGCATGGTAAGTTTGTTCCCTTAAGACTAGCATTTGCTATGGTCATTCATAAAGATCAAGAGGAATCGTATGAATTTGTTGGGATTTGCTTACTACAGCAGCATTTATGCATGGTAAGTTTGTTATATGTAGCTATTTCTAAAGTAAGAAAGCAAAATCGTCTGAAAGTTCTTTTCCCCCCTTATACAAAAACGTTGCATGAAAAAGTATTGCTAACAAATTTAATCAATAATGACATTAATATTGATAATTTTCCTGATAACATGGAGTATTTCAATATTACTAATATCAAATATTTCCCTTTTATAATATTAATATATACAGAAATATATTTATTATTATTATAGATTGATACACCTTTTTTTATTAAAATTGTTGGCCTGTATTTCCTAAATCTATACTGCAACAGATTCCCCCCAAGGCTAGTCCAACAGCCTAGTACTTGAATATTATACCACATCAGTTTTATTATTATAGCTATAAAGTATATGTAATTTATGAAAGCTTCTGGCAGCACTACTAAAATCCAAAACAATTTGAAATTAAAACTTCGAGTAAGTATCACTTTGCTAAAAAATTAAACATACTCTCTGTCTTACTGCTCTTTTTTATTTGTAAAGACCCACCATCTAAATATATCAACTTCGATAACCTTGTTTCATTAGCTTAATTATAAGGACAATCTTGGATAAATTAAGATGGAAGAGGATTGAAATATCATTATGCATTGATTAATAAAAATACATAATCTTGTATCTCTATTGAAAATAGTACAGAATAGAATACATAAACAAAACAGCTAACATTTAAATATTGAATTAAACCCTAATTTATTTTTAACTCTGTTGAAAAGCATATTAAGATACAATTTGCATATAAAAATATTTGAATAAACGCATGTATTAATGTTGTAAAGAAGAGATATTACTAAGTAATTATTATAAGCAGTAATATTGTCAATTTATAAGCTTTGTTTATTGTACTTATAATTGTAACATAACTAATTACAATATTTAATACATAATTTCCATTAAAAACTTCTACTTAATTACTTTTTTAATAGAATAACTTATTAAACTATCTTTATTTTATATTGAATATAGGGTTTCCTTGAAATAAAAAAGTGCTACAACTGAGTGTTAAAATGTTTCAGTCATTGAGAAATATTTTATTTGAAATTAAGAAGAAAAAATTCACATAATTATCAAAGATAAATAGAAATATTTTATAACACTTTAAATTATACATAATAATGTACCTATAATTAATTAGAGTTAACACACAAAACTCATACTCACTGTAAGTGCATTAACATTTTAGCTGCTGTACCAATTAGAAATAAATTATTCAAGTTTGTTAGGCCACTTGATATAGCAGAAAATTTCTAGAGCTAATATAAAAAACAATAGTCATAATAAACTTGCAGTTGTTATTCATTTAATTTTTGTCCAGGATCTAAAATAAGAAACTTAACACTAAATACATTACATTTCTAAAACTAAAAATATTAAGTGCCAAATAAAAGTGATTATCATTCTAAAAGCATAAATACACAATTGTAGTTTTATTACAAATATTTAGGACTGGTACCACTATCTGAATCTCAGTTTCAACTCGGCAATAAATACTAGTGTATTGAAAGAGATTACATTCCAGTTGTTAAATATATTGAGGTTTTTCATTATTTTTGTTCGTGATATGTGTAATCAATATATATGGATTAAATTTTATTCAAAACTTTCAAAGTGTGATAAATATATTTGTTATGATTGCACAAGTTTTCTAAGAAGACAAAATTACCTGTGTGCTGAAGTTTCAGTGAATTCTCCAGTTCAACACCTGTTGATGTCATACAAGACAGATTGTCAATTTAAAATCTCAACAATGTTGTTTAATTTCAACTTCTCAATCATGAGAGCTATTGCTAAGTCATCAAGTAGAAGTAGTTGCTGATGAAGTAGAAGTAGTCTATAACATGTGCCAAGGGATTGTAAAAACTGAATTGAATTGAGAACTATTGTGCTTCATAAATTGCATTGCTAAAAATAACACGACTTGTACAATTCGGAAACTTTAAGGCTGACTTAGCTCCCTGTGATTTTTCTCAGTAAAGCTAAAAGCCCTCAAACAAAACATGAACAGTGATAGCGACCTTTACAAGTAGCAATGTCTAACATTTTTCATAAGTGCTAACAGTTACTGAAACTAGAATATAAGTAGTTCCAGGTATCATGATGCATTAGAGCGCCCAACACAATGGACCTTCACCAGGTCATGTTTCACTGTACATTGATTAGGTGACATAGGTAGGAGAGGTGGAATAATAAAAGATCTAAAGTTAGGATATGAAACTGCCTTAGTAATCGGAATGGGAGAAAAATGTGTTTGTAGGGATCTTTCATTACCTGAAGAAGATCTCCCTTCCAAAGTCATATATAATTTGGGAAGAATTCTAAGAATAAATTTAGAAGTCTGCATATATAAAAGTAGAAGCATGTATTAGATATTGACTAGGTATGCCAAACAACTCTGTAAGTAATATGCATTCTGCTGCAGGAACAATCTCACTCTAACTGACTTCATTATGTGGGGTGAAATTAAAGGAAGACTAAAGGTAGAATATCAGAAAATATAAAACAGCCAAATGTTTTGATTGAAAAGGTCTGCGAATTTTGATTGTAACAAAAATTTGTGTATGTTTAGACATTCCACTTTTTTTTACTGTAATGCACTTCTGCTACAATAAATGCGTTACTGTGAATAATATAATTATTGTTATTTATATGGCAACACAGATAAAAAAGACATCATTATGTTTAAGTAAAATAATCTACTATTTGTGAGTAGATTGGGAACCAATGTTTGGAAATTGCTAATGCAATGTAAGTTCAGATTTTTATACATATATTGAGAAAATAAGCTGTTATTTTGTAAGCCTTCAAAAGAATTTAAAATGTAATATAGAAAAATCTACATCTGTTAATTTATTTCTTATGATAAATCCCCCTGAGTATGATACTCTATTATCATGTTTAAAGTTACTTTGAAAATATTGTCTTAAATTATTTGTAACATCTCTGTTAAGGTCTTGAATCTATTACAAATGTATGATATTGATTTTAATTACTACCTACAAGATGTTTTTTGAGGTTTTTGCACATAGTTTGTAACATTTCTTAACAATATATCATTAGAATTAAAAACTTATTATACACACCCAACTACAACTTATTACACACTTCATGGTGGATCCAACTAAATAACACCTGAATTTCTAATTACAGTAGACTCTCGAAACTCCGAGTCTCGATTTATCGAGGTTCTGTTGAATTCAAGCCTATTTCTACATCAGACTATTTTATCTATTTGAATGGAAATTCAAATGACAATTTACCTTGCATCCCGATGAAGATCAATTGTGGTCTGACGTGATTAATTTCTACCAGTAAATATTACATGCCTAATGCAGCCGATGGAATGTATGAAAATAATACAGACATTACCTTTTACAATCTCTCTTGGAAGCAACTGAAAAGAAAAAAGCATTGTAGGTTTTCTAAAGAAATATATTAAAGGCATTGTGTACTATATAGCAGATTTATGGAATGAAGTAAAAGAAGAAATATTAAGTAAGTCATAAAATAAAGTCCTGAGTCAGTAATAAAACTGTTGACTGTATCATTGATCTTCAAGAAGACACAGATTTGACATTTCTTATCAAAATATTTCCAGGTTGTGAAAATGTCGATGATAAAGACGTACATCGATAAATGAATAAGGGCGAACGTAAATAAGTAACAATAACACATATTACAATTATTGAAATGGAACAAGAAACTACTGAAGGCAGTGATGATGAAAATAAAGATGAAGTTTTGACCGAGACAGTACAAGAAGGGAAAATAAGTCATGGTAAAGGAACGGCTACCCTGGAAACTGCAATGCACTATATTGAATAACAGACACCATGCCAACAGATGTGCTGTTACACGACACTATAGCTCGAACTGAACTGATAAGCAAGCACAGAATACACTTTATAACTTTTTCCAAAAAATGTAGCAACCGTGATGAACAATGTATTCCAAAGCAACATTAATTTATATAAGTACTGTAATCATTACAATTTTGTAAATTTGTTCTGTGCATCCTTAATTATAGTATTAGGTTTCATGAAAACTAATGTGTTTTTTTTATGCAAAGGAAATCTTTGTAATCCGAGGGTTTTTTGATATTTCCGTGTAATCCGAGGGTGTCTGGGTCCCATAAACCTCGAATTATCGAGACTCTACTGTATGTTGTTTTAACAGCTTTATTTCCAATAATTTCAGATGTAATTTACTTAATTTATAAAAATTGTGTTTCACAGATTTGTCCCTAGAAAGCAATGATGATTCTCAAATAATTATACCTTTTGACAGAAATAATTTATATTATTTACTTATTGTAGCTATTATTAATAAAGTATCTAAAAGTATAACAGTAAAATACAAATAATATTTATTTTCAAGTTTAAAATTTCAATAACTTTGTAAGGATAAATGGCATAGTGACTGAAAGTCGGTGCATCACAGTGAACATTTAGACCTCTTCCAATATACACCAACAATCATTATTTCAAGTTCTTTTAATATAACAATCCTAAAAATATGGTTTTTTCTTTACCACAAGGTTTGACTATATAACAGGTTTTTAGGACTTGTATACATTAAGACTATAATTAGTACAGATTTTTATTATTATGACAAAAAAGTATGTAGAATTATTTGCTATAATGATACAATAAACTGATTTATTTTTGTGTTTAAAAAACAAATGCTTTTACTACCTGAAATAAAAGAAATTACAGTAATTTAATTTTTAGTTATGAAGCAATATTCTGTTAAAAACGTCAAATTAAATGTCAGATCATTAACTTTTTTACTGCAAGAGACTCCACATGAAAGTGTGGTACCCAATGACATTCCCTGAAAGTTAATATTTCGTTATTCAATTCATCAGAAATGAGTTTGAGTTTTCTTATTAATGTTAAGTAATTGGATTCTATTTAACTATACAAATTTAAGGAAATGTGTAGGAAAATTTTGGAATATTGATCTTATAAGTAGTAATGTGGTCTTCCTGATAGTATGATGTAATCTGAATGTTTACTATGTGACTCAACTATTTAGTTGCAGTACCTATAAATTTGAATTTTATTTATACTACAACTTAATCTTTTTAAGGTGTTCTTACACTACAATCTATGACTTTCTTTTCTTGTGGGTGTTTGTTATTATATTTATTTGTGCCGCTATCAATATAAATCTTCAAAAATAGGAATGATCAAATGGTAATTTGAATGGAAACTTGGAGAAGAAATAAACCAATTTAAACTATAGGTTTGATATTTTTCACAATAAAGGTGCAGGGAGCGCATATGTATAAAATATTATTGAATGGGAAAGTAAAATTTGTGACTCAATAAACTGTTTGTAATTTCTTGCAGGGGTACTCTCTTAAAAACTTGCAGGTTTTAATATTTTTATTTAGTCATTAAATTTACAAAAGATTTCCCTTAATGGGAATATCTAATCAGTTATTCCATTTCTACTATTTATTTCTTCAAACTACCTCTTCTATTATAGTTTTCAAAAGGTTATTGTAAAATTGCATTATTGAAAAAGAAAAATTTTAGTATTAAAAGAAGAATAATAACTTAAATAAATTATTAAATCACAAATAAATTAAATTATAAATATTTCAATAATAATAAAATAACCTACTATTTCTTTGATAAAACAATACTAGTGTAGTATGAATGGAAAATATTTTTAATACATTATTTTCTTACATATTTCCCTATTCATAAATTTGTAGCTTATACATAAATTTATATTTATTTAGTTTTCCTATCACTAGATTAATTTCATCAAAGTATCAGCCATTATGTTTATGTAACCTACTACACAACTTTTAGATACAACATATTGTCTTTGTTGTAGAAGGTACATATAAGAATACTGTTGATTTGTCAATGTGACACCATTAATTTATTATTGCATTATTTAGTCTATTACATACACCCACAAGAATCTACAACCATGTTAGGTAAAGTCATTTTTGTAACGATATTGTTATCCAAGTAGAGAAGTTGTATAGAAGATAGATGAGATGCTGTGCAGCAAGGTACTAACTCTAACTTCTGTCCTCTATTTTGTTTCTCATACAGTAATTTCTGTAAAATAAAATACATTCTGATTAATTTTAGTCCGCATTTTTTAAAAAATTCTGCTGCTTATATTTTATTGTAGTTAACTCTAGAAAATAGTTCATAAAACAATAGTTTTTTTCTAAAACATACACAATATATGGATCTTGTTTGTTCTCCTAATCTGGGAGAACAGATTTTCTTAAAGAAATGATATTTTTAAAATGGCAAAGAAAATTCGTAATAGATCAGTATATAAAATCCAATAATCTATAAAATGCAAGTCATCTGTTGTTTCAATAAAGATGTGTATTCTAGAAATCTGTTATAATTTTTCAAGTTCAGTTGATACACTGCTAATGAGTACAGAAATTTTCAACTATATTTGTTATGTAACTGTTTATAGTTATAAGTATATTAAAACTATATGGAACAAAATGAAATACAAAACTGTGATTTGCAAAAATAGGTATGTTGTACTTCTTTGAGAAAAGCACAATCATTATATGTTAAAAATCATGAAATAATATAGGTGGGTAATACTATTTATACTATTTGTTCTTAAGACACAATTGCACTGAGAGAACTTGTACAGTACTCGAACTGCACTGTATGAAGAAAAAAGTCCTCTTTATTCCATATAAAAACTTAATTTCAACATCAGCAAAAACCAATGCTTTATATTAAAATTATGAAAGATATAATCTCTGGGTTATTGGTTCTTGATATTTTTAAACTCAAAGAAAGTAATTTATGAGTCTTCATGCAGTTATAAAAATTCTGCATGAATCGAAGTCCCGATAATTCGAACTTCGGTAATCCGAAAGTCCGCTTAATCTGAAACTGAAATTAGGATATTTTAAGAATAAAAAAAGCAAGAAAGAACAGTGAATAAGTGTATTATGTGCTCAAAATTACAGTATGTTTTAAAGATAGACAGTGTAATGAACAAAATAGAACAATGTTGTATGTTAATCACTTAAACAAGAGATAAGATTCACTGAACGTAATGGTCTACAAAATTCAATGTTGTATGTAGTTCTAAACTTATAGGTTTAAAAAAATCTGTTACGGTTTTTTCCGAAGCAAAGGGGACCTCTCTTTTGAAATAAAAGTTACGATAACACTTACAGTGGAGATAGACAGTTTTTCTACGTATATAGCGTTACAACAAAGGCAGGCGCAGCATCATAGTGGGATACCCTCTGCTCGGTGTCGTTGTCTCATTCACCTTCACTCTCGTCTGACACCTCCGGTTCTTTCAAAACAATTTCTCCCTTGTTGAAGAAATAAAAAATTGTTCGGTTTTTGACAGATTTTTTCCATTCACTGATCATAGAATTCTCCATTCAAACTCAAGTGCTGATTTTGACTCATTTTCATTGTCTAAGCGTTTTAACATTTCAAAATTGTCTTGTAGTGTAACCAAAGTATATTTCCATTTTAAAGCCATTTCACTAAATTCAAATTAAAAAACAGTATAATAAACATCACGTATTCTAGACGTTAATCCAAGAAGTAGCTCATTACCAAAAAAAAAAGAGTTGTTAAGTCACGTGATTCCTCCTTCAACTAATTGGGGTTTGCCAAACATACGAAGAGCTAAATCATTCTAGCTGGCGGTGAATCGTATTACTAAGACCACCACTAACAATATGAAGTATGAATTTGAGTACTTCAAAGTGTTAACTATCATAGTTGTACTGTACTATACCATATTTTTATCACTTTGTAATACACAGTAACTTTATTATTTTGTTTTTAGTCTATGTTTTTCTATCTAGAGTTGTTAGAACGTTTTTAGTAAAATATCACATCACCAAATATTTTAATTTATATAAATCAGAAGTATAATGAGTGCACAAAAAATTGAAACTCAACTGCCTTGAAGTTTTCATCATTGGTACAGTTTATCTCTGCTGTCTGTTTTATTTTTAGCAACAGTAGTACAGTTATTTATAATAATTTAGGTTATCTTGAACATATTACATTATTTATAATTTTTACTCTGTGACTTTTTCACTTCTAACATAATGCAAAGCTAGTACGTAAATATAAGAGAAACAGTTATTTCTAAAAGGGGATAATTTATAATACATTACTTTTGTAATAAAACAATTAAAACTGGTCTATTTATAAATTTTATGTCTTATAGATTGTAAAATAATTATAAGTTACCCGTATAACTGTATTATAATGTGAACCACTATTGGCCACAGATGCTGCATTTGTACAAGATCCTCGGCAAAAATAAGCATTATAACCATGTGGTTGCAGAATCCAGTCATCCCAGCCAATTTCTGCAAAAGATATGTATAGTTCTTCTCTGCAGCATTCAGTAATTCCTGGTGCACAGCTCATGTTGCGTTTCAAGCGTCTAGACTGAAATGAGGATTATTTAATTACAACTTGAAAAATTTAAAGTACAGTACTTATTATATTTTTCATAAAATTTTTGTTGTTATTATTTATAAAAATATAACTTTTTATTAACAAGACACATTTTGTTAAATTTTATCTGTTTCATTAACAACTAAAAGTGATTAATAATTACATAATTATTATTAATCCTAAAGTATGATTTTATTATATTTTCATTTTATAGTAAAACATTTAACTTGCAACTATATGAAAATTATCACAAAATAATCTATAACATGAATTAGACTAGACTGAAAATAATGTAAGCTACTGTATTTATAGACACATAATAATTGTTTACTCCTAATAATTCACTTTAAGATTAGTTTATGACTATCCAAACTTTAAATTTTGTAAATTTGTAAAAACTTACTGAGATAGAACATTTTCAATTGCAACGTGGCGATCTTAATCAGTGTCTCAGCTATGTGGTGATCAAAAACGTCCTGTCTCAGTAAGTATTTACAAAATTTAAAGTTCAGATAGTCACAATATAATGTTAAAGTGGTTAATTAAGTTTCACCAAACATAATGGACTGCAAATTTCAAGAATTGTTTACTGTTTGTATCTTAATTATCACCAATTAAACATTACATATAAATAGGAAGGTAAAAGTAACTTGCTTGATATATGTTTAATACTGTTTTTCATCCAAGATTACTCAAGGAATTACCTTTTTATTAAATGTTTTTATTTGCTATGATTTAAAATATCCTTAAAACGTAACCTTCACTGGATAAAGTTGTTGAAAACATCTGAAGAATGTTTGTACAAATAACAAACACATTTGTTAAAAGGCTAATTCCTTAAACATCCTAGAGTAAGAAACTTTATTAATATTAAATAATTCAAAATTAAGAAAATTTTTAATTAATTTTTATATTACAACCATACAATATACACATAAAGTTAATTTGGAGTTTAATAATTTTAAAATTAGTACAAAAATAGTACTGACCCATCCTAGTACTGTACATGTTATATCGCTGTAAATAAACTATCTTGAAGCAAATAAATGCTCTCTTGAAAAAACAACAAAAATCCATGTTAGGCTGAGCTTGTCATTCTACCCACTGAATTTTATTAGGGCAGTCTGAACTCATTTGTGAAGCACAATGGGTTAACACCTTAGTCCTCCTAGTTCTTGGCCCTGACTCGCATTTAATTTAAAAGTTTCATTTAAACAAAAAGTATTGTTTTATCTAATCTCAGGTCTCAGAAAAACAGTGTTTAGAAATGTTTCAAAATAACAGAGAGTGTGTTTTGCTTATATTTCTTCTGAAACTTATATTTCTTATAGTTTTAAGAAACTGTTATGGCTTCATATATTCATTGCTGACATATTGAGACCTTAACTGACACAAATGCTCAATAATGATTACTCAAAATTTCTCAGCAATAAATAGAATTAGAACAAGCTATTAAAATTAATCTTTTGAGTTATATTGTAAAACATTAAGATAGATGTTGCGGCAGACTTGGCAATAAAATAAATACATATTTACTTATAATAAATATTTCACCTTTGATATTGTGTCCATGGTAATAAGTAGAAATGGTTTAGTAGTTGAATCTAAAGATATAGGTAGTTCACTGGATATATTACAACTTGTACACACAATATGAATAGTGTGGAGTAGTTCACCAAATTCTAACCAATTTTTCACTTCAAGAGCAATATCAAATTTCAACCATCCATCTACAACACAAAAGTTGTCATATTATATAAAAGTATATTTTACATTTGTCTGATTATTATTAACATATCAAATGGTTTGAATGTCAGATATTTCGATATGGAATTACTTTCTTAAGAACTTAACAAAATCATTATATAAATACATTACTTAAATCCATAAACACATCACATATGATTTGGCTATTTCTCTTGATGAATATATTCAATTTCATTTCAAAAGAGTGTACATAACGTTACACCCATTTTGAATGAATATTGAATATGTAAGTTAATTTTAATAATTGTGGATTTAGATATATTTTTCACAATACTTTTCCTCGTGATTTGATTATTTCACACTGTTAGTTTAGGTACTAGAATTTAAGTAAAAGAGACATAACCAATATATTATAAACAAAATGGTATCATAAACTAACACAAAATGACACTTTTATGAATTATAACAGCATGAGAATAACCTGCAAAACAATTGATTTTATACTTAGTATATTAATACTAAGATGTGTCACTATAATATGACAAACACTTATTAATTGATAAATGGTCATCATTTGGCTGACAGTAATAAAATTATATTCTCTCAAACTCATTGTGTTTTTGCTGCAATGTAGGTCATACATGTATTCCTGTAACATTTCTTGTCATACACACAATACATATTTATGTGTGGCTAAGAGTGATTTTGGTAAGAGTCATTTTTGTGGGCCCAAAGGTGTGTCAAAACTAAACATGTTAAAAACATTACAACTGATTAAACAATAATGGTACTTTAATCTTAGATTTATAAGCATTCACCTCCAAGACAACTAGAGTTTTGGTAAGTTTTAGTTTTTAATGGATACATAGCCAACTGGGACAGAATTTTTCTTTGCAAATATTGAAGAGCTTGAAAAATTCTCTTATACGAGATGGCGATAAAATGAATTACTTCAAAAATGTTACAAATCATAATAAACTAAATAAAACTCACAATAAATATTTTTTCAACTGTGTTTGGAATTGTACAAGGGGATAATCTACATTGAATAAAACTATAATTTAAATAAAAACAAAATATAAATTAAAATTCATCCTTGTTATTGCAACACATTAAAAAAAATATGCACTGAATAATGAACTTGTATTGAATTTATTATTAACAGTGTTCAATTTAAATAAATGAAACCTCTATAACACAAATTACTTTTTCTTTTATTTAAAACCTTATCTACATTTCAATTGCTTAGCAATCATCCTCAGAGGTAATTTACAATAAAAATACATTGAAGCAACATTTTTCATCAAATATAAACACCGGTAACTACTTCGCCATGCCCTTTTTACATTTTCCGACCAATCATGTTGCAGTAAATTCCCCCCTCTGCAACTAGGTCTGGCTCTCAACTTCCGTGGTGAAGAGTTGTTACACATATATCAATTTTAACCAAAGTACAATTATACATATGTTTTAACTTTAAAAAAAACTACAACTATCTCCTAATTAATAAATATAATTGAACAGTGTTCAATTTATCATTATTAAAGTTAATTCATTTTCAAAAATAATTTAAAAAATGTTATTTGTCACCAACCATATAAAGATTCTAATTTGGATTTATCATTTGTCGTAGGAGTACAATTATTAAAATTTTGTTCTCAAGTTTTAGAAACACACTCTCACCTTGCATGTTAGATTCTCTTCTTGATCTTGAGTGAAACATTTCTGAGACTACTAAATCATCTCCAGAACTGGTTTGATAGATCCAAAGTTCTGCACTTGCTATTTCATCAGCTTGAAGTTCCGCTGGCAACACAAAAGGAATGCACACTGATGGACTATTTTCTTCTTCTTCACATTTGTTACTAATTCCTAGGTAAACAAAACATTTACTATAAGTTTATTATTAAATTTATACTGGGTGTAAAACTAGTACTGTACTGAGTGTATTATTGAAGGGAAAATTTGTCAAGATAATTGAATAATGAGAAATATACAAAATATGTATTACTACAAAGAAATAAAATGATAGGCCATAATTCCTTACAGGATATTCAATAGAGGTAAATAAACAGGCATTTTGTAAGAAACAAACAAATTAAATAATTATATCAAATATGTTGCAAGAGGTCTCCATTTTGAAGCACACATTTTTTAAGTCAGGTTGTATACTCATGATTTTCAATGTACACATGGAATCATGACTTCCAACACCATTATTACAAATGTGGGTGCCCTGGGGTGGGCAAAACTTAACCATTGTGCTTTTTTAGCCTTTAAATTAGAATACCAATATTTCATGCTTATCAGTTTGTTTGTGTACCAGATATTGTATTTATATTATAAATACTGCCAAGAATTTGATTTTTTTCACCTTCAGTTTGGTGCCTTACAGGCTTGTACACTGTCCTGGTGTAGTTGTGGCACTGATTATTTCTCTCAGAGTTTTCAAAGATATAACAGAAACCTCATGCCGGATATGTTGTTTCTTATAAGGTACTGTTGTGAGTAAATTGGATGCAAGAGTTCCTATAAAAGCAAAAACTGATAATTTTAAAGATTGATCAAGGTAGCCAAAGATTACTTCTTTTTTTTAAATTGACACGGCTTATCAATGGTTTGTTTTACTGTCTTATTGGAAGAATTTTTGTCTATTTAGAGGAAGTTCATATATATATATATATATATATATATATATATATATATATATATATATATATATATATATATATATAAATATATATATATATATATATATATATATATATATATATATATATATATATTAAATATATATTAATATTATTTAATATTAATATTAAATAATATGATTTAATTTTGTAAAAGTATTTTATTAGATAATTATTTTCCTGAAGATGCTGATACTATTTTATTGGCGAAAAGCTTTGAATAAATATATTCATTAAAAGTATTCTTGTTTTTGAAATATTTTTAATTTATTAACTATATTACAAGAAAACATATCACCATATTTAATATATATATATATATATATATATATATATATATATATATATATATATATATATATATATATATATATACATATATATAAATATAAAATACGTTTTCTTGTTTAAAAATTTAAAACAACATAGGTTAATCAAATACAAGAATATTTATTAATTATATTTATATTAAATACAATTATATTTATTAATAAATATTCTTGTATTTGAATAACCTATGTTGTTTTAAAAAATATATATATATATATATATATATATATATATATATATATATATATATATATATATATATATATATATATATATATGTATATCAAGTTATTTGAATGCAGTGTGAGTTGTACAGAATTATGTTTTGACCAATATAATAAATTTGTTTACAAAACTACTCTAGTGAGGAGCCAATGTGTCCAAGCTCCTGCTCTTCAGTATTATTCAAGTAAACATAGCCTCAAAAAAATATAGTGTGTTGATAATCACATGCCCTTATGGGCTTAGACAATTCCATTATTCCAGAATGCAGTAGCTTTCAGGAACTTTTACTAAATCACTACAACGGTTACGAGGACTTCTCATTATTTTTACTGTTTCCACTACTTTTTTTAAATTTGATCCATTTGCCTCAAAGTTACTGGTTATTATTTTTGAAAGCTTCAAGGGACCTTACGGTGTAGAGCACTTAGCTGTTGCCTTTGTACTCTCTTCCCATCCCTATCACAGGATTCACTTGTCCTCTGATATTTCTACCTCACTGCTAAACCACTTTTTCTGATGGACCTCAGTGCAGAGTACATATATTGAATTTTCCTTGTGATCCTTATTGCACCTCAAGCACTGAGGGAACCTAGATCTCTTAATATTGCATTGAAACCACCTGAAAATCCCTTGGCCAGCTCTACTATAGTCCTCAATTGAAATCTAGTTAAGGAGAGTGTTATTTGCCCTACAATCCTCTTAAATATTCCTAAAGATTCTTGGAATTGTTACAACCCAAAGACATATTCCATTCTTTTCTCCACACTATGTCAGTGTGTAAAGTAACCTCTTGCACCCCTCTTGAGTATACCCACATAGCCTAGGTATTGTTATAGCCCATGGGCCTATTCCATTCTTTCCTGCACATTATGTGTAGGGTAATCCTCTTGCATCCCTCTTGAGACAACATAACTTCTGTCTTCATTAATGGCCATTGTGCAAGGCCATCCTTGTTTAAGGATTTGCTCTCTCATTGCTTATACAATCAGAGAGACCTAATATCCACGTTAGGTTGAAAGATATGTATTTACCCAGCTCCCGTAATACAGTTATAGTCCCTGCTAGAAATTTAGAACTGATGCTGGCTTTGACTGTAGCCTTCAGAGCTGCATCAAAAAATCCATATATCCTTTCCCCTCTTGTCAGCCCCTATTATTTGCTCAGCGCATAGTTTGATCTCGAGTACCTCTACCTGAAGAAACTGATTAAAGTTCTGCAGATGTAGACAGAACCTGTCTTGGCCACTAATGTCAACTCCAAATCCCCCACCCTTTATCTTAGACCTGTCCATGAACCAAATTTAACCATATTTGGGTTTACACTCTGGCCATGCCTCTCTTTTAGGAATGTGGATTTTTAAATTCTCATTTCATATTGTAAGAGGCAGTGTTTTACATTGAGGTTTTATCTAAAGCTCCTTTATTGCATCTCCAAATAGCAGTCCATGTCTTCTACTTTTCTTCCAGTACATGACACAATTCAGTTGGTATGCCATTTTCATTACCTTTGACTTAAAGTCCAGTATCAGGGATAAAAGACCCAACTTGACCCTCATCACTGCACATGGAATGTTCCTTCTCCCATGATTGTTATGTCTCTAAGGAATAGCCCTGCATTTGGTCAAACAGCCTACAATCCATTTTAAGCTAGAGTTTGTTGATAATTACAAGTCTTTAGAGCTTATACAGTTTATATTTTGCATTTATGATTTTGGATGGCCAAATAAAGAACCATTCTTATAGTTGATTCAGTTATTCTGGATGCTTCCAGAAGTAGTTCTCAGAAATGTTTACCAAATCTCCTCAATGATTATTAGGGTTTCTTATTGTTTGTACTGTTTCAACATTTCTACTTCTTTTGCTAAAGTTGATTAATTTGCCTCAAAGTTAATTGATCTAAATTTCCATTACTTTATTCAATGTTACAGGCTGGTTAGATAAAACGTTAAAATTAGTGTGTTAAACATGTAGCGCCCCTACTAAACCTCTTCTATTTTGGTAGTAGGCTTTGTTGGGGAAAATATATTACTGACTTTCCAATCATCAACAAATATAATTAAGTGCTACTATAGGCAAGTTTGTAAATATTTACAAGTGTATTAGTAGAAACTAGTAGCTCACCTCAAGATGGGATCAACAAATACCCATTAATTAATTACTTTTTTATATTTATATGTCATGAACACTCACTCCATGCCCTTGATATGGACTCACTTATTAATACCATGGGTAATATTGTGGATGTTTGTATGGGTAGATTTACCCGATTAGTTGCAATAATAGAGTTGGTTTTTATGATAATAATTAAATTAATAAAATATATCTTTCATAAAATGTATTGTTCTTACACTAAACCAAAGAGCAGTATTGGCTTTTAACAAAATTAAATATTCAACTCAAAGTTATCTAAAATACAGTTGTATAACCACATTTTTTTCATAAAATCTGCCCTCAAAAGTTGTCAGGTATATTATTATTTTATACATTTCAAAATTAGATGTATTTTTCCATTAATTATTAGATTAATAATCAATGAAAGTTAATTGGTATATTATTATTTTATACATTTCAAAATTAGATGTATTTTTCCATAAATTATTAGATTAATAATCAATGAAAGTTAATTGATTTAAATGAACTTATCACAATGTGAACTTATCCTGTCAGAAAATTGTTTCACATTTGGGTTAATTTGCAAAAACAATTAATGTGCTATTTAAAAGCTTAAAACTTTGAATAGTTATTGTCTCTTACTTTTTGGATATTCATAACATACCATAGTGAAAGATCACAAAATCCAACTTGTTATATTGTTACAATATTGTGATGTTGCCCTGTCTTTGTTGTGCAGAACAAAAAAATGGTATGATCTCCTTACACAAAGGTTAAAACATCCAACACAATTAAAAAACACCTACACAGTACAAAAACACACCAGAATAAACACGACAGGGCAAAAGCATACAAGATTACATGGAACAACTGCCCCAGTTTTTACATAGGAAACTGAGAAGAATATCAGAGAGAATATTTACCACAAGGTACAAAGAACACATAAAAAACACTACTCAAATCAAATTTCACCATACACATACAAAAACACTACACTCACACACCAAGCCACCAATCTAAAAACCCTACACTACATAAAAAAAGCAACAAACTTAACACAACAGAAAACTATGAGATATAAAACACCACAAATACTATCCACAACATATTCTAAATGACAAAACACTCACAATCAAATAGTATATTTGAACTCATAATTAACAACTACTCTATGAACAATAACACACCACAGAACAGAAATACACTACAGACTCATACCAACACAACACACCTGAGTAACAGTCTTGTCTATGGCTCACAGCATTGAACAAGACACCGACCTAGTATGAAACATGTCTGCTGAAAAATATCAGTAAGTAGTGGTTTTTTGCCAGTTTAATACCAAAAGTGTATCTACATTTAATGGTGGTTTTGTTTCTAAAAATCTATTACTTTTTAAAGTTACTTGTTGTAATCATCTTGAATCACTGTTAAATTATTAGTAATTATTGTGTAACTGAGTGAATACTTTTGTATTTACTTGCTGACACCTTCCGAAACAATCATTTTATTGATGAAGCCTATAAGCTACTCAAACGTCAATGAAATGATTGTTTCAAAACTCATCAACAAATAAGTTTAAAAGTATTCGCTTAGTTGTGCGTTAATTACTTATTAAGTTTGTCACTAAAAAGTAAGAGTTTTTCAATTTTGATTTACTTTTAAAACATTATTTGTATACTGTTTATTACAATTTGAACCACAATAAACAGTAGATAAACTACTCAAGTAGAACTGTAAATTATATTGAAATAACGGAAATTTAAAAATACTGTAGAATATTTTTGTTGCTATAAGTAATTATTGCATAACTATTGGCATATTAATCACTTTTACATTAGTTTATGACTATCCAAACTTTATCTATCAACAAAAAAGGACCATATATCAACACACTAGAACAATATGAAATTTACATAGACACAAAAACACAAAATACAAACATATTAAACAGACAAACCCAATACAAATCACTCATACTCTTTGTTACTATAAAAAACCTGCCTTTAAAACCATCACCGCTTCACCTAACAACTCCAAGCAGAAGACACTGATGAAGATCACCACAGATCAATCGAAAATAAGGTTTGGATAGTCATAAACAAATGTATAAGTGATGAATTAAGTTTCACCAAACGTAATGGACTATAAAATTCAAGTACTGGTATATTGTTGTAACTTTGACACTAAAATAGTGTTGTTTCTCAGATCAGGTCAAACCTACAATTTGACTTTGTTACGGATATATTTTTGTATTTATAGCAGTTATAATTTTAAGTAGGTCTTTAACTGTTAAATCTGTGGCTTTTATTTGTTTTAGAACAATTCCAAAAAATGCTTATACATATCCAGGAGTAAAATTGGTGTAAAGTTCTCTTTGAGCGCTTTATATTTCATGTACAGTCAGACAATATAAAAAGTCCTGACTTATTCTTAATCAACAATCATTACAACCACATCACTGTACTTGTTATTACTTATCAAAAGAAAATAGTGTCCCACTGATGATTTCCCATCCACATACTTACTAGCTACACAATGCAGCTTTGACAAAAAAAAATGTGCTGTCTTTTCAAAACCTTGTATAATCTGCCTGCAAATAAATTGATGATACCCATAATCTCATACAGCATACTACTTATGCTCTACTAATAGGGGTGTCAAAACAGAGTTTCCTACCGAAGTAGTAAATGAGGTTGCAATTTTTATTTTGAAATGAATTATTTGTTTATTATGTCTAACAATTTAATTTCACATAAATCCTTTATTAGACAATTACTTAGTATTCCATTTTATTTACTCCTGAAAGTTTTTAGCAAACTTGTATAATAGAATTTATAACAGGTTGTGTTTATTTCAAATTGCAAACCAGTTACTTACTGTGTTTTTTAGATTCTTTTGCTTTGCATTAATTTGAAATATGGGATTATAATGTTTTTATTGCTATTACATTTATACCTATTTGTTTTCTGTGACCCCTAGCTCTTGTTACTCCTAGGGATGTTAGGTCTAAAATTATATGTCTGTATGTATATGTGCATTAGTGTATCATGATGTTAGCCCACCAACACTTTTCACCCTAGAGCTGCCTATAGTATTATACTTTACAAAAACATTTGTCACTTTGTATCAAATTGTGACTCCCTTATGACAGTATTATGGGTGTCACAGCATCTATGGTATCCTCTTAAAATATTACCATAAGGCATCTATGAAATTCATGAAAAACTCTTCTCTAAATATGATGTAGCTTAACTAGTTATTTTGGCATACCTTAAAGCAATGGTATCAAATAAAATTTTAAAATAACTTCTAGTGATTGGATTTGATCCTTTCAATAAACACATATATGTACAAAGGAAGTTTTTCTCTCATTATAAGTGATAGATAGGCCTAACGATTTCACATCGCTTTAAAACACATTCATATGGCGACTAGTTGTCTTGATAATGGCCCCTCAACATGTTTCATACTAATAATAAAAGCTGTAAGACCATTTTCAAAAGCCTAACCAAAAATATGAGAAAAGTATATAGCAGGGAAGGATAAAATAGATGATCTCTAGTAGTTACAGACAATCTAAAAAATCTTGCTTCTGTGACTGAAAAAAACCATAAGTGTTTGAAAAAAACTTACAGAAAAGTTATACAATCTACTATAAGGAAGTGTTTACATATAAATTTATGGTTATGTATATAAACTTAAACGTGTTCAGATTTATTCTATAAGCTCGACTAATCAGGAGACTGAAGTAAGATTGACCATATTAGATAACTTTGAAGTACAGTAGATATGGTGCTATAATATAGGTAATCTACTTTAATTATATAAGTCAGAAAAATAATTAAATAGACTTTCCTTCCTCAGTAATTTTTATTTCTGGGGGAATAAATTCTGAATTCAAATTTTGGATAACTTGCCATTATAAATTGTTCGTAAGAATTTGCTATACAATTTAGAAAAAATCTGCAACTCTAAAAATAAAACTATGCTATTTTGTCTAGTCTACTTGATTAATAATTTAACAGTAGCGATTTATGCTACTTAAAAAAGTTGCTTTTCCAATATATGTATTACAATAATTAATAATCTGAACACTTTTAAATGTTTATAAACTTGCCTATAGTAGCACTTACTAATATTTGTTGAGGACGGCCGTTTCGGGAGATGTGCCCCATTGTCAACTCAGACCGTAACTCTAGTTATGGGACACATCTCCCGAAACGGCCGTCCTCAACAAACATTAGTAAGTGCTACTATAGGCAAGTTTATAAAAATTTAAAAAGTGTTTAGTGATAACTAGTAGCTCACGTGAAGATGGATCAACGAATATTAATAATCTGAATATATCTTAAAACACTCATAATAAATTCACCTTCAGTATTATGATGTTGAAAACAATAATTTTATAATGCTTTGAAATTATTAAAGCTCTGTGATTTTGTTACTTCAATAAAACCGTTTTCAAGTTTTATTTCATAAAACCCTTTTTAGAAAACTATTTTTACTTCATAAAACTTATACCTAATGAATAATATTGATACAAATTTTATAGTCAAACAAAGTCCTAATATTGTTTGGGAAATATATGTAATCATTTTAGTGAAAGTAGTGACTATTGTAATCTGCTTTTACATAGAAATAATGAGGAAGTAAGAATGTAATCTACTTGTTCGTATCTTTCATTTATTAAGATAATTTTATATCAAGTAAAACAGTCTCATTAGGCCCAATATGGAAACAAACTGTTAAATTGTGTGTGTGTGTGTGTGTGTGTGTTTGCATTTATCTAGGAATATGTTATAAGAGAAAGTAGTGCAATTTAACAATTTTTTAAATGTTTGTTCCTAATGAGATTGTTTAACTTGATATAAAATTATCTTAATAAAGATATGAAGGGGCTAATGTTCTTACTAGGCCTAGCCAAAACTAAACAAAGTCATTCCAAACTGTGATATCTTAATATTAATTAATACTCCGGAAATAGATGCTGGGCTGTGATAAAGAACTTTTCATAACTTTAATTTAATTCATAAGAAATGTTTTACAAGGTCAAGTAAAAATGTCAATAGAGACTAGGAACTTCGTAGCTAATACTAGTATGATACTCCTATTTACTGAATCAACCGCCTTAAGGAATCAACTAAATCATTTATTAGCTTTTTCTTTATGCCTGGCTTAGGTGTCTGGATACATTGTAACGACTGAACCTAAAGTTGTCTTGATTGTTTTTCCTCACACACAGTTTGGAAACATATATTATTTACAGGTATCTTAGTTGATTCCAACTTCACATGAGCTACTAGTTTTAACTAAAAATACTTATAAAAATGTTACACTTACCTGTATTAGTACTTACTTTTATATATTCGTGGCCCAGTTTTTACATAGGCCAGACAGATAGGTAATTTTACACACGCTACCATGAACACATAAAAGCACTAACAAACAAAAGCTACGAATATATAAAAGTAAATGCTACTATAAACAAGTGTAACAATTTACAAGTGTTTTAGTTATAAATTATTTCTCTTGAAAGATCAGATAATTTGGCAATCATCTCTTGAATCACCTTACCTGATCCATACTCGGGACACATTTCTAGGTTAACATGATTCTAAACTCACAGATTCTAAAAGTGTATAAATTTTGTTACTATTCTTAAACATATTCTACAATGAGGTCCCTGTAGAAATTGTTGTTTCTTTACATTTGAGAAGGAGTTTGAATGTACCTTTTGTACTTCATTCTGAAAGGTTTGTGTGATATTTATGTTGGTTTTCTTGGTAAAGCCCTATTGTTGTAATCCATAAATCCATAAAGGCTTTAACACTTCTCTAAGTAAAAGTCATAATCACAGGTGCAATAATAAGGTTTTATAGTTTAACCTCCCCCCCCCCCCACAGAAGAATATCGAGTTTATTTCTGATCTTTTACCTGCTAAAAATTATTTTTAACTGGTTAGTTTTGTGACAATTGTTTTTCATATTAATTTCAATCTTGCATATGAATTTTTAAAATTAATTAAAGGTAGTTTTTATTAATTAAATTGACAATAAGTAGAGAGTAGTTAATAAATATGTTTATTAAAACTTCAATGCGTGTAACTTCGTTTGGAAATATTTTAGAGAAAAACACTTGAAAAGACTAAATATCCTTACTATGGTTTATACCAATAAGACAATCACTGTAATAAAAAATAAACATTTTATTGAACTTTCAATGAACTCCCATAATTAAATAATTCTGTATACAATAGTAGTTCATAAAAACAAAAATTTAAATATTTTGGACTTTATTATTTCTTGCAAGCCTTCAACCAAAATTGATAAATTAATACCACCATGTATATTAACTTAAAGTGAGTACTATTTATTAGGAATACACTGTGGTTGAATATTAATTATCAAAATCTTGTTGCTGTTCATGACGAGCTGGTTGTTAATTATTTATTACACTTTTTCTATTACTTGCAACCAGAGTTTTTGTTAAATAAAAGTTGGTAAATTGTTAACTTACACTTGGAGGAAACGTTTTCATCTTATGACTTCTTCAACCTCTTATTTTTGCTGCTAGGAATGCTGCAGTTGTGCTTCCTCGGTACCATTTTTTTAAAAGTTAGAAGCGATGTGATCGTATGTGTGATCTGTGCCGTGTTTGTTCATTTAGGATGTCATTTTCATATGTGTTGCTATGTCTATATATTTCATACTGTTCTAGTATGTTTAATTTATGGCCTTTGTTGCATGTGTGGAGGATGCTGATGTTATTTTCCATACTTTTGCATGAGTATTTAGTGTCCATGAGGTGATTTGCAAAAGTGGATTCAATAGTAGTGTGCAGTGCGCTTTTGTGCTCTTTATATCTTTCAACGAAACACACATGAAACACATAAAAAGAAAATAAATCAACTTTTAAATGAGAAAAATAATAATCCAGCAATAAAAAAGCCAAAACACTCTTTTTATGAAAAAACAATTAACAACACTAACATCACATTTACCATTGAAGAAATAGAATTACTAAATAACGGCCTAAAACATAATATACACTACAAAGATAACAATAAAACAAAAACAGCAATTATAATTGACACAGAAACCAATATACAACAGACAGAAATACAAGATCAAGAACACTTAAGACATTTAATTAGTAACACAATAAGAACACACAAGACCTAAAAGAGCATAACACACACCAATGAAATACAGACAGCCAAATCACTAAAACAAAAAGCCAGAGAACATGATTTAAAATACGTAAAAGCAGATAAAGGTAATACTACAGTAATATGCATACGCAGGATTTAAACAATAAAATTAATGAATTCACTACGGCAAACAACATCTCAGAAAGAAATAAAGACCCAACAAACAAATATCAGAATACAGTTAAACACATAATTAAATCAACTAAACACGTAATATCTAAAACACAGAAAAAATACCTTAAAGCAATAAGACCTACCTTCAAGCATTTCGTAAACTACATAAACAAGGAACACCAATAAAACCGATAATCTACAGCCAACAATCGAACTAGCACGCCATGTGGATAGAACTATTTGAAAATACATAAAACTAGACTCATACATAAATATAAAGAACACAATAGATCTAGTAAACAAAATAAAGAACATTAAAATTCCTCATAACTCCAACCCTGGCATTGTTTGACATCACAAACCTATATACCAATATCTCAGTCACAGAAACACTAAACATATTACAAGGCAATCTAAGACTTAACAACACTCCAGAAAAATCACAAAAGAAATCATACACATTTTGAACACCATTACACAACAGAAATACTTCACTCACAACAACAAATATTACACACAGAAACAAGGCCTACCAATGGGTTCACTGATTTCAAGCATTCTTGCAGAAGTATTCCTACAACACATAGAACAGAATAAAATCGTAAATAACAACAAACACGCTGATAAGATAATATATTGGCACAGATATGTAGATGACGTTATAATACTATATCGAGGAAACATAAGACAATGCCAACAACTCCAAACACATATAAACAAAATACACAAAATTATCCAGTTCACTGCAGAGTTTGAAAACAACAAAACATTGAATTTCTTAGACATCACCATAACAAAAATTCAAAACAAACATGAATTCAACATATACCGCAAGCCAACCATGACAGTCACACTGATACACAATTCATCGAACCACCCAATACAACATAAACACGCAGCATTCAAACATTTACTACACAAACTAAATAAAAATACCTATGTCCACAACTAACTACACAGAGGAACTAAACGCAATCAAATATTTGGCTCACAAAAATAGATATGACAATTATTTAACTATTATTTAAACTACACAGAAAAATACTCAACAAGAACAGTAACAACACCAACCACAAAAACACGAACACAAACAAATTTATCACCCTCACATACATGAACAAACACAAAAATAAAATAACACACCAATTCAAAAAAGCAGGATTCAATATAGCGTACAGAACAACAAATAAAAGCCAAAAACCTATCAGACACAGCATTAATAACAATACCAACACATACAATAATCCAAGAGTATATAAGCTAAAATGCAACAACTGCAATAAGTTCTATATTGGACAAACAGGCAGATCTTTCACTGAAAGATATAAAGAACACGAAAGCGCACTGCACACTACTATTGAATCCACCTTCGCAAATCACCTCTTGGGCACTAAACACTCATGCAAAAGTATAGAAAATAACATGAGCATCCTCCACACATGCAACAAAGACCATAAATTGAACACACTAGAACAGTATGAAATATATAGACATAGCAACACACATGAAAATGACATCTTAAATGAACAAACATGGCACAGATCACACATACGATCACATCGCTTCTATCTTTAAAAAAAATGGTACCGAGGAAGCACAACTGCAGCATTCCTAGCGGCAAAAATACGAGGCTGAAGAAGTCGTAAGACGAAAACGTTTCCTCCAAGTGTTAGTTAACAATTCAACAACTTTTAGTTAACAAAAAGTCTGGTCACAAGTAATAGAAAAAGTGAATATTAATAATAAATACTCTTAAACAACACTTTTTTATTTTACCCTTATGTATATTTCTTGAGTCTTTGTATGTATATTACCCCTCTGAAGATGGTTACTTGGTAACTGAAATGTACGTAAGGGTAAGATAAAAAAATATCGTAGTTAAGAGGTTTTTGTGTATTTATTATTTTTAAAGTGAGTACTATTATATTATTTTGATAGAATTTAAATGAAGGACAAATTTAATTCAGTAATTTGGTCAATTTAAAAAAAAAATTCAAGTGTTAGAATGTTGTAGAATGACATTTAATTTTCAAAAATTTTGTCTCAACTACTACTACCAAAAGAATACAAATATCTTTCTCTATTCACTAAATAGATTCCTGGTGATGTCACTATAATAATAGTTTGTTCTCAACATATAGTTGCAAATTTCCCTTAGCAGCCAATACATTTTCCTAAATCTTGTATTACGCTTCTGTTATTTTACATGTTCCTTCCACTTGAACTTTGTGTTTAATGTCATGCCCTTGTACTTTGCTTTTCTATTAACTTCTTCTTCTATCAATTTCTCATCAATGTTAATCTATGTCTACTTCTTTATTAGTAAAATGGATATGTATGTTTTAATTTTATTATTTATTAGGCCTACTCTCCACACCATTTTATCTATGTGTATATTTGTGGAACAGAGGTCTAGAACTTGCAGTTTTTGTGTTATACATCTTGGGGCTTTTAAAAAAATGTTCTTATGATTTCACTTGGCAAAAAACCACTACTTACTGATATTTTTCAGCAGTCGCATTTTGCAGTAGATAAATACATTGTTCAATGCTATGAATTGAGTCCGTGACTCACAGTATTGAACAATGAACTGATCTAGTGTAAAACGAATTTGCTAAAAACTATCAGTAAGTAGTGGAGCTTTAGAGCATGATAGCTGTTACTTTGACATTAACTCCTATTATTAAGATTGCAGTTGTTTCTAAATATGTTGTCAGTGTTTATAAAACACTTATTGTGTTTATAAAACACATATCCTCAAGGTTTTACATATATCTTATGAACAATTACAGAATATGTACCACTCTGTTACTCAACCCCATCTGAAATTTTATTTAAACCAGAATAATTATTATCATATTTTCCCATATTATAACATGAAAGATCTGTCTCCAATTTATGATTTCAGGTATAACTCTTTTGCCTCATACAATTTTTCAATGCCAAATTTTATAAAATTCCCTTATTACATTCAGGAATACATGTGGAATTTTTTCTCTTATGTCTCATCTTATCTCTCTCTCTCTCTCTCTCTCCCCCTCTCTCTTTCTCTCTCTCTCTCTCTCTCTCTCTCTCTCTCTCTCTCTCTATATATATATATATATATATATATATATATATATATATATATATATATACATTTAATAAATTAAAAATATCTCAAAAACAAGAATACTTTTAATGAATATATTTATTCAAAGCTTTTCGCCGATAAAATAGTATCAGCATCTTCAGGAAAATAATTATCTAATAAAACATTTTTACAAAATTCTTATTTATTGTTTTTGAAATATTTTTAATTTATTAACTATATTACAAGAAAACATATCACCATATTTAATATATATATATATATATATATATATATATATATATATATATATATATATATATCGCAATATGTATTCTTGTGTATTAATAAAGAACTAAGTCAAAATACAAATACAAGAATTATAATTGAATTTACAATTCAAAGCTTTTCATTGGCTAACAGTACCAACATCATCAGATTAAACAATTCATTTGTTCAATTGTTCATTTGTTCAATTCAATTGTTTAATATTCCTGATGATGTTGGTACTGTTAACCAACGAAAAGCTTTGAATTGTAAATTCAATTATAATTCTTGTATTTGTATTTTGACTTTGTTCTTTTATATGTATATATATATATATATATATATATGGTGAAATAAAATAATTTTCATAAACAAGAATATACGATTATTACTTCATTTTATTGTTGATTGAAGCTTTTCGCTAATTTACATTATTAGCATTTTCAAAATTTATAAATCACTGTTCAGTTATGTGACTAGAGTAAGACTGTTGAATATAATTGCACTATGCTCAGTAAACGGTATCAGTTATCTTATCTGTTAGATAAATATACTTTAATATTTCCATTTTTCCTAATCTTTTATTTTTAAAATGTCATCAAATATGCTAAAGATAGTATTATGTTTTGATTTAATCTGGACTTGTTCCTCTATTAGTGTGTTCTTAATTTTATTTTTATATATCTCTAAGTTTTCTATTATATTCATTTTTAAGCCTTTTTGTACGTGTTTAACCAACTTCATATTACTAATCTCTGGAAAATCATGATTTCTTTCTATACAATGTGTGGCAAGATTAGATTTATAAATATGTGGCTTTTTAAATGCATTTAAATGTTCTTTGTAGCGATCTTTTATTTTCTTTTTTGTTTGTCCTATATAACATTTTTGACATGTTGTACAGTTAATACTATATACGCCGTTTATATTAATTTTATTTACTTTAATGTTTGTATTTATTATATTATTAATTGTGTTATTAGTGTAATAAGTTATTTTGACATTAGTGTCTTTAAATAATTTTATAATTGGCTTGATTTCATAACCGGTAAATAAGAATTTGGACCAAATAATTTCTTTAGTATTTGAAGAATAATTTTTATTTATATTAATATCCATTCTTTTAAGGATTTTATTATTCAATTTATTAATGGTTTCTTTTTTATATCCATTTTGTATTGCTATTTGTTGAATAATGTTTAGTTCTTTCAATTTATTTATCGGGTTTAATGGAATTCGGTTCATTCTGTATAATAAATTATAGAAGCATGCCATTTTTTGATTGTACGGGTGGTTTGAATAATTAGGTATTATTTTTACTGTTTGAGTGGGTTTTCTAAATATTGTAAAATTTAATTTATTATTTTCCTTATAAATGGTGATATCTAAGAAATTTATGGCATTTAGTTTTTCTATTTCGTAAGTAAACTGTATTTTATTGTGTATATTATTTATTTCGGTAATTATTAGGTTTAAATTTAATGCATTATTTGTAGAAATGTACAGACCGTCATCTACATATCTATACCATCGTCCATTATTATCATATTTTTTAATAATTTTTATTATTTCTTCATCAATATATTGCAAAAATATTTCGAAAATGATACTGGATAGTGGTGAACCCATTACTAAGCCGTCTTCTTGTCTGTATATTTTGTTATTATAGCAAAAGTAATTTTGTTTTCATATTATTTTAAGTACATTAATTATTTCATCAATTTCTTTTTTATCATGTGTATACATATTTAATTTATTTTTTATTATTTTATATGTTTCCATTAAAGGTATATTGGTATACATGTCTTTTATATCGAATGATATTAATTTGCTATTATTGTCTATTTTTATATTTTTAATTTTCTCTATAAGGTGATAAGTATTTTTTATATTATGATTGTTATTTAATTTCATTTTCTCTTTTAACTGTTTGGCAAAAATTTTAGATATTTTATATGAAGGTGCACTTTTAAAATTAATAAGCGGTCTAATTGGATTATTTATTTTATGTAATTTTATAATACCATTTAATAATGGTATTTTAGGGTTATCATTTATGTTATTGATTTCTGGATTAAATAATACATAAGAATTCTTCACAATACCTTTTATTTCATTTTGGTATTTATCCGTGGGACCTTTTTTTAGTTCTATAAACATATTATCTACAATATATTTTTCATTTTTGTTTATGTAATCTTGTTTGTTTATTACCACTACAGCATTGCTTTTATCTGCTTTTATAGTACATAAGTTATTATTATGTAATTTTTGTTTTAGATTATTAAATTGTATATATTGATTTTTGTTTTGATAATTTTTTATTTTATAAACATTATGTTTTTTTATTAATTTAGCTATTTCATTTGTTGCATTAATTCTTACCTTTTCTTGGTCATTTTCTTTTAATTTATTTATAGCGGTTTCTGTATCTATTACAATATTATCAATGTCTTTATTAAAATTTTTCTTTATGTTGACAATATGAATGTCTTCTAATATTTTTTCTTCATTTAAAAAAAAAAAAAAATAAAAAAATAAAATAAAATTAAGAACACACTAATAGAGGAACAAGTCCAGATTAAATCAAAACATAATACTATCTTTAGCATATTTGATGACATTTTAAAAATAAAAGATTAGGAAAAATGGAAATATTAAAGTATATTTATCTAACAGATAAGATAACTGATACCGTTTACTGAGTATAGTGCAATTATATTCAACAGTCTTACTCTAGTCACATAACTGAACAGTGATTTATAAATTTTGAAAATGCTAATAATGTAAATTAGCGAAAAGCTTCAATCAACAATAAAATGAAGTAATAATCGTATATTCTTGTTTATGAAAATTATTTTATTTCACCATACATATTCAACAAGAAAAAATAATTCATCTAAGTTTTACAATATATATATATATATATATATATATATATATATATATATATATATATATAAATATATATATATATATATATATATAAATATATATATATATATATATATATATATATATATATATATATATATATATATATATATATATATGTAGAATATCAAATATGTTTTCCTGTTAGAATATTTTCAAGATTAAATAGTATACACAATTACAGGAATAATTTATTGAACAATACATTCAAAGCTTTTCGTTGGTTGACATTACCAACATCCTCAGGAATTACAATACTAAGAATGACTAACGGAATTGTCTAACAAATATGAAGTTACTAGATAAAACCCTTTATAGTAACTTTATCTAGTAACTTCATGACAGTACTGTTAGTCATTCTTAGTATTGTAATTCCTGAGGATGTTGGTAATGTCAACCAACGAAAAGCTTTGAATGTATTGTTCAATAAATTATTTCTGTAATTGTGTATATTATTTAAGCTTGAATATATATATATATATATATATATATATATATATATATATATATATATATATAATTAATAAATTAAAAATATTTCAAAAGCAAGAATACTTTTAATGAATATATTTATTGAAAGCTTTTCCCCGATAAAATAGTACCAGCTTCTTCAGGAAAATAATTATCTAATCTAATATATATATATTGAATTATATATATATATATATATATATATATATATATATATTTATATTTATATTTAATATATATATATATATATATATATATATATATATATATATATATATATATATATATATCACCTTACTCGGTGACAACTCTTTAGGTCTATATATACTTGTTTGTAGTGTAATCCCTATTTCTAAATTTGAATGTGTGATCCAGAATCTGTTCTCTTTTATCAACAAAGGTTTTAATCTTTTCAAGGCTTTTTTCAAAAACCCCATAAATCCCTGGCAGAAAAGACATTTTATAATATCATGCCTTGCCCTACTACCTTTAATATCATTTTGACCTTTTGCTCTATTCCATTGATTGTGACCTCCGCTTGTGATTTGAAGACCACTTTAAAGTGTTGTAATTTTTTAAAGCTCTCTCCAGAGGGTTTCTTATAATTAATGTTACCATCAAGTCTGAAGCAGATGATTTTATTCATATTTATGTTCCTTTTAATATAATTTCTAACCTCATGCAGTGTGGCCCTCTATATAACTGCCATGCCCACTATAAGCACTCAGATAATATTTCCTCTTCAAATAGTGGTGAAAACATTTTTTTAAGGGGTCAGACTAAGATGTTTTCTTTTTTATATTTATGGTCTCATTTTACTGATAAGTGTCTTTGCATAGTTTTCAGTTTCTGTCAATTTTAAATTTTAAATTAGTAGGGGTAAAGAAAAAAGCTATCTTTTAGAAGCCAAGTTGAATGAAATTCCTAATTACATTCTATATTACATTTTCACATTCAACTCAATTATCTCACTTGATTATAATTTGCTTTAATGCATAATTTCTTGTGATTGATGCTTTAATCAATTTATATTAAATAAATGAAATCATCGAATCATTGCTTCGTAGGCTATTAATGACATTATTTAAATTTGACCTTCCTTAAAGGTCGCGTTTGCAGTTCAAACATCATTCATAAAGCAAAATACAAAGCCACCTTTGAGCTCTCTATCTGCGCTAATGTTTAGTTCTAAATAATCCACCCACATGCGCACGTGATATTTACATTCCGGAAATAATGTTCGCATTTTTAAATTGTTGCTACAATTTTTTAAAATTTCTCTTCAGACATTGTTTTTAGAGACAAAAACCAATTACGATACCGACGTGTTTGAAGTTCAGTGCTGCTAAATAACAAAAGTAATTTTGATTTAAAACAAAACTGGTATCACCTATTAGAAACAAACGTAAATTAAGCAACGAACATATTTTCTGTCTCTTATCGAAATATTACTGCGTGTATGATTTTGTTTTTAACCGCACTGAACTGTCACGGTGAATGCTTTGATAACACCCTTCCTTTGAAGGTCTAATGGTGTATTGAATATTTATGTTTTCAATTTCTTCGACGATAACAACTTTAAACCGGACAGACTTTCGACATCTGAAATGTCCACGTTATTCAATTCCATGACTGAATTCCACCGTACACTATAATCTCAAGGCACGAAATGCGGGAAAATTTTTAAAAGGTTTTAGTTTCTATTTTGATTGCTATCACTACTAACAAGGCGCTTTTTATAGTTATGTAGTGAACTTTAATTATCTGTGAGATTTGTTGGATTGTTTATCACTGCCGGGACAAGTCTTGTGCATAAAACACAAAGTAGCAGTCATTCAGCCTTAAACTGTTTTAAAACTGAAAGTAACTAAACTAGGAAGAGAGAACGATGTGTTGAAAATCCACTACCAGTATAGCTTATATATTTGAGTAAAGTTAATTTCAGTAGGCTACTTAACTTTGCCAGTTTTAGGAGTGATATGTAGACATTGTTTACTTCGGGCGTAGGTTTCGATGTCAGCTGTTCTCATAATGTTTCAAAATACGGTTTTGCGACACATCTGCCAAAACGGCTTTTTTGTATTCTCATACGTCAAAAAATCGTTTATGAAAAAGATTTGGTCTATAGATAGGATTTAAGTAATAACGTAAAAATCCCTGTTCCGGGACGTAGAGAAAGATTTCTGCGTATATAGAATACTACTTTACACAGGGAAGTAGTCCTACTTCTACTTCCTATCATCTATAAGATCTACAAAATCAATGCACTTTGCTATCTAATGACGTACCAAGAATCATTAAAAAAAGTCTTTGTGAAGTAATTTTTGCTAGAATTCTTCTAACGAACAGAAACTATGTCATTAAATTTTCTACTGGTAGCAGCATACGCCAATAGGGAATAAAACGAATTTCCCATAGTAAGTATTATACTCTCCATTGTAGTAATGAATTTTCTCCTCAAACCAATACAAATTAAAGTTTCTAAATAGTTCAAATAATAATGCTTTTGCTAACAAACGAAATTCATTTCTTTCTATGCTCAGATTAAATCTTGTAAAAATTAAATTTTACTATAATTAATAATACTTAACTAAGTGAATACATAAGGCTTAATGCTGACGCGTTTCAAAACAATCGTCCCTTTTACGAAGCAAAGCCTTTACACTGGCTAATGAAGTAAGCCCTATGTATTCACTTAGTTAAGTATTTTTAATTATAGTTTAATGAGTGAACTCAAGAAGATTACATCAAGCAACTTTAAACTTTAATTCCGTTTTAAACAGATATTTCATCACTTATTTACACTCTTAAAAATAAAAACCTTAAAATTATCACTTTTAGTTAAGACCCAATATGAAAATGTGACATATCTCGAAACGGCCAATCGTCATACAATAAGAAATACTTTTGGAAAAGTTTATGTTTTTAAAGGTTTATTAGTTATTAAACTAGTTCGAATTCAAACAATGTAGATATTTTACTTTTTTTTAATCAACTACCATTAATTATTTTAGCTTTACAGATTTCAAAATGATCTACAGCTGACTGAATACAGATTTACAGTGGTCTATAGCACGAATAACACTTTGGATATTTTTTGGTAAATAGTTTTAAACTGAGGAAGCTCCTACGCTCCCACTTTGGTCTTAATTTTTCCTACGAGCACATGTGGCATTCGCTTCACCTCGTTCATTAACTATTTATTTTTAATAATTTTGTCTTGTAATTAGTTACAGCTATGTAGCTCATCCAAATTTACTTTCTTTGTTTTTCTTCTGATGGCTACAGTAATTTTATCCAGAATGGTCTTATTTTTTATGAAACGTTCTACAGGCGCGTATCCAGCGACTTGCTTTAGGGGGGGGGGGCGAAGGATGCGTTATATATATATATATATATATATATATATATATATATGTGTGTGTGTGTGTGTGTGTGTGTGTGTGTGTGTGTGTATGTGTGTGTGTGCGCGCGCGCGTGCGTGTATGTAAAAACATGTAACAAAAATGCTTAAAATTTGAAAATATTGAATGATTTTATTGTTATAAAAACTGTTTATTAATTAATATAAGTAGTTATTCTTCCAACACGAACAATTCCGGAGTCAACTGCGAATATTAAGCTTGCAAAATTACGTATTGAAAATCATATGTTCGAGACTAAGCTACACTAGCGCTATCGGTTGTTAAAACGTTTAGACGTTTACGAGGGTAGGCCGAGGGAACGCGTCACATTTTCAAATTAAAAATTAAAATTTTATTTGTTATTTACAATAAAAGACGAATTAACTTAAGTAAATTAAGTTAAAATTCGAGTGTATTTATAAACATAGACTAGCATTTGATAAGTGATTCTATTTTTGTAATTATTCAAAGAGCATTACAATGTTACAAAATTATTATTATATTTATTACAGTTAGGTTTTTGTATTTGAGAATATATAATAACTTAATTATCGAAAATAGTCCTAATTTAATAATATATTGTCGATTTTCAACCCAAAGTTCTTGAATGTTGGGTGGGGGCGATTGCCCCATCGCCCCCCTCCTTGGATACGCGCCTGATGTTCTATCATCGACCATCTTACGCAGGTGTGCTTTGCACATCTTTCCTCGTTCCCAAAACAATTTTACAAATAAGCATTGAAAATGACGATAAATAACGTCTTTCTTGAACCCGTCTCCCTAGCCCTCTTCCTTCTAACATTTTCTCCTATCCTTAATTTTAATATTTTTTCTTGTTCTTAGTTTCAATATTCTAAAAGCGAACCCTTAAATATTAATTTTAATGTAATATAGGCTCTTAATATACTAATCTTTCCTTCTGTTAGGAATATTTATATGCATTTGAGTAAGCTATTCTGCCTTTTCTAACATTAAAATATGTTTTTTTTATGGACGTGTTTCGGAATAATTCCGTTTTCAGAACTTTAATAGTAGGTCTACTGTTCGCCCATACCTTGAGCTCGTCTTTATATAGGCCTACTGTTAGCCCCGAACTCCGCCAGTTGCAGACCTCGCTTCCTATGTTATGAGGGCCGGCCAGACCTGAGGAAAAAAATAATAAATAAAAAAATAAATGAACAGTACTTTGCGCGACAGTTACCGTACTTTTTCATTTTATTATCTCCTGATTTTCCATGGAAAGAGCTCAAAATCTACAGGGTTAATCATCGTGAATCCTTCACGCGCTTTAGGGTTACTAACCGCACACGCGACTGAGAATGGCTGTCACGAGGACTGGACGCGTTCTGGGGGCACAATAATCGGCCAAAATTTAAAAAAAAATTAAAAAAAATACTATCCGAGTTATAATGGGGTACATTACCCGCCATTTAGAGTTGAAGTAAGGGCCTATGCAAATGTTTATGTATTTCGTATGTTAAAATGTATAAGAATAAATCTACATACGATAAAATGCAAACTTTGATGACTTTGTCCAGGAAAAGTACTTGAAAGATTGGATAGTGCCAAGGATCAGTGATAGCTAACATCTCGTTTAAATACGTTTGTTTTTCTTATAAAAACTTCGCTATTACAGTTTTATCAAACGTAATTCTTGAAATTAAAGTTTATTTAAAAATATTGACAATAGGTTTCGTATAAAATAACAACTGCTATGTAAGCCTACTTTCTTGTTTTCAGATCTTTAAAAATTACTTTTTAAAAATTGAATGAATTATTTGTTTTAATGTATATTTTAATAGAAGCTCTATTTATCCCACATAAAAAATATTTTGAAATAATAATTGAGTACAGTGCTACAAAACCTTCTTAATGATGATGAAATTGCCCAAGTCTTCAATGAAACTACCCCGGTGTCGGAATTATACATTTTACTAACATAATAAAGTATTAAATAATAGTATATAGTATATAAAATAGTAAAATCATGTTATGAGTTAATTTAAGCCAACATTTGAAGAACATCATTCCAAGCCGAAGTTTTTTCTCTGAGCAGAATATACTGTCAGCCTGCCACACTACTAATTTATTGAATTATTATAATGAAATATATATTTTATAGAAATATAAAATATTATATAGTATACAAAGTAGTAAAACCATGTTATCACTTAATTTAAGCTAAAATTTGAAGAACGTCATTCCAAGCAGAGCCTTTTCTCCGAGCAGAACAAATAGTCAGCCTGCCACAAGAAATAGTCATTTCAAAAATACTCGATATTTTTTATTAGCCATTTTTTTTTAATCGATATGGTTTAAACGTTAACGAAACCTTTCATGTTGACAGTAATTTTACGGCTTGCATAAACTTATTTGCATATTGTATAAACATATATACACTTACATATTTTATTAAAATATATTTTTTTAAACTTACTGAAACAAAAAGTTTCCAACCGCATTAAGCGAATTAAGACTGACGGTGGTTGCTAGTACGGTCAAAAACGTAAGAGATAGTCATTTATGGGGGTCAGAACCGTCCTTAGGGTAGAGCGGCCGCTCCAGGCCTCGCGCCGCAGGTCTTTACCTGCACTAAAAGATAAGTAAAATGTTTTGGTTGAAGGAAAATAATATAGTAATGTACAGATATACGTGTCTAAAATATCTGTTTGACCACCCCCCGCCCCAATATGATGAAATATTGATTAATACAAAATCTACGAACGAGATACCGGCATCGCGACCAAAAGAATGCAAAACATCGTTTCACAGTGACGGCATTTCAACCCTGGCAAATTGAAAAATTAGAACAATAATAATAATTATTATTAGAAAACTTGAATAATTACAGTGTTTCTAGATAAAACACACCTTTTTGCGCGAGAGTTTTAAACATTATTCGGGGGAGATCACTTTCTTAAAAAAAGGCCTCGCAAAAATTATTCCAGACCTCGCTTTTGCTGAGGACGGCTCTGCTGTCGGTCAGTCCTACGACTCTCATTTTTTTAATTAATTATTTAGTGTTTTTTAATATTTTTTGTAATTATAAGGCTTCAAAAAATAAATTGAATAACTAACACCTAAACAGGGGTACATTCAAGTCTAAATAATTAAAGCTATCATACATTTTAAGAAGTCATTGATTTTAATAATGTCAGCAGTACTTTGAGTAATGAGTATTTATATCACGCATGACTAGAACATGTGTGACTACTGTTTCGTCATCCCGTATGATGCTGCTTGCTCCTTCGATAGTGACGAGCCTATTAATCCCAGAAAAAACATTGCACCAGATTTGTAAAAAAGTATGCTCTACATTATTGATTGATTTTGTTTTTAAAAAATAAGGTTTGACTTAAAAATGACTTAAATGTCAAGTGACATGACCTAGATGTTTTAAGTGATGTAAAAATCTGATCACGCGTGGACAAACACACACACACACACACACACACACACAAATATATTTTTTTAATTTATATATTATACATATATATATATATATATATATATATATATAAATATATATATATATAAATATATATATATGTATATGTACATGACGTCAATCTTGAAAGATTAAAATTATTATAGAAAAAATAATTCTTTTTAGTTTATAGAAGAATGAAAATAAGAGTTTTTAACTTTAGAAAAGCTGAATAAAATATGTTTACTACCATTCTTCTGTAGTCCTTCCGTCTTTATAGAGCAAGTAACAATAGTAACAAATAGAGCAGTTATTTATGCAGGACCCAAAAATATTTTTTAAGAAATTATTATTCTGTGACATTATAACAGTAAATATTTCATAACATTCGAATTTTAATACTAAAATTAGTACTAAATGTGGTAAACTTGGGCCCAATCATAAATTTATGTCTTAAAAAAAATAGCCTCTACTAGAAAATGTTAACAAATTCCTCCCATGTAGATCTGCAATATTCCTAATTCAATTTTGGCCGGAGTTGACACGACAGGGAGAAAGAGAAGGCCTGAAATAGGCTAATCAGTAAGGAATCGAGGAGAGCGCAGTTACATTCTGGAAGTCAGACGTAGTAGTGACACTGATAAGTTTACACTTCCAACTGTGACAACGATAACTCTGACACCAGCATTTACAAATGTCACAATAATAATATGGCATCGACATCTGAAACATTGAAAACTGTGACATTAACAACTGTGACACCTATAACTGGACATTTACAACTGAGACACAAAACTGTGACATTCACAACTTTGACATTGACAACTGTGAAACCAACAAATGTGATATTTACAAATGTGACAATGTAATAATTTGACATCTACATCTGAGGCATTGACAACTGTGACATTGGCAACTTTGACAATGACAACTGTGACATTGACAACTGTGACACCAACAACTGTGACACCGATAACTGTACTTGAGATACCGAACTGTTGCACTGATAACTTTGACATTGACAACTGTGACATTTACAAATGTGACAATAGTAATGTGACATCAACATCTGTGCCACTGACTACTGTGACATTCACAGAATAAATAAAAAATCTGTTTTCAACAGTTATTTTCAAATATTTCTTACATCTTGGAGCTACACTACCCGATCGCTATTAGCTAGAGAATTTTATTCCGCTGGGTAGTGTATTAAACGTAACACTTGTGATATCAATAAGTCACTGCAACGGGCTGTATCTGGTCCAAGGTTTGTCTGCTTGGACGAATTTTGTTTCAATTGGTCCTCGAAGTAAGGCAACATGGAAGATCTCTCCATTAGTTCTAAACAAGCTACAACATGGTCAAACTTTTCACAGTTTTCATATTTTCCGTCTAAAAGACACAGTTCAGTCTTTGTATTTTCTGAAGACATTTAATACCGTAGACAAGACCAGAAGCCTATCCTTTATCTTGATGGGATGGAGCTTCAAACAACAAATGATGTTATATTTTTGGATCTTTTACTTGACAAAGAGGAGAATTTCATGGCTCCTTCATTTGCGTAATTTTAAAGTCCGATGCTAGAAGATATTGAATATGTTAAAGCCCTCAATAAAGAAGAGAGACAGAACTAGAATGCTCCGTTTCTACCGTGCCTTCGTTAGATCGCGCATTAATTATGGTGCTATAATCTATTCCTCTGTACTACCTACAGTTCTGAAAACGTTCAGCCCATTATAGCACTCTGCTTCAACAATCCCAATCTCTAGTAGCCTTGCCGAGACTGAAGATCCGATGTCAGATGGATCTTGTTAATATATGGATGCAACGTGAGCTTTCGCTTCTAGGTCAGTTATGAGGGGGTACCACCACAATCAAATATATATGAGTAGATTCATGTACTGAGCAGATATGGAACGCAGGAACGATGCTGCAGTCACTGAACTTGTCACCGAAAAATTCAATAAAATTGAATGTTTTCTCGTACCGTTCTTTTTATAATATTTTAATCCCAATATACCTTCTACTTTATTTGGGTATTATATTTCAGTAAATATCGTGCACAAAAATTTCCATAGTAATGTAAATTTAGTGTAATATTAAGTGTTAGTTACTATTTTATTTTATTAGTTTTATTCCTTTTTCTGTTCCCTTTTTTTTAATTGTTACTTTTGCTTTATTTTTACATTTAGCTATAGTATTAATTATTTAATATTAGTTCTAATTTCATTTTGTTTGTACGATTGCTATGAACAATTGCCAGTTTGGTTCTGGCACGCTCGTGCGCAAGCGTGTGTTTTGATACAGACTCCATTACCTAGAAGTCTTGTAAGGATTGAATACAATAGGAATAAAATAGGTTCCCATCAAACCTAGTCACTAACGAAGGTCTTCTAGTGTATTTGAAAACGTTTGGTCTAGTTAAGTTTTTTTTTTATAAATTGAGTTTACTTATAAGTTTAGCAAGTAGCAATTACTAAATTTAAACACAAAAGTCTCGATAAACGTCATGGACAACAAAATCTATGGAGATAAATTTCTTTGTTAACTAATTTAACTTTAAAATTTACATTGTATACTTTTATTATCATTGTAACAAAGTGCTTAGTAATTATTTTGAATATTTAAAACAATTTTCAAGAAGCTTAACAAACAGCTCCCAGTTTATACAATTATGCTGTTTTGTTTTTATTTATAAAAATCAATTTCTGTAGTATGCAAGAGAAATTCAACAAATGTCTGTAAATTTGAGCATAATTACAATAATATCCACTTTTATAAATGATCAACATTAACAAAAATAACTGTTTTTAACATGCATTGATTGCAAAACTATTGACTTCAACTCTTTTTAAAAGTAATTATCAATGATTTACTGAAATGAAATCAGAACCAAATGCCAGTGGTAGCCGTAAGAAAATGAATTTCATATGTTTCAACTAATAGGACTGAATCCATTTTGGTACCCATAAAATTAATCAAGTGTATTTTTTTATGATTGAGGTATTCCTTGGAAATATATTTGTATGTTTATTTATTTATTGATTATAACATATGCTTCAATAATGTTATGTCTAACGATCAAGGGATTTCAATGGTGAATGTTTGCCTGTATAAAAATATGTTCATGAATAAAATCTCAAATTGTGTGAATAAAATTACATGGTAATATCCTTGGTGATTGAGCCTGCCAGTGAATCAGAACCATTTGAGTTGTAGATATTAGATTTTCACTTCCATAAATTTACAATGTTATGAATAAAGTTTTATTTATAGACGTTATTTTCATAAAACACATTTAAATTTTAGATTCTATCCCATTGCATCCCAGTATTCAGTACTTTTGTAATGGTCGTTTCCAACTAACCTAATATCAGTCTTGAAAATACGAGAGAAGGTGGAGTATTTGAAGAAATAAATTTTAGAACGTGTTGCACAATTCAAAGCCGATTTAGCCTATTATACAAAGTCGAGCGATTTCTGTCTAGACAATGTCTAGATACAATCGAAGGATTGTCTGTAGACAATTGCGAGACAAAACGCGTGTCTATAGACATGCCTTTGCAACAAAATCTCAGAACATTGGTCTCCCATCTCAGATGGTAGATTTTAGACAATTTTTAGACAACGTGGCTCAACATTTTGTAGTGTGCACGTGTTGCAGGGCATTGTTGCCAGTTATTTTCAGTGAGGAATATTTAACACTCAATTGCTTTTATTTATTTCGCTCAAGTCTTGTTTCCAATTGTTTTTATAATTTAAATATGTGGCCTACCGAAACATTTTTGTTTTTCATAGAAGTTTTCAATATGTAAATCGTGTATGGGAAGCTATAAATCCCGATTATAAATATCGCAATACGCAAAGAAAGTTAATCGAAGAACTAGGCAAAAATATGAAAAATTCCGAGAGATGTGGAAAACAAATCCATGTATGGTAGAATGATTTCTCTAAATATGCTTCCTCTTATCTCAATATTTCTTCTTAAAAGCTGTAGTAATTGTTCAAAATCACTTATAGCCAAACGGATAAATTTTCGCAACCCCCATGGGATCTTCCCAGTTTTAGTGTTGAAAGTAAATTGCAACCGAAATGAGGTCCCTCTGCAAAATTTCATACCTTCACCAACTCTTTCACGCTTTTCTTCATTATTCAAAGTTATACCAGCGCAAGCAGGGACTGGAACAAGCTCAACCATGTCTAGCAACTAACCAACAAATGTGTATACATTGTCTATACACATGTCTAGAGACATCCCTTAGACATGTCTATAGACAATCGCTCGACTTTAACTAATAAGTGTGGACAAGGCTTTACAAGCGCCTTTGTAGACCTACAAGAGCAAAACAGAGAAGAGAGAGAGCACTCTACTAGGGCGCACCTCTGAATACCCAAATAAATCTCAATACCCCAATAAAACTAAATACCCCAAATAATCTGAATACCTCAATAAATCTGAATACCCCAATTAATCTGAATTCCTCAATAAATTTGAATACCCCAATAAATCTGAATACCCCAATAAATCTGAATACCCTTATAAATATGAATACCTCAATAAATCTGAATACACCAATAAATCTGAATGCCCCAATAAATCTGAATACCGAAATAATTTTGAATAAAACCAATAAATCTGTAACCCCAATAAATCTGAATACACCGATAATTTTGAATGCTCTAATATATCTGAATACCCCAATAAATCTGAATACCCCAATAAATGTGAATACCAAAATTAATCTGAATACCCCAATAAACCTGAATACCCTTATAAATCTGAATACCTTAATAAATCTTAATACCCCAATAAATTTGAATATCCCAATAAATCTGAAAATCTCAATAAATCTGAATACCCAAATAAATCTGAATACACCAATAAATCTGAATATACCAATAAATCTGAATACCCCTATAAATCTGAATACCCCAATAAATCTGAATACACTAATAAATCTGAATGCCCCAATAAATCTGAATACCCAAATAAATCTGAATACCACAATAAATCGGAATACAACTATAAATTTGAATACCTCAATAAATCTAAATACACCAATAAATCTGAAAACTCCAATATATCTGAATACCCCTATAAATCTGAATACCCCAATAAATCTACAACCCCAATTAATTTTAATATCCCAATAAAAATACTCCAATAAATCTGAATTTCCCAATTAATCTGAATACCCTTATAAATCTGAACACTCCAATAAATCTGAGTACTCCAATAAATTTGAATATCCCAATAAATCTGATTACCATCTGAGACTGTAAAGAGGGAAGTAAGAACTAAGCCTATCCCAACGCGTCATAACTTCGTTGTACTCTTAGATTATGGAGAATAAAGTCAAGATATTTTCAGTAAAAGATCGTTAAAAAAAATTAAATAATAGTTTTTACATCCATACAGACACATAAATCCATACATATTGGCCTATTGCTTTAATATAACAAGAATTGTCAGTGTGAATGGAAAAAACTTTAAAAATTCGATACATAAACTCGTACATAGAGACTCTATACCCATTCAAGTCCCTCATTGTTAGTTTTTAGGTAAATTATAAAAGTTATAACAGAACTTTTAGGCTAATTTAAAAACATTTATTAGTATGAAATTACTTAGAAAAATCAAAGAAGAAACTTAGATTTCGTGCATAGGTACAATAAATGTAAAAATTGTACAGAGTAGTTATCGTTCATCATCAAAGGAATATGAAGGATTTAATTTCGGGGAGGGGATTGTTCTACCAAAAAGCAAAAAACGTTTTCACTTGTGGTTATTTAGGAAACAGTTTTTTTTACTTGAATATTATCAAAACCCGTATATAAGCGTAATAAATAACACGTATAAATTATCAGTTAGACGTTTTCAAGATAAACATTATAAGTTGTACAAAATAATTAAATTAACCATACAAGCAATATGAAACTAATTACTTTTTATGAAATTACATTAGTTGTTGACGGAGAGTGAGAGAGCAAAATTTTAAAGTTTTCAAAATTGGGATCTGGAATTCTACTGGACAACGCAGAAAAGACGTGCAGATGGAGGGGAAGTCTATGTGTTCGGACCAGGGACGCCACGACAAAGAAGACGGCTTGGGTGACGCTTCCATTGTGGGACGAGGCTATTTCGTATTCAGATGGCTAACCATGAATAGAAGGAGAAGATCAAGACAATCTACCTAGACCGAGAAGAGGTTCTAAGTGTAAGGGTCAGATCTTAGCTTCTCTCTTTTTCAATTAAATTAAATTTTTATATTGAAAATTTTTGGGGAACATTGAGATTTCAAAAATTTAAATTTAGATAATTTTTCTTTTAAGATATAAAGATATCAAGCAAAGGCTTTGTTTAATACATAAACTAGTGGGGGTAGTATTCAGTGGGGGAAGTCCCACCACAAGATGGAAGACTGCACCTAATAGGTTTTATAGTTATGAAGTAAAATTAATTTTTAGTAATTTGGAAATTGTAAATAAAGAAAGTTATAGATTGTTTGAAAAAGAAAATAATTAAATCAATGTTAGGATTTAAAGGCTTTTTAAATATAAATAATTAAAGATAAATAAATGGAATGTTAACATGAGTTAAGAAAATTTGTTATGAACTTTGAGCAAAAGGAGCCAAATAATATGGACTATTCGAAAGTAGATGTTTCTTTTTATAGTAAATTAGACTAACGTTAAAGAGTTAAAATTAATTAATGAGAATCAATTAAAGTTTATTAATGAGAATCAAATAAAATAAATTAAAGATAATCAATTAAAATTAATTAGTGAGAATTAATTAAAATTTATTAATGAGAATTAGTAAAAAATTTAATAGGGTTAAATGGTTTACAGCATTATTTGAAAATAAAATAAAAGGTTGTGAAGTAAAGAAAATTGTTTATTTAAAGGGGTAAAATTGTTTATTGATGAACTTATGTTTTTTAAATAATCAGTTCTTTATTTGAAGGGGTAAATTGTTTATTGATGAACTTATGTTTTTTTTACAAAGATCAGTTTGTTATTTAGAAGGGTTAAAATTATTTGTTGATAAAGTTATGTTTTAAAAGATCAATTGTTTAATTTTATGTACAAGGGATTAAAATCATATGTTCAAAATTTGCAAAATCACATAAAGGGGTTGTTTATTTCAAAGGGTTTGAAAAAGAATTTTAGAAGATAAAGGCTTTATTTATAAAATGAAGCAAATTTGGTTTTAAATAATAAAGGGTTAGATAGAACAAAATTAAATAACAATTTTCGTTGAATATATTTAAAAATGATTTTACTTAGGATTTTTGATTTTAGTGTAAATTCAGAAAGAAGTTTGGATAGTAAAGGTGAAAAAGAAAGGGTTAACTGGGATAAAGAATTACCACTGACATTAAAATGTTATTTTTTTAGGTAGAAAAGAAGAGATAAAGTAATTAAAATAGAAAAGAATTGTTAAAATCTTAAAGAGCTAATTAAAATAAGAAACATACAAACTGTCCTGTATTTTCATAATTTAAGAATAAAATAAAAACAGATTTTTACTAACTTGCAAACAAAACAGTAGTGTATTTATTAAAACATTTTTCTTACACACTCCTAAAACTAAAAGGGTCATTTCCCCATAAAGATGCCTTCAAATGAACTCATTCCCCGAGAAACACATACCCAAACGGTTAAATCTCAGCAAGTTAGGTCTTTTAAATTAAAGTCTAGTGACTGGTTCTCTGGCAGATTTTGGCGGGCCATTGCACAGTGTTCTAGTTCGGGCTAGGGACGGCCCGTTTCAACATTTTTACCTTGCGACGGAAGAAGATGGAGGAGGTGGCGTTGGGCCGAGGGGCGGCCGGCTTGCTGGTTCGGCGTCGTGCGCGTTCCGTTGCAACACACACACACACACACACACACACACACATACAAATATATATATAGGCACATGAATCTTCTTGGGCTTATGCAACTCTGTGGATGTAGGAAAAAGTATATTATAATTTTAGATCGTTTTAAAAACATGTGTTTTAGTCGTGTGCTGTTATTTTAAAGTATAGAATCGTTATAGCCAACTACAAATAATATATTGATACATTTAATCAATAGGCCTCAATGGTAACCAGTTTCAAGTTTCTCGAGCGCCGAGAAGTTAGTTTATATTCGACTCTAAAATTTGTTCAGTACAAGAAAGCGAGTTAATAAATACGTTATGAAATAGAACTTAATAAAATGTATGATAGTTTAATGCTCTGTTTGGTGGCACTCTGAATAGAACCCTCCTTTAGCTGATATAATACGCTGTGATTATTAACTAAACTGAGCCGATAGAAAGTTACTGGAGTTGTGGGAAAAGTACTACAGTAGCCCCTATACTAGGACTAGTACGGATGTAAATGAAGTACTATGAAATATATATATATATATATATATATATATATATATATATATATATATATATATATATATATATATCTTTAAGCCCAAAGCTTACTGTATAACATGACCCCATCAGAATTGAAAATTCCTTCAAATTATTGAACATAACTCTAATTTCGGGTTCTCCGTCACTTACTTGGATATATATATATATATATATATATATATATATATATATATATATATATATATATATATACATATTATAATTATACCTTATATTTATATAATAAAAAAGACGCGAATTATCGTAAAATATTTTTTCGAAAAATCATATTTTGAAATTTTTAACTTATTGTCATATTTATAGTTACTTTGCTTTTAAAATCACATTTGTATAATTTTTATACCAAAATAGTTTTTGTGAGAAGATAAATTGATTTTAAAGATTTATGAGAAATACATATATTATAAATTGCACGAATATTCTATCCTGACTGTACTTGGAAAGAAAAAGCCTTTGAGAAGCTGATAATAACATCCAGCAGGTAAAAGAAGTAAAACCCAAAAAGGAATTCGTCTTTCACTCACTCATTCTTTCTATCTTTCTGTTCTACCCCCTGGAGTGTATAAGAGCTCACTCATTCTTTCTATCTTTCTTTTCTACCCCCCGGAGTGTATAAGTACTCACTAATTCTTTCTATCTTTCTTTTCTACCCCCTGGAGTGTATAAGAGCTCACTCATTCTTTCTATCTTTCTTTTCTACCCCCCGGAGTGTATAAGTACTCACTAATTCTTTCTATCTTTCTTTTCTACCCTCCAGAGTGTATAAGTACTCACTAATTCTTTCTATCTCCCTTTTCTACCCCTGGAGTGTATAAGTACTGTAGACTTTCAAGCTGGCATTCCATTGTACGGATCTGATACATGGTGGAAACTGGGATGAATTCAACTACTTCCTAAATACAACCTATTCTGATTCCTTTACTGTAATTCCACACACAATTATTGCTTTTGGTTTGATTCATTTTCAGAAATCGTACTCAATATTATTTAAAAATTGCCAACTGATCGGAGAACGCAAAAGTAGAGTTATGTTCAATAATTTTGAGGAATTTTCAATACTGATGGTGTTACGTTGTAAAGTAAGTTATACGAAGGTAATGTTCGGTTTCAAGGGTCTACTTTCTTTTGTTATGTCCAAGGATACTGTGATACTGCTAAGCATAAAGATTAATTGTTTAACAAGGCAGCGTTTCCCTTTCGAAAAACTACTTCTTCAACTTCAGAATCTTCAGGTTCAGAATCGTCAATATATATATATATATATTTAAATTTCGCAATATGTATTCTTGTGTATTAATAAAGAACTAAGTCAAAATACAAATACAAGAATTATAATTGAATTTACAATTTTGAACAAATTCAAGTAAAATCTAAATTTGATAATATATTAAGTGTTTGTAATGTTAGGGCAGCAAAATAAAAAAATAAAATAAAAAATTTTTAACAACATTGTAATTGATTTGGCATAGCTATTTATTTGATAGCTATAAATTTGCACATATGTTAATTTAATTGTTTAATATTCCTGATGATGTTGGTACTGTTAGCCAACGAAAAGCTTTGAATTGTAAATTCAATTATAATTCTTGTATTTGTATTTTGACTTAGTTCTTTATATATATATATAGATATATATATATATATATATATATATATATATATACATATATGCGTATCATACATACGCATCAGCATACGTATCAGCATATATATATATATATATATATATATATATATATATATATATATATATATATGTGTGTGTGTGTGTGTGTGTGTGTGTGTGTGTGTTTGTGTTTGTATAACATAGTGATTATTTTAAATCTCTTTAAAAATCTGAGCAGTTCTCCCTTCAGAGATTTCTTTAGAAATATGTAAGTTAAGCACATATCAGAATAAACTCTGAAGAAAATGTTTTTCTCTACTTACTACAACAGCTATAAAAGATAAAATCTTGGCAAGAATAAGCTTTGGTTGTCATTAGATGAAACAGATAAACCAGAAAGGTGTGGTAGTCAATTATTAAAGTATAGAAGACTATTAAAGTATAGAAGATTATTAAAGTGTAGTAGTGTTTTTAATGACGTGTGATGCTTTCCAAACAGTAAAATACTCCACCATCACAGTGTTCTTTGATCATTCTGAGGTTTCTGAGATCAGATGGTGTTAAAAATAACGTATTGTGACTGACGCCGCTTGTTAATAGATAAGCAGCCAAAAGGACTTAACTACTCTAACCATTAACACTCATACCAGATTCTTGGACTGTATATAGAGTGAAAAGAAATTTGCCAAGCCTAGTATCACCTTCACCTAACTCCATTTCTTTATGTTAAACTATTACACATTACTCATATGTTACAACATCTACACTACACACATGTAAACACATAAATGTATTATGCCAAGTAAAAAAAAAAAAAAAAGTCAGTCAGCCCAGTCCCACATAAATAATAAACGTTGTCCCCCAGCATTAAAACCTGATCCGTCCCACCCACTAAAACATCCTGCCTTTCAGAAACCTCTCCTCAGATCCAGCCCGAACCAAAAAGCCCTGTTCCCATATTCCTACCCGCAGCCATTGTCGCGTGATAGACGCTGCATAACCTCGGGGGCTACAGTCTGAATATGTTTAAATTGTAAAAAGTGTTTAACTCCTGTTTCTTCATTCCTATTAATCTCATCATGTATTGTTAAGTTTTATCATGTAAAATGCTAGTTTAGTTGGCGTATTATGCTAGGTATTATAGGTAGGTAATATGTTAGTCTAAGATCATCCATCACAACCTTGTTATTCCAGTCTAGCTCTACGTTTTATTACACTGTCTTATGCACCCACCAACACCCTTAATACATACATGAATTGACACACACAAAACAAATATAGTCACCCAGTCCAAATGTTAAAAATAAACGTATTTCCCCAGAATAAAACCCTTATTACCATCCCACCCCAAAAAAGCCCTGCCTTGCAGATGCCCTTCCTACATCCAGCCCCTACCAAAAGCCCTGTTCCTATATTCCTACCCGCAGCCTAGTGTCGCGTGACAGACGCTGCATAACCTCGGGGGCCACCAAACCCAAGGCAAGTGGTCCGATATAGCTAAACTTATTTCTAGTAGGAAGATGTTACTAAAGCTCCTTCGCTGGTTATGACTTCACCTTCGCCTGTTTTGCATCATTGAGAAATTTGTGCCATATTTCAAAGCTTTTAATGTGATATGTCTTGAATATCTATAACATATTTAGGCCCCCTTACTAAGAAACAGAGTCATCATAGCTTCAGAAACCGATGATATCATGAAATAAACTGCGTAAAAGTTTGAAAAAATGACACTGAATGATGAAATATTGCTTTGCTACAAATAATAACAGTGGTGAAACATGATGGTTAAAAAAATCAGTGTAGCGGGCAGTGGCGGATCCAGACGGTGGGGAAACGGAAACCCTGAGGCTTAAAGGAATGTTTTTTGGTAAGAAGTTATCCTTAATCATGTGATATATTTTATGGAAAACCATCGAGATTAAACAATAAAAAATATATTTATCTCTTTAATTTTGTACTGTTACGTATTACAATATGTACTTACATATACCTAATAGAGACTATTACGAAACTTTATGTGCTAGTTTAACTTTTGTATGATTGCTAATATTGATATGTTGTATGGTTGACAATGTCAACATATTGTATGCTTGACAATGTTCTCATGTTATATGGTTTTCACTGTTGGCATGTTGTATGATTGACAATGATGACATGTTATATGGTTGACACTGTATACATGGTATATGCTTTACAATATTGACATGTTGTATGTTTGACAATGTTGCCAAGTTGTATAGTTAACAATGTTGACGCGTTGTATGGTTTTCACTGTTGACATGTTGTATAGTTGACATTGTTAACGTTTTGTATGGTTTTCACTGTTGGTATGTTGTATGGTTGACAATGGTGACATGTTGTATGGTTGACACTGTATACATGGTGTATGGTTGACAATGTTGACGTGTTCTATGGTTTTCATTGTTGGTATGTTGTATGATTGACAATGATGACATGTTGTATGGTTGACACTGTATACATGGTGTATGGTTGACAATGTTGACATGTTGTATGGTTGAAAATGTTGCCAAGTTTGTTAACAATGTTGACATGTTGTATGGTTGGTAATATTGACATGTTGTATGGTTTTCACTGTTGCTATGTTGTATGATTGACAATATTGACATGTTTTATAGTTGACAATGTTACGAAGTTTTATAGTTGACAATGTTGACATGTTATATGGTTTTCAATGTTAACATGTTGTATGGTTGACAATATTGACATGTATGGTTTTCACTCTTGGTATGTTGTATGATTGATAATGGTGACATGTTGTATGGTTGACAATGTAGACATGTTGTATCACTGACAATATTAACATGTTGTATGGTTGACAATGTTGATTTATTGTATGGATAACAGTGTTGACATATGGCATGGTTGAAAATGTTGGCATAATGTATGGTTGATAATGTTGACATATTGTACGGTTGACAATGTTGGACATGGTTGGCATGTTGGCATGTTGTATGGTTGACAATGTTGACATGTTGTATGGCTGACAATGTTGACATATTGTATGAATGACAGTCTTGACATATTGTATGGTTGAGAATGTTGACACATTCTATGTTTGACAATATTGATACGTTGTGTGGTTGACATATTGTATGGTTGACTGAATTATAACTATACATTAATAAATTTAATATCGTACCCACATCAAACATATTAATTGGTAGCGAACATATTGGTGAAAAAATGGTAAATTTGGTCATGTGGTCGATTTAATTACTGTTATAGAGAATAGTTGATAAATTAGTTGTGACAGAGTAACAGTTCGTGAATAAATTGAAAACTGTATCGAATCTTAATTTCCAAATTAATCAATAAAATTGTGAATGAAGACATACATCTTCATAAGTTGTTTGAGTAAAAGTAACCAAAATATAATGCAGTTATATAATATATATATATATATATATATATATATATATATATGCAAGTATTATAATATAAATTAAATACTATGTAAATATTTTGTTGCATTTATATTAAAACTCTAAATTTTCAGCTTTAAATCAAGACATTGCCTTTATCTTCTGCATCAAATTATAGCAACTCAGTGTAAGGTTGACATGTGTAATCATGTTGAAACTGTAAATCAATTATCTTGTAAACAAGAATGTAGGAGTATTTTTAAAGAAATAGTGCATTGATTTCATTCTTTAATGGTATATGTAAGGTCTATCACATTATCACGTTGTTTTACTTTGAGATTCATGCTAGATTGACATGTTTAATCCACGATACCGGACTATAGACTTTGAAGCATTATCTACTTGGCCTTATGAATTCCACAAATATCAACTTTATAGATTTTAGTAAATTATTTACCAAAAGCGCTCTCTCATTAACCCGCTTCGATGAGCTCAACGAACTGAAACTATCCACCCAGTTATAATAAAAGTTTTAAAATAGGAGGAATAAAGTTGCCTATTTTAAATTTTAGGAGTACAAATTTTAATATTTCAGATCTAACGCCCTTACTACCTGTAGGTAGTCAAACTTCACATACTTTTATGACATTTATCTTTTTAAAGTTAATTTTTAAAAGTGTAAAAGTGCTAAATTTAAGAACTCTACTTAAAGGTAAGAAACAAATCATATTAACTCTAGAAACAAAACACGAAGTATTTATTGGCGAAAACACGAAATACAATAACGTAAATCCAATTCTAAAAATTAAAAAAAAAGAAACAGACTCTTTTAGAAATTTTTTAGCGGTAATAATCGGAAAATTATTTTTTACTCTTCAGTAATTAAAAAATATATACTCAGGTATTTTTTTTTTAAAGTCGGTTCTGTTTTTTCTTTCAAAAAAATATTTCTTCATGTTCAGAGGTATGGTCTCCAATTTTTATCTACATTATAACAGAATTTCGTTTCGTGCCGTTGGTTATGTTGGCGAAATTGTCAATATTTATCCATACAAATTTCCGATGTATACAGCATATCCCTCTAATCATATTACTTAGTCGTTGTTCAAATAATTGACACGTCCTTGAACAATAAGATAAACATATCAGTTCTTCAGCTACATTGAGTAATTTATGTTGGAAATTCCTTTGACGAATTTTCCTAAAATCCTTCATATTATTTATCTTGCAATTATTCTTTTTTATTTCCGTTTGAAAACGTGTTAATGTAATTCAATTTCTCAGGTAAATACAAAATAATGATATCTTTAATTATTATTAGGAAACCTTTTTTTACACATTAAATAATAATAAAAAAACAAAGGGAAAATGATATTAAAGTTATATTTAATGAATTTAGTAATTTAATGGATATTTAGTAATGAAGTTTCTTCCTGCGAATTAATAAATATCTCGTCTATGTTAAATCGTATGTTCACTGTATTTATTTTGGCTTATCTCATTCGAGTTATACCAAGTTTTATATTCATACAGGTAGACCATCAGGAAAAATGGCTCTCATGGGGAAAATTCGTTCATTATAATCCGATGATGCTGGGTCTTTCTCAAGCTAGAAATAAAATGTTGTAAATTCGTCGATCGGTCTTCTAGCAAACGTTCGCAGAGACTGACCCAGTTGCGAAGGTACATGCATCATAGGTTGTCTAGAAAGAAAGAATCCAGAAGAGAACACACATTAAACAAAGTAAACGAGAGTTGAAACGTGAAACTAGTGTAGAATGAATACATCGTCTTTCTTTGATACGTAAATGACATTCAAATGAATCCACCGGAAAAAGTTATAAGTGATTGTGTACTGTACTTAAATACAACTATCGAAATACCGAAATTTAAAGTGGTAATGAGAGAAACGACCGAATACAAAACAATGCGTCAGAAAGGTATGTTGAGACGGCAATCATTTGATATATCTGATTGTTAAGAAGTGATATATGGTACATATTTAATATGGTAGAATACTACATAAAATAAATGCTGCGGTTGTTTATTTTGCTTATTAGTTATTTTATAGTTCATAAACCTTATTTAAAAACATATTTTTTTCACTCTAAGTTAAAATAGCGTATTATTGTCTCCAAATCAGATGGATTGGGATAAAACTATACTGGGACCATCGTGAGGGTTTTTCATTTCATTTGCAAGCAAAATCACTTTGATCGATTTAATACTTACATAATTATAGTGAAAGAAACATAAAAAATATATACGGGTCGATTTTAGAACCCCCTCTTATTTTGAAGTCGTTTGAAAATACAGCAAAAGGATTTTAGAAATAAATTCAAAATTTTAAACACAGATTGTAATTATAAAATACTGCTATTTCCACAATTATACTCACTTTGAAAAAAATTCAAAAACATTATATACACAAGTTTCTCAAAAATAGTTTCTTTGGTTTTTTTGAAAAGTGACAAAGCCATGTTTATATACTATACTAGTTTGTGATGTGTTATATTGACTTTTCTCCTAGTTGAATTTTAAATCCAGTGGTAGTTTTATATGTTTCAACAGTCCTCGAGTCAATATTTTCTGAAGTTATGTTTTAGGGAAACTTTCACTCTATTAAAGACGTCAGTAAGATAGTCATTGAAAACTGTGTGTGTGTGTGTGTGTGTGTGTGTGTGTGTGTGTGTGTGTGTGTGTGTGTCTGTCTGTGTGTGTATGACGTTTTTCTTGTTAAATATTTATTTATTAAAACACAAACATTTCAAAAATAAGAATATTTGTAAAATAAAGCTCTCGAAGCTTGTCATCAATTTAATATATTGATGACATGCGGAGCTTCGCTCACTGTCAACCGCTAAACCAAACTTAGTTGTTTAGCTTTAGTTTTAGTTTCAGTTTAGCTCCTGACAGTATGCGAAGCTCCTGAAGATATCAATATGTATAATTGAATTAAAACGTCGAGGCCTTGATTTTATAAATATTCTTGTTATTGAAATGTTTGTACATTATATATATATATATATATATATATATATATATATATATATATATATATATATATATAAACATACACACACACACACACACACACACACACACACACACACACACACACACACACACACACACACACATACACACACACACACACACACACACGTATATATATATATATATATATATATATATATATATAAATTCTGCATCAGCTAAATATTACCTTAAAGAAAATTTAATATCTTATTGAGATAATGAATTCGGTGAAGGAGACTTAATTTTAAGATTAAAAATGCACTAATCTATTAAAACAATCCAGTAGCTTTCTTTATCCATACAGCTAGTGTTCGTAAGTTCCCTATGTACTATTCGCGAAAAAACTATTTATTTAAAGAGCGATATCCTTTAAACCCCATGAAAATTCTATTGGTTTACTTTTATCAAAATCTATCCCTGGAAGAATTTAACGGTTATGGTGACGATCAAGACAGAACCAATGTTCTGAATTAATGAATCTATGTTGCTAGTTTCATTCAGACTCGCTGCCCCTCTATCCTAATGAGACTTGGAAGACTTAGGGTGCGAACAGATCAAGTTGGTGGCGGTAGAGGTAGGTCGAAATGAATGTCGCGTCGATGTCGACAGCACAGAGCAAATAGGTCACCTGCGATGCTTAGTCAAGCTCAGGCCGCTGTTGTGGTTATTATTAAATGAGCTAATTAACAATATATATATTTATTTATATATATGATATATTGATATATTATATACATTAATATATTATATTATATTTCATATATATATAATAAATATGGTGATAATTTATACATAATATTATCATTTATACACATAATATCATTATTTATACACATTTATCACCACCTCGACCTACTCGTTGTGTTCGTCTCCGTATGTCACAGTGCATTTGTTTTACATGGATGTCGACATCGACCGCGACCTCGAGCTACTCATCTACCGCGACCCACCTGTTCGCTCCCTTACAAAAGGTCTGGGAATAAATACTTTCATACCACATTACGAGAGCCAATATTTCAATTATCTAAAAATACTTTTATACCAAGCAAGAGTATTTATTTCAAAGGGTGAAAAGAGGAGATTTTGGTTGGCTAGTAGCAGAAGGATTACAAACATTCAATCTTCTATAGGGTACAAAATGTTTGAAATTGGCTATGTAACAAGTTTCGTAATAGTTTCAAACGCTCAAGAGCTATAACTTAAATATAGTTTTCATAAAAAACAATTTTACACTAAATTGAGAGCTGTTGATAATAATTCATAAATAATGGCTGTAAAAAACTCGAATATAAGTAACATTTTTTGATGGTAGCATATAAATGAAGAATAAAACTGTTGAAGAGCACCCATCAGTTTTGTTTTATATCCATGACAAAATCGTTTTAACTGTAAATGAAATCCTTAACAAAATTTTAAACAATCTCACAGAATGATTTATTTGTAGAATTGTAGTTTGTAGAATAAAAGTTTGAAGTTTGCTATCCGTTACTTATTGTAATCCTTTAATCTGATACGTACATAAATCTAACTGATACGTAAATGTACGATTAATTAACTGACTTAAGTGCACTTAACTGATACGTTCTTGAATGTACATTACTGATACGTTCTTAAATGTACTTAACTGATACGTTCTTAAATATATTTAACTGTTACGTTTGGCAATTTTTTTTAACTGATACGATCTTAAATGTACTTAGCGGATATGTTCTTGAATGTATTTAACTGATACGTTCTTGAATGTACATTACTGATACGTTCTTAAATGTACTTAACTGATACGTTCTTAAATGTACTTAACTGTTACGTTTGGCAATTTTTTTTAACTGATACGATCTTAAATGTACTTAGCGGATATGTTCTTGAATGTATTTAACTGATACGTTCTTGAATGTACATTACTGATACGTTCTTAAATGTACTTAACTGATACGTTCTTAAATGTACTTAACTGTTACGTTTGGCAATTTTTTTTAACTGATACGATCTTAAATGTACTTAGCGGATATGTTCTTGAATGTATTTAACTGATACGTTCTTGAATGTACATTACTGATACGTTCTTAAATGTACTTAACTGATACGTTCTTAAATGTACTTAACTGTTACGTTTGGCAATTTTTTTTAACTGATACGATCTTAAATGTACTTAGCGGATATGTTCTTGAATGTATTTAACTGATACGTTCTTGAATGTACATTACTGATACGTTCTTAAATGTACTTAACTGATACGTTCTTAAATGTACTTAACTGTTACGTTTGGCAATTTTTTTTAACTGATACGATCTTAAATGTACTTAGCGGATATGTTCTTGAATGTATTTAACTGATACGTTCTTGAATGTACATTACTGATACGTTCTTAAATGTACTTAACTGATACGTTCTTAAATGTACTTAACTGTTACGTTTGGCAATTTTTTTTAACTGATACGATCTTAAATGTACTTAGCGGATATGTTCTTGAATGTATTTAACTGATACGTTCTTGAATGTACATTACTGATACGTTCTTAAATGTACTTAACTGATACGTTCTTAAATGTACTTAACTGTTACGTTTGGCAATTTTTTTTAACTGATACGATCTTAAATGTACTTAGCGGATATGTTCTTGAATGTATTTAACTGATACGTTCTTGAATGTACATTACTGATACGTTTTTAAATGTACTTAACTGATACGTTCCTAAATGTACTTAACTGTTACGTTTGGCAATTTTTTTTAACTGATACGATCTTAAATGTACTTAGCGGATATGTTCTTGAATGTATTTAACTGATACGTTCTTGAATGTACATTACTGATACGTTCTTAAATGTACTTAACTGATACGTTCTTAAATGTACTTAACTGTTACGTTTGGCAATTTTTTTTAACTGATACGATCTTAAATGTACTTAGCGGATATGTTCTTGAATGTATTTAACTGATACGTTCTTGAATGTACATTACTGATACGTTCTTAAATGTACTTAACTGATACGTTCTTAAATGTACTTAACTGTTACGTTTGGCAATTTTTTTTAACTGATACGATCTTAAATGTACTTAGCGGATATGTTCTTGAATGTATTTAACTGATACGTTCTTGAATGTACATTACTGATACGTTCTTAAATGTACTTAACTGATACGTTCTTAAATGTACTTAACTGTTACGTTTGGCAATTTTTTTTAACTGATACGATCTTAAATGTACTTAGCGGATATGTTCTTGAATGTATTTAACTGATACGTTCTTGAATGTACATTACTGATACGTTCTTAAATGTACTTAACTGATACGTTCTTAAATGTACTTAACTGTTACGTTTGGCAATTTTTTTTAACTGATACGATCTTAAATGTACTTAGCGGATATGTTCTTGAATGTATTTAACTGATACGTTCTTGAATGTATTTAACTAATATGTTCTTAAAAGTATTTAGTGGATACGTTTATAAATGATTTTAACTGATAAGCTTTTAAACATTTTTAACTGATACGTTCTTAAATGTACTTAAAAGATATTTTCTTAAATATACATAATTGTAATGACCATTAAGTGGACTTTAAATAGAAATGCATTTAAATGAATAAGAAATCTAATTAATTTGTCAACTTGTATAATTTTAAGGGTTAAAAAGTCCTAAAATAGCATCGAGTTTTAAAAATATTGCCATTCTTGTCCCCTCAGAATAAAAAAGTAACCCCCTCACCTCACGCCAAAATAGATTTCTGGATGTGCTCCGGTTTACTTTCAATCGTAAAACAACCTTACAGATAATCAAAGATAAATAGTTAAATGCAAACAAATTGTTTAGACCTTAAGACAAATGTTAAATTTATCTAAATGAATAGACAAGAAAATATCTTTGACACGACGTCACGTGCAAGGAGAGTCAACATGCTGCGTTCTTATATTTAATCTCTAATTGCGGTCAAGACGAAAAAAATTTTTTAACAAGTTCACAAGTTATGTTGGTTACATAAGTAGATGCAAAGTGAATGAGGGCATTGACGTAGTTTTAAAGAACATCTTTTGTCGTATTCATTTAATTTGACCAACGCTGGCAAGTTTTCAAAAATGCTAAATGAAATTTATCTATAAGTTGTAAATGATTTTGGTAACGTTCGAAACTTTAAGCAGATTTAATTGTTTCGGCCACCAATTGAAAAAGATATTTGTTAGTAGTGTAAGTTATTGAATAGTACGATGGAAATAGTATGTAGTCTACAATAAATAATTAATAATATAATGGTCAATGACATTAACATATAAACGTTGAAAATAAACTAAATGTCAATTTTAACACTACGTTTTTTCTATAAAAGGATATAAGATCTTATTCTGATTAATATCTAAGTGCGTAAATTGTATAATAACTAAATTGTACTGAAACCATTAAGCAAAAGTCAAGGTTGGCAATGAACTAACAGAAGATAGGCCCTATTAAGATTTATCGGGGAGTTCACCAAGGTTGTGTCCTCTCTCCGCTCCTAATACTGTAATATACAAAAGCCATATGTCAAAAAACTTTACAGGAATAATTATCAACGGATGAAATACTTATAATATACGTCCATATTTAAAGACGTCCGCCACAATTTTTAGCACAAAAAAACAAAACACTGCATTACGTTTCCAGGAACAATTTCACAAATACAACAATACTAACGCTGTAATTATTAGTGTTGTTTAACAATTTCGAAGACCAGGTAGTGTTTTGACACAGGAGAGTACACTTTGGTCCATACTTTGTTGAAGATACTATTGGAAATCCTCTTACTGTAGATTGGGACCTTAATAGGGTCATTTTTTGTTGTTTTAAAGGAGACCTCAGGAGATTCTGTTGTTTCTCCTGAGGCAGGACCGAAACCTGCCTTTTCGTTCACAATGATTGCAGCAACCAGCCACGCTGCCTTAGATATCATTGCATCCCTGCAAACACCTTTTGGCAAACGCCTCATCTGCCCTAGAAAAAACTTTCCTTACCCGGCCCACTCCCCTGATCTTATACCACCTGATGTCTACGTCTGGGGAGAAGATTTTCCATGATGATCCACCAACTACCATCGTCCAGTTACAGAAAGAAATAACCATATGTATAACACGCATGAAACAACCCTTTTTCACCAAAATGATGCAAAACCTTCAAGAAAGGTACAAGTGTTGCCTCTAATTGATCGGAGTTCATATAGAATATGTTTATATTCGAGTATAACCGCTTTAGCTTTATTTTACTTCTATGTGTTTGTAAAACTATGTAAATAAAATAATATGAAATGAAATCTTGCAAATCTTTTAGTTCTGTTTATATTGGTATTTTAAATAGGTCTACGCCTTACCTTTGAAAAATTAAAAAAATATATGTTTACATTGAAAAAACACCTTTCTCATTGGCAAACTGTAAATATTTTAAGCCAGTCCTCTGCTACAATTATTTATTTTTGTCTGTGATAACGCTTGGTAGAGACATCCATGAAAAATACTTTCTAAACACCTTTAATTCTTGAAATATTCAATGTACTTATTTAACTGAAATATTGATTTATTATCCGCACAAATATGATATTGTTATCAATTGGGGAAATATTAGTTCTCGTAATCAAGGCCAGATTGCAAACAAAGGTAACATTCCAAACAAGGGCAAGATGTATATAAGGGCGACATTGTAAGCAAACATAAGATTGTAAACAATGACAAGATGCCAAACAAATAGAAAAGTTTTGCAGTCAATGGCAAACTTCCAAACATGAGAAAGATAGAAATAAAGGTTTCAACATAATATTGCAAACAAAATTAAAATTTAAAAACAAAGACAAGATTCCAAACAAGGCTAAAATAAAAATAAGTACAAGATGCAAATAAGGGCAAGATTGCAAAGATAGAAAAGCACGAAGGGTAAAATCTCAATTAAGAGAACGATTGCATACAAGAAAAAAGTTTTAATCAAGGCCAAGAATGCAAACAGGTTCAAAATTACGAAAAGGTGAGATTGCAAACAAGGAAAAACTTTCAAACAAGAACATATTGCTAATCAGGACAAAATTACAAATAAGGACAAGATAGTAAAAAGGGCAATACTGCAAAGATAAGATTGCAATAATCGGAAAATTTTCAAAAGTATATGATTGGAAACAAGGAAAAATTACATACAAGGACATGATTGCAAACTAGGACAAAATTTCAAATAAAGGCAAGGTGTTAATAAAAGGAAGATTGTAAACAAGGTTAAAATTGCAAAGAAGGGAAGTTTGCAAGCAACGAGAAACTTTCAAACACGGACAAGATGTAAACAATAACATATGACAAACAAGGGCCAAATTACAAATAAGGAAAAAATTGGAAAAAGGCAATGTTGCAAGAAAGAGTAAAATCACAAATAAGTACAAAATTTCAAACAAGGTCTAAACTGAAAAGAAGGGCAATATTGCAAACAAGGAAAAGTTTCAAACAAGGACAAGATACAAACAAAGACATATTGAGAACAAGGGCAAAATTACAAAAGACAAAATTGCGAAAAGGATAATATTGCAAAGATAAGATTACAAGAAAGGGCAAAATTTCAAATAAGGACAAGATTGCAAAAAGGGGAAGGTAAAATCAACATTGAAGCGCAATTACTCTAAACCTTCAAATTGTTTAAATTTAGAAAAATAAAATAAAGGCAAAATGCAATACTATTAGTCGTAACTACAGTTTAAATGGTTCTTTAGGTTTTATCAGCTCCAATAAATAAGTTTTCAATGAAAATTTAATTAAAATATTTTACACTTTTCTCTTTTAATTTTTTATTATTTATTTTTTAGGTTTAATTTGATATTATTTTCACTTCTTGAAATCACACTTTTAAGTATTTCAGTTTTATTTATCATTAATTACATTTTTAAATTTTACATTCTTCAGTTTCATAAAATATGTTAAATTTTATTAAATCGAATTTAATCAGTGCGCCGAATAATGAAGTCTAATATATAAATTTGCACAAACATGAAGTTTATTTCATCATCAATGCCCGTACGTTGTATGCTTATAATCAATGTTTCTTACAACGGGTCAATTATGTTGTTTTTTATGAAGTTTTTAAAGAAAGAGGAAATCATTTATCGTAATTTTAACTCTCACTTTATAAAACATTATGTATACGACGGGTTAATTTATCATAAGCCGTGACTGTCATTACGTAATGAACAACTATTTTTGAATAAATCATCGATTTTATAAAAAGATTGGATTTAGTAGTTTGGTATTGGGTTGTCTTTAATTCATAACCACATTGGATTCATAACGGAAACCTGACATATTCACAAGTTAATAATTTCGTTATAAATAATGGCGGAAATATTTTAAAAAACCGCATTGTATTATGCAATCAAAATAAAAGTTTCAGAATAATTTTAAAAAACTCGGCCATCTTCGTATGCAAACCAAGTAGCACAGTCATAACACTTAAAACCATATGTAGAGACGCGATGAAAGAGCACATAATTGCGACAAAAACCATTCGCTTTTAACTTGTCGTAATTCTTAGCCTTCTTCAAGTAACGATTTCCGTCGGTTTTTTATCGCCTTGTAACTCTTAATCCATCTTTCACACTACAAAATAAAGAAAACTGAATAGCCACAATTACAATAATACAATAAAACCAGTATAATAATGTAAGATATGAACCAAAGAATAAAGTTATATAAACTTTGACATAGGTGTGGCGAAACGAGTTTGGGTGTTTTAACCTCCTCTGTAGAAAGATAGTGAATATTAAAAAAAATTGTATCGGATATAAAATTCATTAATTTGGCCAGGTACCCAAAAAATTTCATATTAGTTTCAAACTCTTTTAGAGTCTAGAGAATTCAAATATTGTAATTAAAGACTGTTTTATTTAAAACGAGTTGACGGTAATCTTAGATAGGTTAAGAAATATGCGTGTGCAATGTTTGTAAAATACTTCAATACTGTTAACTTCGTTTGGCGGTGGTCGTATATTTAATAAATAAAACGTATGTAGCCCTCATCCTTATAAAACCTTTTTTCAAAATGTCTTTGTGTAAATATATTGAAAGTGTGGGGCGAAATATTGCGCAAAAAAGAGGTATCCAATACAGGAATACAGGTGTTTTGTGGGTTCCTCAAAGTGATTTGAAACTTTAGACAATTTTGGGGGGCCCGTCAATATTTTGTAGCACGAGTGTGCATTTTGAAAGGACTGACGAATATTGCGCAATATTTCTTTAGTCTTTCTAGAGCGTTCATCCAATGCACCTCGACGATGAATGAGCCACCTTTAAAAACGGTAAAGCCAGGAAGGTCCAGAGTGAGGCTCAGCCTCTCAGTGGGAGAATTCGTTGTCCGCAGTCGTTCTCATATTTCTCTTCAATCATCCTCATAAATTTGTTTAAAGTGTAGGCCCTATATGTTCACGAAATAGGTTGCGATAAACTTCAGTCGATCGATTCTTCAACCAATTCTTCAACCACACACTTTTCCTCTTATTCATATTCTTTGTAAAGTCTCCATCGGTTCTGCATACAAATAATTACAACCTCCATGTCAGCCCTGGGTAAAGTGACGTAGACAGCTACGTGAGAACATTTCAAGGGACCGTCCTTCCATGGCTATAGATAAATCGGTACTGGAATGTTGTGGAACATTTTTGTATAATGTGAGGGGTCTACGGACTTTCAATATTTTTGCACAGAATTTTGAGTGACTCTTTTGCCTGTGTGAGGACCTCATTGCAGGGCCTAAATTGCCTATGGGTTATAGAGATGAGAAAATTGTTTTACAGGCGATGAACAGGTTTTCAACGGACTTTTAAAGAAGTTTTGAAGATTTAATATTTCTTTGTAAGATTGTATTTTGTTAAATGAAATTCCAAAGTTTACTTTTATGGCTTTCATATTTCATTATATCTAATTTTAAGCGTTAGAATTACGTAAAATGGTTTTTACGTCTTTTAAAAACTTTATTTCGCTTTTTCAAAATATCTGTTATAAATTGGTGGTTATTTGTTTAACATCTTGTACTGTGTATCTTGCATTAACAATTAATTGACTTTTAAAAAGAGTATTGCTTTAGAATGATTTCTTAGTACTTCAATGTTTAATTTGAATATCCATCACTAATATAAGACAATATTTGTCCTTAAGTATTACAGTTATTAAAAATAATTTTATTTTTGTTTTTGTTTAAAGGCAGTCATCTAATATGACCACTATTACAAATATTTTATATGGAGCCATATAAAATCCCTTGTTTTGGAAAAAAGGAAATATTATTGACAGAGCCGCATATCCTAAGTAGAAAATCTCTCTGTGTTACGATGTAGAGATGTCTGCACAAATTACGTTTGTCAAGGATAAAACAAGGTCGATACCCGTTACACCAGTATGTAGATACGTCTTGTCAGGGACTTACGAAAGTCTCTACAGTTACACCAGTATGTAAAAAAGACTGACAGGGATAAAGGAAGGCTTTTGTCCACGTTATACCAGTATGCAGATAAATATTGTGAGGGATATAGAAAGGCTTCTACACTTTATACCAGTATGTAGATACATATTGCCAGGGACATAGGAAAGTCTCTACAAGTTAAACCAATATGTAGATACGTCTGTCAAGCTTAAAGGAAGGGCTCTATATGTTACACCAGTATGTGTAAATGTCTGGAAACGATAAACAAAGGTATCTACCCCTTACACCAGTATATAGATACATATTGTCAGGGATATAGGAAAGACTCTACACGTTAAACCAGTATGTTAGACAAGACTTGTCAGGAAAATAGGGAAGTTTATACACATAACACCTTTATGTAGATACGTCTGTCAGAGATAAAGTAAGGTCTCTATACGTTACATCAGTATGTAGATAAGTTTTGTTAGGGAGATAGGGAGGACTTTACTCATTATACCAGTATGTAGACATGTCTTTGAGGGATAAAGGATTGTTTCTACACGTTACACTATAATGTAGATACGTCTGTCAGTTACAAATAATGGTCTGTAGACGTTACACGAGTATGTAGATACTTCAGTGAGAGGTAAAGGAAGGTATCTATTTTTACAACAGTATGCAGACAAGTCTGCAAGAAAAATAGGTTGGTCTCTACACGTTACACCAATATGTAGATACTGCCGTTAGATACATAGGTTTACAGGATCATATAGATACGTCTGTCAGGGACATATAAAAGTTTCTACACGTTACACCAGTAAGTTGCCACGTCTTGTCAATGACATAGGGAGGTCTCTACACGTTACATAAGTATGTAGATACGTCTGTCGGGGATAAAGGAAGACCTCTACGGGTTACAGCAGTATGCAGATATATCTGTCAGGGATAAAGGAAGGTCTCGTCACGTTTCCCCAGTATGTAGATACGTCTGTCAGGGATAAAGAAGGGCCTCTGTAAGTTACACAATATGTAGATATGTCTGTCAGGGATGAAGGAAAGTCTCTTTTCGTTATCCCAGTATGTAGATACGTTTGACAGGGAAAAAGAAGGGTTCTTATAAGTTACATTATTATGTAGATATGTCTGTCTGGGATAAAGGAAGGTCTCTTCACGTTACCCCAGTATGTACAATAGATACGTCTGTCAGGGATAAAGGAAGGTGTCTACCGTTTACACTAGTATGTAGACACCTCTATAAGGAAAATAGGGTGGCCTGTATTCTAACACCAGTATGCAGATATTCTTCATTTCGATTTTTCTTCGAAAAAATCTTCTACTCTGTGAACGAATTCCAAATTCTCTGTAGACTTTAAGCCAGTCAAATACTTACTGTTGAAAATATCCAAGAATCCTAATCAAACAGTTGTAATTTGATAATTTTAGCACCCGATCAGAACTCTGTAATAAAATGCATGTCTTTTTCTAAAAGTTATCATAACAAGAATTCCGTACGGATAAAGCCTAATAATTTGGAATCCCTTGCAGGAAAACTTAAACTAGAAAACATTATAGACTACTCTGGAAAGTATTAGGCCTATAATCCTATCATAATTCCATCGATACCTAAAATATCCAATAAAGAAAATATTAGGCCCTGTACCTTCTAGTGTTCGTAGAAAAATACGTCTTGAATAAAAGTAAACTATTTAATTTAGCTGAATGTCTTGAATGTACTTGGCGAATTTATTCGCATCAACATTATTAACTATATTTTCATTACTTTGGTTGTAATTTCACTTATAGCATTTAGTAAAGCAGCTAGAAATTACATCTGGGAGAGTATGGGGTGTTACATTCCACGAGATTGGGGCTAATTCACACCTTCACCCCAAGACAACGTTTTCAAGATGAAGTGTCATTCTAACGCTTAAAATTAGACACAGGTTCAAAATACCGTTGACTTAAAGTTGTTAATTATTTACTTCTATCGCAAATTTAAAGAGTACGTATAAAATTCACGTATATGTACAAGGGTGGTATTTATGAATGAGATTAAATTCTTGCAAGAATGGCCTTAAAACGTACCATAAAAAAAATTGAATTTTTAATTTCACAAACTCTAATTCTATGAACAATTTTTAATTTAAGAGACTTTTTTGAAATATTGTTAAAAACTTCATCTTTTTTAACAGCTAGTCTCTCATGGTATTCCATTTAGGGGCTATGTGTAAGTTTTGCCTCTCAAATATTACCGTTCAATAATAAACACACATTGAAGTCTTATGTACATTGCACACGCAATATTAATAACAGATCTCAGTTTCCTGTATATCTGTTTTCTGGAATAGCCACAACAAAGTAATTTTTGCACTTCCTCATGAGAGTTTCGAATTAAAATTAACGTTTTTGCTAAACTGGCCAACAGTGATTTTTTTAGCCTATAAATATTAAGAAGACACTGAATTATTTTGGGGGCTGTTAGCCTCCCAAAACCTCTCTCGTAATGCCCCTGATAATTGCGTTTTTAGACTATCTTTATAGCAGTAGGCCCTACTCCAATCAGTGGCACTGATTGCTAAAATAATATATTTTTGCTAAAAAGACAATTATTTTATAAGCAATTAAATTTTGTAAACAAAAAATCCCTTCGAAACGAATTTGAATAACCTTTTTTTTATTTGAAACATTTTTAATGGTTTATTTTACTAACCTTTTCAATGGTCGGAATAAAAATATTGCACTGCAAGTTAAAAAAATTGTTCTTGAATTATTAAGTTTTGTTAAATAAACTTTAAAGCGTACAAGTATAAACGTAGAAGCGTAAAAGTATATTAATTAAAAATACTAAATGCATATATTGGTAATTCTTTTTATTTCCAAGTGGGTGAAGAAGAAGGAAGACCGGAGAATTAGAGATCACGAAATGACATCACATGTTAATATCGTGACCGATTACGGCGTACGCTTAGGTCAAAATTAATTGTATTTGACACATAAACCATATAGATTGATAACTTATACTGCACACATCAACTGATAACGATTTGATTTATAACCATAATAGCTTTAGAATATTATTTTAAAGTAAGGTTTTTAGTAATTGTAAATTTGAACTTACCTTCTTTTGGAAATATTATGACTTGATCTGTTTTTCCGTAGAAATCATCGTATATTTCAGTGTCATCGTTTTTTTCACTAGAAACCTTGTCGACAGTTGCTTGACGAAGTGGTTCAGGTAGCGTAGTTGAAAACTTTTTTACTTTCGGTGGTTCTTTGAGCCGAAGTTTCTTTAAAATTTCTTGTTTAATATACTCTACCCTAAGTGATGTTATTTCCGAATTACTGAGGGAAGATTCGATATTCGTACGACTAGAAACACACCCGGGGCAGGTGTTGGCGGTAGCGGGGTTAGCAGTTGGTTGTGACTGTAGCGTCAGGTTGAGTGAGGTCCACGCGGCCGCCAGGTGGTTGACGCGGTAGCGAGTCTCCCTTTCACCGCACATTACAACTCCGAATAACACAGCCGTTAACACAAACACAGACACCATCTTCGTGCACGTGTATAACGAGTCGGATGTAGAAGCAGCAATGTTTAAAATACAAAGTATTATTTTAATTGACTCCTCCCCCCTCTCTTACTATTGGAGCAGGACATCATCATGCTGTGAAGACGTGACGTTCGAGTCGCAACAAGACGCCAAGAAGTCTATTTCGTAGGCCTACCAAATAGGCAACTGTTATCACTATGCGATCTAATGTTAGACTAGTATTCATTCAACGAATTGCATAAGCGTAAAATGTAACTTTATAGAACGTATTTCGTATTTAACTCCGCCAGTAGCTCTGACGAATGCAAAAGGACATATTGAAAGATTATCTTTTTGAAAGAACTTATTTATGTATAGGTTACAACGTCTTATTTCTATTCATGACGTAATTGAAAATCGGACCACGAAAGCTTATCTCGTATCAATTAAAATTATACGCTTTGAAGTTTTAATCACTTGAAAATGTAATTATAAATCATGGTCTGTAACTGACCACAAGAACATTTATGCAAAAAATATTCATACGGTTCTTTCTCAATTTTTGGTAGTTTTTAGCCAGTATGACATTAAGCGAATACAAAGGATAGGAAGATATTTATACTGAAGAAAGGGTTTTCATGTTTATCTTCTTGGTAGGAAATATAGGAGATTCTGTGCTGGGTCAACAACTAAAGTAAACCTGTTCTCTATTGGGGTCATAAAATGGTGCCTTCTCTTTTCACCCATCAAAAATAGAAAATTTACATACGCCTATCATTAGAGATGAAACATCTTTATAAGATAATGATTTTATCACAGCGCTGTATCTAAAGTAAACCTAGTCTCTAATGGGGTTATAGAGAGTCGGCTGGCTACCCTCTACACTATACAACATAGGAGTTTTACATAAGCCTACCACTAAAGGTAAATCCCATTGTAGGAAATAAAATATAATCATGACATCACTGGTGGATCGACAATTGAATTAAACCTATTCTATATTGGTCTTATAAAGAGGCGGCTAACTGCACAACCATTCCAACAGGATGGAATAAAGATAATCCTAGTAATAAAGATAAATCCTGTTAGGAAATACAGGAGAATCATGACATCACGGCTGGAGTGACACTAGAATTAAACCTATTATATATTGGTGACATAAAGAGACCTTCTACACCACACAACATTGGAACATTAAAAAGGCCTACTAATAAAGATAAAACCTCTTAGTATAAAACATAGGAGAATCATTGTCTCACGAGTGTTGGTTAACAATGAGGTAAACCTATTTCCTGTTGTGGTCTAAAGATTCAGTATACCAGTTACATAATTTACACGTATGGGTTTTACATTTGCTTACAAAAATAAAAAAACACTTGAAAGTAAATGTAGAAGAATCGTTGCATCAGGTGTGCTGAGTCGACATCTGAAGGCAACCTATTCTCTATTGGGGTCATAATAAAGCAGCTAAATGTTACTTTCTTTAAATGTAGGAGGTTTACATTGACCTACAAAAAACATTTGGTAGGAAATATACGGGAATCGTTGCATCACGTGTACTGGGTCGACATCTGAAGTCAACCTATTCTCTATTGCGATCATAAAGTGGCGGGTACCTGTAACGTCCTTTAAATGAATGAGTTTTACATAGGCCTACCAAAAAACCACTTCGTAGGTAATATATGGGAATCGTTGCATCACATGTACTTGGTCGAAATCTGAAGTCAACCTATTCTCTATTGGAGTCGTAATCTGGAAGCTAATTGTTACTTCTTTTCAATGTAGGAGTTTTACATTGGCCTACAAAAAAAGAAACATTTGGTAGGAAATATAGTAAAATCGTTGCATCATGTGTTCTGGGTCGATATCTGAAATCAACTTATTCTCTATTAGGGTCATAAAGTAACGGCTATCTGTCACTTTCATTAGATGTAGAAGTTTTATATAAGCCTACCAAACAAACCAAATGGTTGTTATTATAGGACAATCGTTGCATCACGTGTACTAGGTCGACATTTGAAGTCAACCTATTCACTATTATAGACCTCAACTGGCAGGTACTTGTAACTGTCATTAAATGTAGGAATTTTACATTGACCACAAAAAAAATATTTGTAGCAATTATAGGAGAATCGTTGCATCACGTGTACTGGGTGAACATCTGAATTCAACCTATTCTCTATTGGGTTTATGAACTGGCGGCTACATAATCCGTTTAAGTGTATTAGTTTTACATATGCCTTTAAAAAACCATTTATTAGGAAATATAGGAGAATCGTTGCATCACGTGTACTTGTTCAACATCCAAAGAAACATACTTTGCATTGGGGTCATGGAGTGGCGGCTGCCGGTTATTTTCTTTAAATGTAGGCGTTTTAATGAGGCCTAAGAAAATACTGTTTTGTTATAAAATGGAGGGCAATCGTCACATCACGTGTGCTGGGTCGAAATTTGAAGAAAACCTACTCTTTATTGGGGTTAAAAAAGGCAACTACCGTTACTTTCTCTAAATGTAGGCGTTCAAAAAAGGCCTAAGAAAAAACCCTCTTGTTATAAAATACAGAGCAATCGTTGCATAACGTGTGCTGGGTTGACATCTAAAGAAACCTACTCTCCATTGGGATCAAAAAGTGGCGGCTACCTGTTACTTCTATACATGTAGGCGTTTTATTGAGGTTCAAGGAAAACCCTTCTCCCTTAAAATATAGGGCAATCATTACATCACGTGTGCTGGGTCGACATCTGAAAAGACCTATTTTCTATTGGGCTCAACAAGGGGCAGCTACCTGTTACTTTCTATACATGTAGGCGTTTTATTGAGGCCCAAGGAAAACCTATTCCTTAAAATATAGGGCAATAGTTTCATCGCGTGTGCTGGGTCCAAATCTGTTGAGACCTACTCTTTATTGGGATCCTAAAATGGCGGCTACCTATTATTTTCTCTAAATGTATGCGTTTAAAGGAGGCCTAAGGTAAATCCGTCTTGCTATAAAATATAGGATAATCGTTACATCAAGTGTGCTGGATCTACATCTGAAGAAACCTACTCTCCTTTGGGGACATAAAGTGGCGGCTACCTATAGCTTTCAGTAAATGTAGGCGTTTTAATGAGGCCTAAGAAAAAACCTCCTTGCTATAAAATATTGGACAAACGTTATATCACGTGTGCTGGGTCTACATCTAAAGAAACCTACTATCTACTGTGATCACAAAAAGGCAGCTACTATAATTTTCTCTAAATGTAGGGGTTTTAATGAGGTCTATAAAAAAACCCTCTTGATATAAAATATAGAGCAATCGTTACATCACGTGTACTGGGTCGATATCTGAAGAAAAATACTCTATATTGGGATCATTAAAAGGCAGCTACCTATAGTTTCTCTAAATGTACGCGTTTAAATGAGGACTAAGAAAAAACCCTCTTGCTATAAAATATAGGACAATTGTTACACCAAGTGTGCTGGGTCAACATCTGAAGAAACCTACTCTCTACTGGGATCATAAAAAGGCAACTACCTATAACTTGGTCTAAATGTTGGCGTTTTATGGAGTCTAAGGAGAAACCCTCTTGTTATAAAATATGGGACAATCGTTACATCATGTGTGCTGGGTCAACATCTGAAGAAACCTACTCTCTATTGGGATCATAAGGTGGCGGCTACATATAACTTTCTCTAAATGTAATCGTTTGCATTACGCCTTAGAAAAGCACCCTATTGCTATGAAATATAGGACAATCGTTACATCACGTGTGCGGGGTTGACATCTGAAGAAACCTACTCTCTATTACGATCATAAAGTGACGGCTACATATAACTTTCTCTAAATGTAGGCGTTTGAATTACGCCTTAGAAAAACACCCTCTTGCTATAAAATATAGGACAATCGTTACATCACGTGTGCTGGGTCTACATCTAAAGAAACCTACTCTCTACTGTGATCACAAAAAGGCAGCTACCTATAACTTGGTCTAAATGTAGGCGTTTTAGGGAGTCTAAGGAGAAACCCTCTTGTTATAAAATATAGGTCAATCGTTACATCATGTGTGCTGGGTCGACATCTGAAGAAACCTTCTCTCTAATGGGATCATAAAGTGGCGGCTACCAATTATTTTCTGTAAATATAGGCGTTTTAATAAGAACTAAGAAAAAACCCTGTTGCTTTAAAATGAATGACATTAGTTACAATATGTGTGCTGGATCGACATCTGACGAAACCTACTCTCTATTGAGGTCGTCAATTGGCGGCTTTCTATAACTTTGTCTAAATGTATCCTTTTTTAAGGAGGTTTAAGAAACCCCCCCTGCTATAAAGTAAAGGACAATCGTTACATTACGTGTGCTGTATCTACATCTGAAAGAAACTACCCTCTACTGGGATCATTAAGGTGCGGCTACCTGTTACTTTCACATAATGTAAGCGTTTTAATGAGGTCTACGTAAAAGCCCTCTTGCTATAAAATATTGGACAATCGTTATATCATGTTTGCTGGGTCTACATCTGAAGAAATCTATCCACTATTGGGATCATAAAGTGGCGACTGCCTCTTACTTTCTCTAAATGTAGGCATCTTACGAAGGCCTTAGAAAATCACCCTCTTGCTATGAAATATAGGACAATCGTTAAATCAGGTGTGCTGGGTCGAGATCTTATGAAACCTACTCTCTATTGAGGTCATAAAGTGGCGGTTACGAATTACATTCTGTAAATATAGGCATTTTAATAAGGACTACGAACCCGGCTAGCTGGCCTGAGCAACCGGGCGGGTCCACAGGTGGCGGATAGTGGGACGGCCTACAGATATGTAGGTTACCTGTGAATAAGGATTTCGGAAAGTTTTTTGAATAAGCAGGCCTGGATCAAGGCAATGGTTCAAAGGTGAGGAATTATCCCTCCTTGTCAGTCAACCGGTTGGGTGTGGTAGAAATAACTGCTCTGACTGGGGAGACTGGGGTAGTTGGAAATTAAGTCCTCACAATGCTACTCTTACCTCCCAGGTGAACCAAGGGCAATGCGGCAGTGAAGTATGGGCGGGAAACTACCCTAACGACACAGTTGTAAAAAAAGAGAGTAAAACAGGCGGTTCGCTCCACGAGCAACAGTTAATAATGTCCTGAACTTGGGGTGTGCCTCAAGGTCAGTGACTGAATACCCAATCCAAGGTGGAAGGCATCGTGCCTAAGGATGAATGGCTGCAGGGTATAAAATGTAGTCGCACACGATCCCCTTGAGGAACCAGACAAAACCTCATTGTATGTTGTCTTGCCAGGGCAGTGGGGGCTCTGCTCTGGTCGACCGTTATTTCCCCCATACTCGTGGGACGTTAATGGACCAAATAAGTAAAAGAATTGATTTTGAGACTGCACAGACAGCGGGAGCCAATGAGACGGCAAACCGTGAGTAGGTAGCAGATGTGTCAACGGCAACCATCACTAGGGGTGCGGGGGCGGCTGTCAAGCTGCCGACTGTAGAAACCGGTGAAATGGCTGTAGAGTTGAGCACGCTGTCTTTACGGAGGAAACGTATGAGTGGAGCGGCCAAAAGGCGGCTCCGAAGAGAACAGGCGAGAGCAGCGGGAGGGCCAATAATCCTGACAAAACGAAGAGGAGGCCAAAACCGAGCCGAGCTTGTCAAAGTCCAGGGCTTGGATGTTGTGAGGAGGGAGGTGCAGCAGGGAAGCAATCAACCAAGAGCACCAAACCCCAGCACGTCCAAAAGGTCTAGGAGTGCGACGTCCAACCCCTCTCCAGTGGAGGGAGGAAAGAAGAAAGTGAAGCTGGGACAAGCGGGGGATGCTGCAGTGTCTTCGGGCACATACGGCGATACCCTTCGGCAAAAGCTAGCCATTGTCCCAGTTAGTTACCCAGAGAGACAACTCTCGGAAGAGATGGCGTTGGAGCTGGAGGAGCTGTTCTTCTCAGAACTGCTGTCCGCTGAGACGGAGAGTGGGGATAGAGGGTTCAGGACTTCATACTTAGAGAGGGGGGCTCTAAATGTCGTATGCTCCTCACGGGAGACCCTGAAGTGGGTCCTTCGGGTCCTGCCAAGCTTCACCCTGAGTGAGGGGGTAAAATTGAGGGCAGGGCCACCCAAGGAGATCTTTTGCATTGCAAAAGTTTCAATGTGGGTGCCCAAACCCTACAATGACAAGGAGCCGGAAGAGATCCTGAAGGTGGTCAAAACCCAGAACCCTGGGATAGTTCAGGATACTTGGAAGGTGATTGTTAGGAAAAGGGAGGATGCAGGTCTTACCCAGATTCTGTATATAGGAGAGGGCTCCCTCAGCGCACTGCGGAACAACAACCTGAGGGTGAACGTGGGGCTGAGACAGGCCACGTTCAAGGTGCTCTCTAGTCCTAGGGCTGCTCTGCGGACCCAGGCAACTGCGAAGTAAGCAGAACGATGATCAAGATCCTCCAAGTGAACCTACAGCATAGCAGGACGGCTAGTGCTGTCGTGTGTAGGATGCTGGACAGGGGAGAGGTGGACTTGGTTCTCATCCAGGAGCCATGGATTTTTGGAGGACGAATATGCGGGCTGGCGACATCTGGAGGTCAGTTGTATGATAAGGACTCTGGTGTTCCCAGGACGTGTATCCTGGTTAGGAGGGGGTTGAGTGCTTTTGTACTAACGGACCTCTGCTGCAGGGACTTGATAGCAGTGATGGTGGAGCTGCGGGCGGAGGGGAGGATGAAGAGGCTGAACCTGGCCACGGCATATCTTCCCTTTGACTACGCGGGGGCTCTACCAACGCAAGCGCTGAGGAGGCTGGTCGAGCACTGCGGGGCTGTGGATGAGGAGCTGCAGTGGGGATGGATGCTAACTCCCATCACACTTCGTGGGGAAGTACAGGTACCAACACTAGAGGTGAGGCACTTTTAGCTTATCTTAGCTCTAAGAATTTACTAGTCTTAAATCAGGGGGAAGATCCGACGTTTGTCACTAGGGCCAGACAGGAGGTCCTGAACATTACGGTGGCATCGAACCAAATGGCTAGGTATGTACTAAATTGGCATGTGTCGGATGAACCATCTTCTTCTGACCACAGACATATTAGGTATGATATCTCCCTAAATCCAGCCATGCTTCGGCCAACCAGGGATCCAAGAAGAACAGACTGGGATTCCTTCAGGAGGGACCTGGGTGTTCGGATTGAGGAGGCTGGATTGGAGTATGGTGGGAGGAGAGAGCTAGAAGACTCTGCCACATCTGTTGGCGCGGCTATAGTAGAATCCTTTACTGATAACTGCTCTCTCAGTGAGGGGAGAAAGGTAGGGGATCCGTCATGGTGGAACAAGAAGCTAGCCAAACTTCGGAAGACCACCAGGAGACTCTTTAATAGAGCAAAAAAAAACGGGGTGTGGGACCAGTATAGGAAAACACTAACCGAATACAACAGGGCAATTAGAGAAGCACGCAGGAAGTCCTGGAAGGAGTTTTGTCAAGAGATTGACAAAACTCGGGAAGGGGCACGACTGCATAAAGTGCTCTCTAAGGACCCAGTTAACCCGGTGGGGATGCTAAGAACCCCACTGGGAAATATAACAAAAACTGCAGGGGAAACTGTGGAAGAATTAATCAGAACACATTTCCCTTCCAGTACTCTGAGGGAACTTGGGGGAGCAGACACTGAACCAATTGCCAAACTCTCCACAAGACGTGGTAAGTGGGAGGACTGGGAAGTGGCAAGGAGGATAGTAACTCCACGAAGGGTAAGATGGCCTATTGCCACATTTAAACCCTACAAATCTCCAGGTCCAGATGGGCTCTATCCTGTGCTGCTGCAGCAGGGAATGGATATGCTGGTGCTGGTACTTACTAAATTATACAGGCTATGAATTGCTCTAGGGCCTAGGGCATGTGCCGGCATCCTGGAAATCTAGTAAGGTGGTCTTTATACCTAAGCCCACCGGTAACCAATCGGAAGGGAAAGGATACAGACCTATTACACTCATGTCCTTTGTTCTTAAGGGACTTGAAAAACTGGTTGATAGGCATATTAGGGGAGAGGGGGGGGGGGTGATTTGGCCATAAAACCACTTCATTGGAACCAGTATGCTTATCAACCGGGGAAATCCTGCGAGGGAGCTCTCCATCGAGTGGTTGGTAGGATTGAGCAAAAAATCGCTAAGAAAGGTTGTGCCATAGGTGCCTTCCTCGACATTGAAGGGGCTTTCAATAACCCCTCAGTGGAGACGATGGTAAGTGGTGCAAGACGTCATGGAGTGGATGCGACCACTTGTGGTTGGATAAGTTCCATGATAACAAACAGAAGCATTTCTGTAGAGGTGGCAGGGGAGGTCAGAAGGGCGGAAACAAGTCTGGGCTGTGCACGGGGGGGGGGGGGTTCTCTCTCCTCTGTTGTGGTGCCTAGTGGTTGACAACCTTATTGAACTCCTGAATGAACAGGGGTACTTCTGTCTGGGATATGCGGACGACATAGTTGTTTTGATCCTGGGCAGATTCCCTGATACAGTCCTTGAGGTAATCAGAAATCCTCTACAACTGATTGAAGAGTGGTGTAATAAGGAGAACCTTAGGGTAAATCCGAAAAAGACTGCTCTTATTAACTTCACCAGACAGCGAAAAGATCTGACGACCAGGATGAATCGTTTGTTTGGTGAATACCTTGAGTTTGTGGGGGAGGTGAAGTACCTGGGAGTTACTCTGGATAGGAAACTCACCTGGAACCCACATCTTGAGAGGACAGTTAACAGGGCCAAAAGGGCACTGATGACAGTGAGAAGAATGGTGGGTAAGAAATGGGGACTGAAGCCATCAATGATGCACTGGATGTATCTGAGGGTGATAAGACCTATGATTACATATGGTGCTCTGGTGTGGTGGACAAAGGCCAACCAGGCACAGACAAGAGCTCAACTGAGCTCTATCCAGAGATTGGCTTGTCTGTGCACACTGGGAGCGATGTCAACTACACCTGGTGCAGCAATGGAAGTAATGCTTAACCTCCCCCCCCCTTGAGCTTGTCCTTAGGGGAGAGGCGAGGCTGGCGGCAAAGAAACCGTCTTGGAAATGGGCAGTGACCACATTACTCGGACGTTTGCACCTGACCAGGTCCACCAAACTATGATGGAATGGTCAGGGACATTAACATCGGGAGCTCAGATCTGGTACACAGATGGCTCCAAGATGGACTTCGGCACTGGAGCGGGGGTGTATTGTAAAAACCCAAGGGTAAACTAGTTTTTTCCTTGGGGAGGCATACCTCTGTCTTTCAGGCCGAAATATATGCTATAAATGCCTGTCTGGGAGAGATAGCGAGAAGGGGAACACACGGGACCCGGATTGCTATTTTCTCCGACAGTCAGGCAGCAATTAAGGCACTAAACGGACATGTGGTCACCTCGGCCATAGTCAGGGAGTGCCTAAATAACCTACATGCCCTGGCAAGGTACAATCAAATCAAGATAGGTTGGGTGCCAGGGCATAGAGGAATACTTTGAAATGAAGCAGCAGATGCGCTGGCCAGAGAGGGGTCTTCGACTCCCCTGATTGGACCGGAGCTTGCGGTAGGTATTTCCAAATCCATGGTCAAGATGGCAGTGCGAAGGTGGATGGCTGAAAGACACTGTGAGCACTGGATCAGGGCTGAAGGGATGAGACACAGTAAGCTAACCCTTAGGAAACCTTCCTTGGGGCTGCAGAAGAGTCTCGTCTATCTGTCTAGGCAGAAATTGAGGATAGCCACAGGTCTACTCACGGGACACGGTGGACTAAGGAAACATCTGCATAAAATGGGTATCTACAAAAATGAACCAGTGTGCAGATTATGCGGGCAGGAACTGGAGACTGCCACACACATTATTTACAGATGTGAAGCACTTGCCGAGAGGCGCTTCAACCTCTTTGGTGATGGAACAGCTCTGGTGGATGCTGAAGGTAAAACAATAGTCAGGAAACTCCTAAACCTGGTAAGAGGGAAGAGGCTATTTGACTAGATCAGGGAGGTAAGTACAATATACCTTAAGGTAGCAGTGCTTCGGGCAGTTTAAAACCAGCTCCCAAGTTAATAAAAAAAAGGACTAAGAAAACACCCTCTTTCTATAAAATATAGCACAATCGTTACATCACGTGTGCTGGCTCGACATCTGAAAAAACCTACTCTCTATTGGGATCATAAAGTGGCGGTACCTATTACTTTCTGTAAATATAGACGTTTTAATAAGGACTAAGAAAAAACTCTCTGCGGTAAAATATAGGACAATCGTTACATCCTGTCTGCTGGGACGACTTCTGAAGGAACCTATTCTCTATGGGGATTATAAAGTGACGGCTACCTATTGCTTTCTGTAAATGTAGGTGTTTAAATAAGGCCTAAGAAAAATCCCTCTTGCTGTAAAATATAGGACAATCGTTGCATCACGTCTGTTGGGACGACTTCTGAAGGAACCTATTCTCTATGGGGATTATAAAGTGACGGCTACCTATTATGATTTGTATATATAGGCGTTTTAATAAAGACTAAGAAAACCCCTCTTGCTTTAAAATATATGACAATAGTAACTACATTATGTGTGCTGGGCCGACATCTGAAGAAATCTACTCTCTATTGAGGTCGTCAATTGGCGGCTTTCTATAACTTTGTCTAAATGTATCCTTTTTTAAGGAGGTTTAAGAAACCCCCCCTGCTATAAAGTAAAGGACAATCGTTACATTACGTGTGCTGTATCTACATCTGAAAGAAACTTACTCTCTATTGAGATCATAAAGTGACGGCTACCTACTGCTCTCTCTAAATATTTGCGTTTTAATGAAGCCAAAGTCCCTATAAACCCTATTGCTATAAAATGTATGACAATCGTTACATTTCGTGTTCTGGGTCGACATCTAAAGAAACCTACTCTCTATTGGAACGTAGGTAGGCGTGTCAATTAGGACTAGGAAACAACCCTCTTGCTTAAATATATAGGGCAATCGTTACATCATGTGTTCTGGATCGTCATCGTAGGAAACATACTCTCTAATGGGGTCATTAAATGGCGGCTACCCATTATTTTCTCTAAATGTAGGCATTTTAGTGAGGTATAAGAAAAAATTCTCTTGCTATAAAATAAAGGACAATCGTTCCATCACATGGTCAGGGTCGACATCTGATGAAACCTCTCTATTTTGAACTTAAGTGGCAGTTATCTGTTACTTTCTCTAAATGTAATCGTTTTAATGAAGTCTAAGACAAAAAACTCTTGCTATAAAATATAGCACAATCGTTACATCACGTGTGCTGGGTCGACACCTGAAAAAACCTACTCTTTTGGGGTCATAAAGTAGTGGCCATATTAGTTTCTCTAAATGTAGACGTTTCAATTAGGACTAGGATAAAACCCTCTTGCTATAAAATATAGGACAATCTTTACATCAAGTGTGCTGGGTCAATATCTGAAGAAACCTACTCTCTATTGGGGTCATAAAGTAGTGGTCCTATTACTTTCTCTAAATGTAGACGTTTCAATTAGGACTAGGAAACAACCCTCTTGCTTAAATATATAGGGCAATCGTTACATCATGTGTAAGAAACATACTCTCTAATGGGATCATTAAATGGCGGCTACCCATTATTTTCTCTAAATGTAGGCATTTTAGTGAGGTATAAGAAAAAATTCTCTTGCTATAAAATAAAGGACAATCGTTCCATCACATGGTCAGGGTCGACATCTGATGAAACCTTCTCTCTATTTTGAACTTAAGTGGCAGTTATCTGTTACTTTCTCTAAATGTAATCGTTTTAATGAAGTCTAAGACAAAAACCTCTTGCTATAAAATATAGCACAATCGTTACATCACGTGTGCTGGGTCGACACCTGAAAAAACCTACTCTTTTGGGGTTATAAAGTAGTGGCCCTATTAGTTTCTCTAAATGTAGACGTTTCAATTAGGACTAGGATAAAACCCTCTTGCTATAAAATATAGGACAATCTTTACATCAAGTGTGCTGGGTCAATATCTGAAGAAACCTACTCTCTATTGGGGTCATAAAGTAGTGGTCCTATTACTTTCTCTAAATGTAGACGTTTCAATTAGGACTAGGAAAGAACCCTCTTGCTATAAAATATGACAATAGTTACACAAGTATGCTGGGTCGACATCTTTAGAATCCTACTCTCTATTTCGATCATGAGGTGGCGGCAACCTCTTACTTTTTCTAAATGTAGTCGTTTTATCAGGCCTAAGACAAAAAACCCTCTTGGTATAAAATATTGGACAATCGTTACATCATGTGTGCTGGGTCGACATCTGAAGAAACCAAATCTCTATTGGGATCATAAAGTGGCAGCTACCTGTTATTTTCTCTAAATGTAGGCGTTTTATTGAGGCCTAAGCAAAACCCATGTTGCTATAAAATATAGGACAATAGTTACATCATGTGTCCTGGGTCTACATCTGAAGAAACCTTCTCTCTATTGGGGTCAGACATTAGTGGTCCTATTACTTTCTCTAAATGTAGACCTTTCAATTAGGACTAGGAAAACCCCTGAGGCCTAAGACAAAAAACCCTCTTGATATAAAATATAGGACAATCGTTACATCACGTGGGCTAGGTCTACATATAAAAAAACCTACTTTCCATTGAACTCATAAATTGGCGGCTACCTATTACTTTCTCTAAATGTAGGCGTGTTCATAAGGACTAAGAAAAACCCCTCTTGCTATAAAATAAAGGACAATCGTTACATCGCGTGTGCAGGGTCGACATCTAAAGATACCTACTCGCTATTGAGATCATGCAGTGGCGGTTACCTATTACTCTCTGTAAAAGGAGGCAATTTATGAGGCCTGAGACAAAAAACCCTCTTGTTATAAAATATAGGACAATCGTTACATCACGTGAGCTGGGTCGACATCTGATGAAACCCACTCTCTATTGGGTACTTACAGTGGCAGCCAGTTACTTTCTCTAAATGTCAGTGTTTCAATGAGGCATTAAGAAAAACGTTCTTGCTATAAAATATAGGGTAATCCTTACATCACATGAGCTAGATCGAAAACTGAAGAAACCTCTTCTCTATTGGGATCATCAAGTGGCGGCAACCTATTACATTATATTATTGTAGGCGTTTTAATGAGGTCTAAGAAAAAAAGTTCTTGTTATAAAATATAGGGCAATCGTTACATCACATGTGTTGGGTCGACATCTAAAGAATCACAATCTCTATTGGGATCAATTGGCAGGAACCTGTTACTTTCTATAACTATAACCGTTTTAATGAGGCTTAAGAAAAACCCCTTCTTGCTGTAAAATATAGCACAACCGTTTCATCACGGGTCGACATCTGTATAAACGTACTCTCTATTGTGACCATGTGGCGGCTACCTATTAGTTTCTCTTCATGTAGACTTTACAATTAGAACTAGGAAAACACCCTCTAGCTATCTATAATAATGATCAATCATTACATCTCGTGTGCAGAGTCGGCATCTGAAGAAACGTACTCTCTCTTGTGATAAAGTGGAGGCTACTTATAACGTTCTCTAAATGTAGTGGTTATGAGGCCTACGAAAAAACGCACATGCTATAAAGTGTAGGAGAATCGGTATATTACGTGTGCTGAGTCAACATCTGAAGAAACCTACTCTGTTTTGGTATCATAAAGTGGCGGCTAAATACAACATGTAGGCGTTTTAATGATCCTAAAAAATACCCTCTTGCTATAAAGTATAGGACAAACGTTACATCACGTATGATGGTTCGGCATCTGAAGCAACCTACTCTCTATTGGGTTCATTATGTGGCGGCTACGTGCTACTTACTCTAAATGTAGGCGTTTTAATGAGGCCTTAGAAATAACCCTCTTGCTATATTGTATAGTGCAATCGTTACATCACTTGTTCTGGGTCGACATCTGAAGAAACCTACTCTCTATTGCGGTGATAAAGGGACGGCTATCTGTTACTTTCTCTAATTGTAGGCGTTTTAATGAGGCCTAAGACAAAAAACCCTTTTGTTTTAAAATATACGACAATCATTACATCACGTGTGCAGGGTCGACATCTGAAGAAACCTACTCTCTATTGCGGTGATAAAGTGGAAGCTACCTATAATTTTCTCTAAATGTATGCGTTTTAATGAGGCCTAAGAAAAAACCCTCTTTCTATAAAATATAGGACAATCATTACATCTCGTGTGCTGGTTCGACATCTGAAGAAACATACTCTCTATTGGGATAGTAGCGTGGCAGCTTCCTGTTACATTCTCTAAATGTAGGCGTTTTAATGATGCCTAAGGAAAAACCCTGTTGCTATAAAATATAAGGCAATCGTTACATCACGTGTTGAGTCTACATCTGAAGTAACCTACTTTCTATTGGGAGCATTAGACCTGGGAAAAACCCTCTTGCTATACAATATAGGACTTGACTTAGTGGAGAGGTGTAATCTGCGAGTGGAGGACGGGTGGAGCGGAGCTGTACGTATGTGGCTCCTTATAAACGGGAAGTCCAGGCAAATGTGTGAGTGCATGAAGGCGACTCAAAAAAAGGGGTTAGTCCTAGCGCTTGATGGGTTGTTATCTGCTCGGTTTTCGCCATGTCCATCCCTTGCGGACGGCTACAACCGCTCATCCAGGTTGGTTGTCTGGATGGGTACATACACCCGCGATCTGAAGGTGTTATGAGATCCGTGCCGATGTAGATTCGTTGCCGTCAGGGTTAGGATGGGGAACGGAGCCTCAGGGGAACCTGGTGCCACCCCTGAGTCCTTAAGTCGCCTTACCGCCGTAAGCGCGGCTCTGCGGCGGTGAAACTTTTTTTTTCCATAGTTGCTCGGGGGAATACACATGGCAAACAAAATGAAACCAATTTAACTGGTCAGGGCCTAGAACCTACTGAGAAATCTTTCCCAATGGATGTGGTTTCGGCCCCCTTAGAGACAGATGGAAAATCAGTTGCGAAGGCAACAGGAGGAGTGAGTGAGGCACAAAGAGGAAAGCACTCTGGCTTGCCTACCATGAGGAAACTAAGAAGGTGGAGGGGGAGGGCAGAGAACTACCACCACCCCCTTTGAGGAGACACCGGTCCAGGAAGCGAAAGGGTTTGACGGAGGCTGGGGCTAGAACCCGCCCTGTCGTCCCGGAAACTAGTGGATCTGGTAGAACCTTAACACTACAGGAGAAAGAGAGGGAAAGGAGTACTTCTGATCCTACTCCAGAGTCGGAGGCCAAGAGGAATAGACAGGTGTCTATGCCTGTTGGGTCGGGAGGGCCGTCTTTCAAGTCGATCTCCGCCAATTTACCGAGGGAACTAGTGACCTTTGGGGATAGTGAAGGCGTGAGGATGGAGATGGCAGCGTTCGACCACCTTAAGGGCACTGTCATGGACCAAATTTTGGACATTCCTAGTGGAGGTTTTGTTTCGCGGTTCAGGGACACGTACTTGAGGGATGGAGTCGCAGCATTTATTTGTGCTGAGGAGGACTCGGCAAAATGGCTGAGGGAAGTGGTACCGTCTGTTAAGTTCGAGGACAGGACTCAGGCAAGGCTAGTCCTGCCTAATGAATTGATCAATAGGGTGAAAGTGACGGTGCTCGTACCACCACTAAAAAGGGATGCAGAACCCAGAAATGGATATTTCGAAGTGGAGGATCCTACAGTGCATTGAGCGGGGACCTGCAAGCCTCCTCTGCCTAGGATTGGATGAGGTATCAGACAGACATCTCAAGGCAAGAGATGGGAAAGCCATCCTGGGGACTAGAGAGATCACTTCTAGGTGGACCTTTAAGGACCCGGAAGAGAAGGGCGAGAGGGAGAATCAGGAGAAGGCGTAGGGGTCAGTTGGATATGGCTGACCCTCAAGCAATGATCTTGCAAATTAACTTGCCCACAGTAAAAGCGCCTCGGTGGTCCTAACCATGTGCTTAAATGTGAGGCACACATTACCAGCAATTGCGCTGTGCAAGAACCGTGGCTGGCCAGGAACCGTATAAGGAGTCTGGCTGCAGCCGGGCGCACCAACGGAAGTGAGGAATATGAGGGGCATATGGCATGTGTGATAGTCAGAGGACTAGAAGCCACGCTGATTCAAGAATTCTCAACCAGGGACCTTGCGGTGGTTAGAATTCGAGGTAAGAGCGAGGCAAGTGAGAGCAGGAGTTCATCGTGGCCTCCACTTACTGCGCCCACTATAGAGAATCGCTCCCAGCAGAATTACGTAAGTTAGTTCGGTACTGCAGAGAGAGGAATATAGGAATCTTAGTGGGCTGTGATGCCAATTCTCATAATGAGGTGCGAGGCAGCACAGACACAAATGAGTGAGGCGAGGAGCTCCTCGCCTTCTTGATTGAAGAAAACCTTGTGGTTTTAAACACAGGTGTCGAGCCAACATTTGTCACTTCAAACAGAATGGAGGTATTAGATATCACCTTCTGTAATTGACAGATGGTAAGGTGGGTGCATGACTGGCAGGTTTCGGATGAGCCCTCCATGTCAGATCACCGGATCTTTACTGCTACGATGAGGGGAGTTGTCCTCCATGTGGTATGGCTTAGGAACCCGAGAACGAGAGACTGGGAAGGTTTTAAGTATTCGGTGAGGAGGGGGATGTCAGACTTCCGTGATAAATATTCATTCATTCATTATCCAACGCCCGTCTGTGGCAGTTGGGCTATTTGACGCCGAGCCTCCCAGTACCGAGCAGTGATGTCGTAAAGAGCATGGTTGAGTTTTGGGCAGGTGAGCAGGTAACTTGCCACCATAATTTCTGTGGAACAGAGTGGACACACGTCCGATTCGGCTATGCCAAGCCGGTGTAGGTGAGCCTGCAGATAGTCGTGACCGGTTTCCAGGCGGAACCTTGCAACAGCTTCACTTCTCTCCAGATGACCAGGTATGTGGCCTGGGATCGCTAAGTTTGCCCATATTTTGCCCGTGGATGCGTTTCTTAGTAGGTTCTTAGTGAGCCTGGATATGGTAGAGTCAATTTGGGATTTTGCTGCTTCAAGGGTTTGGAGAGTTTCAGGTTGCTCCTTCTCTGCTCCTTTTTTGGCCATTTCGTCCGCCTTCTCGTTTCCTGGAAGGCCCACGTGGCTGGGGACCCACTGTAGGCTGACATCCCAGCCCCTGCTAATAAGGTTGGCTAATTTCTTGCGGCAGTTCGAGGCATTCAGGCTTTCAGTGGGTTTGTTGTTGCTGAGGGCAGAGATTGCAGCCTGTGAGTCTATAAGAAACACAACACTGCTTGGTTGTAAGTTTAGCGCCTCAATATTATTGGCCGCCTCAGTGACAGCACATATTTCTCCCTCGAAGTTACTAGAGTTCCTGCCAACAGCTGAAGGTTGCTGGAAAAACCCGCAGTAGGATCCTGCCCCAGCAGAATTAGTTTCAGGTATGTTAGAACCGTCTGTGTAGACATGAAGCCATTCGTTACTCGGGTAAAGATTATGAATGGTTTCGAGAGCGTTTTTCCTTAGTTCTGTTGGGTTGGTCTCCTTTTTACTGCTTAAAGGGTTCAGCAGCTGAAGGTTTACTTTTGGCAGAGCGTCGACAACCTCAGTGAAACTTTGCAGTGGTGCTGGGCTCGGGGTGGAGATGTTATACTTCTCTCTTAGTGCTTCGGCGTGCACAAGGGGGGTGATTTGAGTTTTCAACCTCTGAGTTGCTGGTCTGTACCTACTCCAGTGACTGGAGTCTATTCGCCTAGCTCTTTCCCAAAATTTTAAAGTGCTTTTCTCCCTTCTGGATTCCAGGGGTTCTATATCTGCTTGTAACTGCATCGCCACTATGGGGGTGGATTTGGCACCTCCAGTGATCGTCCTTAGGGCATTGTTTTGGACCACGTCATATTTAGATAGAGTACTGTTAGAGGAGAGAGACACAACTTCGCTCCCATACTCCATCACTGGACGGACATATGTTTTGTAGGCCGTGCTTAGGACATCTTGTGTTGCCCCCCACTTGGTTGACGTCAATCGCTTCAGTAGATTGTTGCGCTTTTGTGCTTTTTCAGCCGTGGACCTTACATGGCTGTTGAAGGAAAGCCTGGTATCTAGTATAATGCCGAGATACCTCGATTGAGTTGTTTGCTGGAGGTTTGTGCCCCTGTATTGGACCTGAAATGTGCCTGGTTTAGTTGAGAGTGTAAATAGTTGGGCAGTGGTTTTCTCCACACTAACCTCCATTTTGTTTTGATTTGACCATTTTTCTAGGCTGATAAGTGCGGAGTTAGTTGCATCTTGGAGGCGTTGTATGCCGCTGCCTGTTGCCCATAAAACCACATCGTCAGCAAAAAAGAAACACTGCATTCCCAAAATTGATTCAATAGCCTGCTGAAGGTCGTCTATCATGACATTGAATAATAAACAGCTGAGCACCGCTCCCTGGGGAAGACCCTGTCGTAGTTGGCGGTAAGAAGATGTACTGCTTTGAAACTTGCACCTGATAAAGCGGTGAGATAAGAAGCTTTTGATCCACCTGAGCATGTTACCGGTCACTCCCCTGCGTTTCAGCTTATGTAGGAGCAAATGCAGCCAGATTTTGTCATATGCTGCTTTGAAATCAACGAAAACAGCGAGGGTTGATTGTTTATGGTTAAGCCCATCCTTGACCGCTTGTGTAAACTTGACGATTTGGTCTGTAGTGGATCTGTATTTGCGGAAGCCAGCTTGGTTGTCGCTTATTGCTCCGATGGTTTCCAGAAACTCGCGCAGTCTGCGTTCGATCATTTTTTCTGCCACCTTGCAACATACACTGGTGAGAGAGATGGGCCGATAACTAGACAGCAGGTTCGCAGCTTTCCCCTTTTTTAACAGTGATATTATCTCGGCTTTCCTCCATTGATGGGGGACTCTGGTCTTCCATGTGAGATTGATGTGTTTGAGGAAGGTTTGTTTTGCGGTTTCTCCTAGGTGGCGAACAAAATCGGGGAATATACCGTCAGGTCCCGCAGATTTGCCATTCTTCAAGCAAGCTAAAGCTAGCTCAAAGTCCTGAAGTGTAAAGGGGTTGTCAAATGGAGGGTGGTCGTTTTCTGCAGCTGTTTCTACCATGATACTCTTCCTCTCTTCTGATGTAACATGCAGCCTGCTGACAGCAGCATAGTGTTTGCATAGAGCGTTGGCTATTTGGTCTGGTTCTGTGAGCTTTCTACCACCTGTGGCGTTGTCATTAATCGGTTCCCAATGATGGCTTTATTTCTCGTTATTGAGGCTCGAGATGAATCTGTGTGCCTTGCTACCTTCTTTACGGAAATCTAGCTTAGATATGAAGGTTCTGTAAGCTGTTCTTTTGGCTTGTACTATGCCTTGTTTGAGAGTGGCTTGACGTTTTCTCAAGTCAACGCAGTCAATCATACTATTGGTGGTTTCCGCCTTTCGCCTAGCAATGTTTCTATTTGCTTTTAAATCGGTGAGGGACCCGGTCCAGAAGGCTTTGTACTTTTTGGCTTGCCCTCTCGGAATACTCGCCTTGGCGGCAGTCAGAATCCCTTCTACAAAACGTTGAGTGGATTTGTCGGGATTGGTATCAACTATGCTGTCCTTCAGAAGTGCGTCAGTTAGCTCCTTGAACATATCCCAGTTCGCTTTTTTTTAAATTCCAACGAGTAAGCTTAGGTCTGCTTTGTGGTTGTCGCTTTTTGCTTTTAATTTTTAAGCACAAAGTGCGGTGCCCGCACCCATCCATGGCGTCGTCAAGAGATTAGAACGCTCTTGTCATTAAGTTTGCGTGGACTAGGACGAGATCGGGAGTGCTTGAGTGCCCGGCAAAGGAAAGAAATGTTGGCTCGGTTGGGAGATGGGTCAGGTTTAAGACAGGTCATGTACCGTGATAAATATGGTACATCAAACGAACTGGAAAATACTGAGGCCTACATCAGGAATGCAATTTCCACGTCGTTTGAAGAAAATTGCCCTCTCTAGCGGATAAACACTGGGCGAGGTAAGCTTAAGTGGACCCGGCTAGCTGGCCTGAGCAACCGGGCGGGTCCACAGGTGGCGGATAGTGGGACGGCCTACAGAAATGTAGGTTACCTGTGAATAAGGTTTCTGAATAAGCAGGCCTGGACCAAGGCAATGGTTCAAAGGTGAGGAATTATCCCTCCTCGTCAGTCAACCGGTTGGGTGTGGTAGAAATAACTGCTCTGACTGGGGAGACTGGGGTACTTGGGAATTAAGTCCTCACAATGCTACTCTCACCTCCCAGGTGAACCAAGGGCAATGCGACGGTGAAGTATGGGCGGGAAACTACCCTAACGACACAGTTGTAAAAAAGAGAGTAAAGCAGACTGTTCGCTACAAGAGCAACAGTTAATAATGTCCTGAACTTGGGGTGTGCTTCAAGGTCAGTGACTGAATGTCCAATCCAAGGTGGAAGGCATCGTGCCGATGGATGAATGGCTGCAGGGTATAAAATGCAGTCGCACACGATCCCCTTGAGGAACCAGACAAAACCTCATTGTATGTTGTCTTGCCAGGGCAGTGGGGGCTCTGCTCTGGTCGACCGTTATTTCCCCCATACTCGTGGGACGTTAATGGACCAAGTAAGTAAAAGAATTGATTTTGAGACTGCACAGACAGCGGGAGCTAATGAGACGGCAAACCGTGAGTCTGTAGCAGATGTGTCAACGGCAACCATCACTGGGGGTGCGGGGGCGGCTGTCAAGCTGCCGACTGCAGAAACCAGTGAAGTGGCTGTAGAGTTGAGCACGCTGTCTAGTCCTGGGGCTGCTTTGCGGACCCAGGCAACTGCGAAGTAAGCAGAACAATGATCAAGATCCTCTAAGTGAAACTACAGCATAGCAGGGCGGCTAGTGCTGTCGTGTGTAGGATGCTGGACAGGGGAGAGATGGACTTGGTTCTCATCCAGGAGCCATGGATTTCTTTAGGACGAATATGCGGGCTGGCGACATCTGGAGGTAAGTTGTTGTACGATAAGGACTCCGGTGTTCCCAGGACGTGTATCCTGGTTAGGAGGGGGTTGAGTGCTTTTGTACTAACGGACCTCTGCTGCAGGGACATGATAGCAGTGATGGTGGAGCTGCGGGCGGAGGGGGGGATGAAGAGGCTGAACCTGGCCACTGCATATCTCCCCTTTGACTACGCGGGGGCTCTACCAACACAAGAGCTGAGTAGGCTGGTCGAGCACTGCGGGGCTGTGGATGAGGAGCTGCTGCTGGGGATGGATGCTAACTCCCATCACACTTCGTGGGGAAGTACAGGTACCAACACTAGAGGTGAGGAACTTTTAGCTTATCTTAGCTCTAAGAATTTACTAGTCTTAAATCAGGGGGAAGAGTCGACGTTTGTCACTAGGGCCACACAGGAGGTTCTGGACATTACGGTGGCATCGAACCAGATGGCTAGGTATGTACTAAACTGGCATGTGTCGGATGAATCATCTTCTTCTGACCACAGACATATTAGGTATGATATCTCCCTAAATCCAGCCATGCTTCGGCCAACCAGGGATCCAAGAAGAACAGACTGGGACTCCTACAGGAGGGATCTGGGTGTTCGGATTGAGGAGGCTGGATTGGAGTATGGTGGGAGGAGAGAGCTAGAAGACTCTGCCACATTTGTTGGCGAGGCTATAGTAGAATCCTTTACTGATAACTGCCCTCTCAGTGAGGGGAGAAAAGTAGGGGATCCGTCATGGTGGAACAAGAAGCTAGCCAAACTTCGGAAGACCACCAGGAGACTCTTTAATAGAGCAAAAAAAACGGGGAGTGGGACCAGTATAGGAAAACACTAACCGAATACAACAGGGCAATTAGAGAAGCACGCAGGAAGTCCTGGAAGGAGTTTTGTCAAGAGATTGACAAAACTCGGGAAGGGGCACGACTCCATAAAGTGCTCTCTAAGGACCTAGTTAATCCATTGGGGATGCTAAGAACCCCACTGGGAAATATAACAAAAACTGCAGGGGAAACTATGGAAGAATTAATCAGAACACATTTCCCTTCCAGTACTTTGAGGAAACTTGGAGGAGCAGACACTGAACCAGTTGCCAAACTCTCCACAAGACTTGGTAAGAGGGAGGACTGGGAAGTGGCAAGGAGGATAGTAACTCCACAAAGAGTAAGATGGGCTATTGGCACATTTAAACCCTACAAATCTCCAGGTCCAGATAGATGGGATCTATCCTGTGCTGCTGCAGCAGGGAATGGATATGCTGGTGCTGGTTACTAAATTATACAGGTTAAGCATTGCTCTAGGGCATGTGCCGGCAGCCTGGAAATCTAGTAAGGTGGTCTTTATACCTAAGCCCACCGGTAACCAATCGGAAGGGAAATGATACAGACCTATTACACTCATGTCCTTTGTTCTTAAGGGACTTGAAATACTGGTTGATAGGCATATTAGGGGGAGTGCTTTGGCCATAAAACCACTGCATTGGAACCAGTATGCTTATCAACCGGGGAAATCCTGGTTGGGAAATCAACCGAGGGAGCTCTCCATCAAGTGGTTGGTAGGATTGAGCATATGATCGCTAAGAAAGGTTGTGCCATAGGTGGCTTCCTCGACATTGAAGAGGCTTTCAATAACCCCTCAGTGGATACGATGGTAAGTGGTGCAAGACGTCATGGAGTGGATGCGACCACCTTTGGTTGGATAAGTTCCATGTTAACAAACAGAAGCATTTCTGTAGAGGTGGCAGGGGAGGTCAGAAGGGCGGAGACAAGTCTGGGCTGTGCAAAGGGAGGGGGGGTTCTCTCTCCTCTGTTGTGGTGCCTAGTGGTTGACAACCTTATTGAACTCCTGAATGAACAGGGGTACTTCTGCCTGGGATATGCGGACGTCATAGTTGTTCTGATCCTTGGCAGATTCCCTGATACAGTCCTTAAGGTAATCAGAAATCCTCTACGACTGATTGAAGAGTGGTGTAATAAGGAGAACCTTAGGGTAAATCCGAAAAAGACTGCTCTTATTAACTTCACCAGACAGCGAAAAGATCTGACGACCAGGATGCCTCGTTTGTTTGGTAAATACCTTGAGTTTGTGGGGCAGGTGAAGTACCTAGGAGTTACTCTGGACAGGAAACTCACCTGGAACCCACATCTTGAGAGGACAGTTAACAGGGCCAAAAGGGCAATGATGACAGTGAGAAGAATGGTGGGTAAGAAATGGGGACTGAAGCCATCAATGATGCACTGGATGTATCTGAGGGTGATAAGACCTATGATTGCCTATGGTGCTCTGGTGTGGTGGACAAAGGCCAACCAGGCACAGACAAGAGCTCAACTGAGCTCTATCCAGAGATTGGCTTGTCTGTGAACACTGGGAGCGATGTCAACTACACCTGGTGCAGCAATGGAAGTAATGCTTAACTTCCCCCCCCCCTTTGAGCTTGTCCTTAGGGGAGAGGCGAGGCTGGAGGCATGGAGATTGCGCAACTCGAACAACTGGGCTAACCTCCCAGATGTTTCGGGACATATGAGTATCTAGTGCGTGGTCGATGAACCCGTCTTGGAAATATGCAGCGACCACATTACACGAACGTTTGCACCTGACCAGGCCCACCATACTATGATGGAATGGTCAGGGACATTAACATCGGGAGCTCAGATCTGGTACACAGATGGCTCCAAGATGGACTTCGGCACTGGAATGGGGGTGTATTGTAAAAACCCAAGGGTAAAACTAGTTTTTTCCTTGGGGAGGCATACCTTTGTCTTTCAGGCCGAAATATATGCTATAAATGCCTGTCTGGAGAGATAGCGAGAAGGGGAACACACGGGACCCGGATTGCTATTTTCTCCGACAGTCAGGCAGCAATTAAGGCACTAAACGGACATGTGGTCACCTCGGCCATAGTCAGGGAGTGCCTAAATAACCTACAAGCCCTGGCAAGGCACAATCAAATCAAGATATGTTGGGTGCCAGGGCATAGGGGAATACTTGGAAATGAAGCCGCAGATGCGCTGGCCAGAGAGGGGTCTTCGATTCCCCTGATTGGACCGGAGCCTGCGGTAGGTATTTCCAAATCCATGGTCAAGATGGCAGTGCGAAGGTGGATGGCTGAAAGACACTGTGAGCACTAGATCAGGGCTGAAGGGATGAGATACAGTAAGCTAACCCTTAGGAAACCTTCCTTGGGGCTGCAGAAGAGTCTCATCTATCTGTCTAGGCAGGAACTGAGGATAGCCACAGGTCTACTCACGGGACACGGTGGACTAAGGAAACATCTGCATAAAATGGGTATCTACAAAGATGAACCAGTGTGCAGATTATGCGGGCAAGAACTGGAGACGGCCACACACGTCATTTATAGATGTGAAGCACTTGCCGAGAGGCGCTTCAACCTCTTTGGAGATAGCACAGCTCTGGAAGAGGATGCTGAAGGTAAAACACTAGTCAGGAAACTCCTAAACCTGGTAAGAGGGAAGGGGCTATTTGACTAGATCAGGGAGGTAAGTATAATATACCTTAAGGTAGCAGTGCTTTGGGCAGTTTAAAACCCGCTCCCAAGTCAAAGAAAAAAAAAGCTCAAGTGGAACAGTAAGCTAGAGGCAAGACGGAAAGAGACTAGAAGGCTCTTTAATAGAGCAAGGTAAAAGAATACAGTGGAGACCTGGCAGGCATATAAAAACAGCCATTGTCTCTATAAAAATCTCATAAAAGAGATTAAACGTGCTTCTTGGGAAAAATGGTGCTCAGGGTGAAGCACACTGAGTGACACTGCTAGACTGTTTAAGGTTTAGCAGATGGACCGAGGGGAGAGCTTAAGTTTGTCAAGAAGACTGGTGGTAGCTTTACTGAGACCCCGGAGGAAACCCTGCGTCTGCTGATGAGTAACAGTTTTCCCGATATTAGACCGGTAGGGGACGGTGTATAAAACCTCCGCCGTACTGTGCTAAGGGCGGACTAGAATATTGCTGGGCAGGTGATCTCAGCGCAAAAGGTGAGAGAGGCGATTCTGTCTTTTGAGCCTTTTAAAGCGCCTGGATTATATAATATTACTCCAGCATTACTGCAGAATTGCTTGGAGGAAATTATAGGGCCACTGACGGGATTACTCAGGGGCTGTGTTGCCCTAGGTTACACGCCCGGGCAGTGGCTCAAAACGAAAGTTATCTTTATCCCCAAACCGGGGAGGAAAGGTTACACAGAGGTTTAGGACTTCAGACCTATAAGCCTTACATCTTTCTTGTTAAAGGCACTGGAAATGCTGGTGGACCACTATTTGAAGGAGAGGCCTCTGAAGCAGTATCCGCTTCATCAGGACTAACAGGCCTACCGAACTGGTAGGTCGGTGGAGAATGCGCTGCTGTCGGTTGTGGACTTTATTGAGGGTCAGATCAACAACAAGGGAATATGTATTGAGGCTTTTTATGATGTGGAAAGGGCTTTTAATAGTACCTCTAGACTGGCCATCAAGAGAGCAGCTAAGGATCACGGGATAACTGACGGAATTATAAATTGGATTATGAGTTCCTTGGAAAACCGTATAAGTACTGCATCCTGGATGGAGTGTAAGATAAATGGGATGGTTTCGAAGGGCTGCCCGCAGGGTAGGGTGCCTGCTGTGGATCCTTGTCGTGAAAGGTCTACTAAGGACGCTCAGTGGAATGGGTGTCAAGTGGTAGGATATGCGGACGACATAGCTATCCTTGTTAAGGGGGCCATTTGAAGAGGTCCTCAAAGACCTGCTCCAAGAAGCACTCAAGGTAACAGAAGCATGGTGCAGGAAAAAAGCACTATGCATTCAAGGAGAGAAATTTGTGGTACTCATCTTCACTAAGCGTTATAAAACTAAATCGCTGGAGATGATGGAAATTGGTAATACCAAAATAAATCTATGTTTAGAGCGCTAAATATCTGGGAGTTATTCTGGATAGAAAGCTACTCTGGCGTGAGCACTTGGAGGATAAGTGCAAAAAAGCCATAGCTACGTTCTGGCAATGCAGAAGAGCGATAGGCATGAGATGGGGTTTGGGTCCACGTCAGATAAACTGGATTTATTCTGCCATTGTAATGCCGAAGTTGGTCTTTGCCTCAATCGTCTGGGGGGACAGGCCACAGAAAGAAACAAGTCAAAGAGTGTTGGACCGTGTGCAGGGGCTCTTCCTTAGAGGCATAACACCTACAAGGAGGAGCACACCATGTGTGGCCATGAGGGTTATGTTGGGTTTTCCATCTTTAAGTCTTCAAATTAGGATGGAGGCAATGAAAACTGCATACCGGCTATGTTGTACCGGGCTGTGGAAGACAAGTAGCAAACGTCATAAACAGCTATTTGGTGATTCACTGAAGGAGCTCTGGATAGAACTTCAAGATAAGATACTGTCACTTAAAAGGGAAAAAGGAAATTACAAAGTTTATATTCCTGCTAGAGAGGCATGGGCACAGTGTAGACCCAAACATGGTGAAATCTGGTTCACGGATGGGTCCAAGATAAAGGAAGGAGTAGGAGCAGGATTTAGTGGACCGAGACACCAAGACAGATTTTGACATCGCCTGGAAGATTACAACTCTGTTTTCCAGGCGGAGGTGCTCGCGATCAAACTATGTGCTGAGGAAATAATAGGGTCTGGCCAGAGGGGCAAGTCCATCTGGATTTGCTAGGACAGTCAGGCTGCTCTGAAGGCTTTAGGTAAGGCTAGTGCCAGCTCTATTCTGGTTGCTGAGACTATAGCTTCTCTAGCAGAGCTGAGTAAGTTTAATTCGCTCAACCTAACCTTGATTCCAGGACATTCTGGCTGGATAGGGAATAAGAGAGCTGATGCCTTAGCAAAACAAGGGTGTATACACTGGACATGAACACTGGTTCTGAGTCAAAATATGAAGTCAATCTATTCTCTATGGGGTTCACAAAATGGTGGCTACATGTTACTTTCTTTAAATGTAGGAATTTTACATAAGCCTACCACAAAACGCATCTAGGTAGGAAATTTATGAGAATCGTTGCATCACGTATGCCAGGTCAATATCTGAAGTAAACCCTAACAGAGAATACTCTATTAGGGTCATAAAGTGATTGCTACCTGTTACTTTCTTTAAATGTAGGAGTTTTACATAGACATGCTAAATAAAAACTTCTTGGTAGAAAATCAGGACTTTCATCTGATCACGTGTGCTTTGTCGACAACTGAAGTAAACTTATTCTCTATTGGGGTCATAAAGTGACGGCTACCTGTTACTGTCTTTAAGTGTAGGAGTTTTGCATAGGGTTGCCATTAAAGATAAAATTAGCTCTAATGCAATATAAACTCACCAAGGCACAAACTAGGGAACGTGATACTTAGAACCTATAAAGTTAGAATTACAATCCTAAACAATGGGTTCCATGATATCTGTTATTTAATTAAACCTATCTATTACATAAGTGGAGGAGCATGTAAGTATGTAGGTTATTTTCACTTGGTATGTGGGAGTTATATGGGAAATATATTTATCCTACATGAAAGGATTACAGACCTACCATTAGGTACAAAATTGAATTATTCTTGGAATTGGGACCTAAAGTAGCCACCTCTCTCTCATACAAACATGTATATCCCACTTTCTAAAATGCCAATGAAAATGATAGGTTGTATTATAATTCTACACAGTAGAGCAGTAGCTCCCAACTTTTTCCATTTAACATATCCCTAAAAATATTTTCCAATGAAAAGTATTCATTGACGTGGTTAAAACAAGGAGTGGTTGCCTGACTACCTTGTAAGTATTGGTAAAGCGAGGGCAACCGTGTATACTGTGTGCAACAAGACAGACCTGAAAGTTTCCTATTATCAAATCGTAGACATTTTAATTATAAAATTATTTTTTAAGATCTAGTTATTTAATGAATGAATTTAAACTGATTTCTGAAATAAATACCATATTCTACATGTATTTAAATTTATTATTTATTTTAATAGTCTTCAAATTTGGAATAGGCTATATATATTATAAAATAAACCCGTGTTGTGTGCCAACACTACAGCAAAACATTTGCTCAGTTAGTGGAGTCACCTTAAACATGCCACTATTTTTGCCATGTTACGAAATAAAATTATAAAAAATATTAATTGGAATTTATTATTTTTTTAATGTTATGATATAATTAATTTATTGTTGGATGCTAAATCTGTATTTTGAACAGAATAAAATTAACCGTTTCAGCCCCAAATTATGTTTCACTGTCAGACAAAAATAATAAATAGCACACCTTCTTCTAGTACATAATGAAAAAATATATTTTTTAAAATTTATACCTACCCTGTTTTCCAAAATCAACTGTTGCCATATGGCATCTTTGTTCACTTTAATGTCACTAGAAATTTTGAACTATTATCACTTTAAGTTCTTAAGGTCTTATTTACTTGTTTAAAAATTACTGATATTGCATGAAATAAAATAAATTAAATTAATTATTGCTATTAAACTAATTAAAATATAGTTACACAAAATGTTTATTCTACTTGTTGTAAAATTTATAAAAACAAATTTTGTCTTTAGTAAGACACAAAGAAACATTGAATTTTTCACATTTCATTCTTGAATATGCAGTAATACAAAATTTACAACACAGCTTTGGCTCTAAATGTTGTGGCCAATGTTCCACCTGGTCATATCTTTAACAACCTTGATTTGGGCGTGGTGCTACCATTCTCCGTTTTTGTGGCTACGTTGATGCTACTGGGGAAAGAAATTGATGGCCTCTTTTCTTTGAAATAATCTTGTTGGCTCTCATCGAGACATTGCATATAGAAGCTGCAGCAGAGGATGATGTACAGCAACTTTTATTGCTTCTTGTAATCTCAATATTTCCTGGTAGAATTTTAGTTTTGTGAAAATGATAATATAAAACTATTTTTTAAGACCTAGTTATTTAATGCAAGAATTTAAACTGATTTCTGAAATAAATACCATCAACGGAACCTTTGCTCGGTTAGTAGAGTCAGTTTTAACATGCCACTGTTTTGGTCATGTTACAAAATAAAATTATAAAAGTTAAAATTTATTATTTTAAAAAAATATTATTATTTTATAAATTTATTGTTTGGGACTAAATCTGTATTTTGAACAGATTAAAATTAATGACAGATTTTCTGGATGTAATAATCAAACAAACATAACTGATTAGTTATTAAATTGAAACTTAATATACTAAAGTTATTAATTAATTATTTCCATTTTGAAATCTTTAAAATTGATGAAATGCCAGCTAGTTTCATCGCTAAAACAAACAGAAAAGAACTCTATATAAATTATTAATTGTTAGTTTAAAATCTAATATCATCTTACAAAACTTATATTAATTTTATCTCTAGGTGTGGGCATCATGGATTTCAATTTAATAAATTCAGTTATTATGCAGTTTTTGGAATTTGCTTGTTGGCTTTTAATTGAATTTTACAAAAATTGAATTTTTATTAACTAATTAACTGGTACTTATTTCCAGTAGCTTGGACAATCATCAGAGTTCCCGTGTGTTGGCGTCGTGATCCATTTTGTATCCAAGGAAGTGTTCTTATTACTCCATCTCCGGCTTCCAGAGTCAGACTCCTTCTCCAGCCCCTCGACTGCCAAACTCAACTGACCTTGATTCCTCGACTCCTTGTTCACTCCTTCCTTCCATAGCTTTCCTGTCTCCTATATTCTTTGCCGATCATTTTCCTTCTTCTAATTTTAGCCAATCCTGCTCTGTATTCTATTTTTTCGTCTTAATTTCTTTGACCCTCTTTGCACGTGTCTATTTTTGGAAAGTACAGCTTTCGCCGACAAAGAATCTAATTTTTTGACAAAAAAAAGGCTTATACAAACGGCTTATAGGTATACTTACTGATATATATACATATATAATCAGTATATATTATATATATAAACTTATATATTTATATAAGTAAAGGCCTACTTATATATTATAGTATTATGTAAGTAAATACAAAGAATCTACTTTGGTATACTTATGGGTTTCTGCTAAGTATCTAATTTGGTATTTGCTAAGGGCTTATGGGTAGAGGCCTATTTACTGACTATATAAATAAATATATATTGTAAACCTTGAATGAAATTCTTTTCCTTATATACATATATATATATATATATATATATATATATATATATATATATATATATATATATATGTATATATATATATATATATATATATATATGTATGTATATATTTAATAAATTAAATAATCATTAGATCAAATCAATTATCTAATCATTAGAAAATTATTTTCCTGAAGATACTGGTACTACTTTATCGGCGAAAAGCTTTGAATAAATATATCCATTAAAAGTATTTTTGTTTTTGAAATATTTTAAATTTATTAACTATATTACAAGAAAACATATCACCATATTTAATATAATTTGTATATATATATATATAAAGGCTATATATAATATTATTATGTAAGTAAAAATTTTTAACTTAAGTGTTAAAATGATGTAAAATGGCAAATAAATCTAAAAATTTTGCCTTGAGATATAAATTATATTCACAAATTATACCCCCAGAATATCAGTAACTCTCCAGGAAAGATTCTCTTTTGTTGTGCTTACTGCTCGAACTTATTTTTTAATTCAATTTTTCATTCTTGAATTTTGTAGTCCATTACGTTTGGTGAATCTTATTAATCACTTGAACAATAGTTTATGACTATCCGAACTTGAATTTTTCAGGTAAAAGGTCAAATGAAACTATCTGTTTTGCTCCTTAGGAAAGTCCTAAACCTTCACTGTGATTTTATATGCACAGGGTATTTGAAAGCTAAACAAAATCTTTTGCTAACAAAAAAAATCGTTATTATATTGTATAGCTCTTTTAGTTTCTGCTTAAAGCATGCATCAGATCAAGAATAGAAAAATATATTTTTGACTACTGTGAAATATTAAAATTACAATTAAAGTTAAAATATTTAAAAGTGTTTAGTGATTACCAGTAGCTCACGTGAAAATGGAATCAACAAATATAAAATAATATTTCTGCAACCATTATATTCAAGATTCTTGTTAGATTTTACCAATAATGATTGTTGATTTAAATCACATGATATAACTGTGATATATAAGTAGCCTTATTGGATGTGGTAGCATCCCAGTAGCATCCGTGAGACAAGTAGCCTCACGGAACCAAGGATGTGATGGTTAGGCGAGTGACGGATATCAGAAATAACTTCGGAACATTACATTCAACCTATAAATAACAAAACGTTTACTGTAATTCAATGCTAGATGAGATTCTGGTGAAACGTCCGAATTGCGTTCTTATGGACTACGAAATGAATGTACTCTGGGCAATAGCTATTCATCATATTTAAAACACAAAGTGGATGCTATTTCTAATTAAAGTTAGAATATGCCACACAACTGATGCGCCAAATGTAACATAACTCAATGCTTATTATTTACATTGACTTTTTACATAGTTAGTATACCCTAAAATAAAAATAATACTTTATCTTAGTTAACACTGAAAATATCGATTTTCATATATTTTTTAATAAGCTTTCTGGTGTTTTTAGTCTATATTTTAATAATGAATTTCAATTCAAAATATTTCACTGCTAAAATTTTTAAAGAAAAATAACTCATTTTTAACTCAAGAGGAAATTCTTACTTGTGAGTTCTCAAGTCACAACTTTGAATATAAATGCTGCTGGCTTAAGTGGAGATAACCTCCTAATACCAAGTATTGATTGTACAGTCAGCAACTGTTTGAACCTAATTGTTTTTTTTCTGTAAATTAGGAAGTTTAGATTTGCTGAGAGACTGTGGACATAGTGTCTATTGGAACAAATACGAGTTTGAATCCATATGTAGAATTTTTTTGCCTTTACAGACATAAAGGATACACCATGATTGAAAATACCAACCACGGTCTTTACACTTTTTAAAAAAGGCATTTTTTCATCAGATTTTGGAAATGGTGTATTAAGTCTTCATAGAATAGTTTTATTGTTTAACTATCTAGATGTGCAGGCTACAGCCTTTTTTTTGTTTATAACTCAATTCCTAGACAGAGTAGAGAGGAGACAACTTCTCAATTCTGCCTACTCAGTTTGTGTTTGTCACTGAGAAATGGTTTGTATCTTTACTGTTAACAAAGTTATTTAGACTACACCTGTAGCTTGCTTGACCTTTGGTGTTATGAACATGCGCATGTGCGCACGCACGCACTCACACACACACACATATATATATTAAATATGGTGATATGTTTTCTTGTAATATAGTTAATAAGTGAAAAATATTTCAAAAACAAGAATACTTTTAATGAATATATTTATTCAAAGCTTTTTGCCGATAAAATAGTACCAGCATCTTCAGGAAAATAATTATCTAATAAAATATTTTTACAAAATTAAACCATATGTGCTACAAACGACCATATGTTTATAAGTATTGCACTTTATGTAATTTTTTCTATAACATCAATGACCTTATAAATAGTTTGGTGCCTTGATCTCACTTGAATTTGTTCATCAATTAATTTGTCTTTAACTTTATGCTTATAAATTTCCAATGTTTCAAATATATTCATTTTTAATCCTTTATTTATTTCTTTTATTAGGTTCATATTTTCTATTTCCGGAAACTCGTGTCCATTATTAATACAATGAAAAGCTAAATTTGATTTGTATATGTTTGGTTTGATATAAGCGTTTAAATGTTCTTTGAATCTTTCTTTTAATTTCTTTTTTGTTTTTCCTACATATAATTTATTACAAGTTTGACATTTTATATTATATACTCCATTTCTTTCGTGCATATTATTTTGATTTTTATTGTTTATTCAATTATTAATTTCATTATCAGTTTTATATGTAATTTGTAAATTTGTTTCTTTAAATAATCTTGTAATTTTATTTATTTAGTTACCAGTGAATGTAAATGTCCAAATATTTTCTCTCTTATTAGGTACAAAGTTATTTTCGAGTTTCTGTTTTCTTATTATATTATTATTTAATTTATCTATAGTTTTTCTTTTATAAATCATAAAATAAATTATCTATAGTTATCCATTTTCTAAACCAATTTGATACATTATATTTTTCTCTGATCTGATATATATATATATATATATATATATATATAAAACTAAGGATAAATTTTAAAATGTATTACTTAATTTTAAAATTATACTTGATTGCCCAAATGTACACTTGAGGAAGAGAAACATTGTTCTACATTTACCTAAATACAAAAATAAATCTATAAAAGCAGAAACTGAGCTTGAATATTTTGATCTACTTGACAATAAAATTATAAGTATTATTGTAGCTGGTACAAACACTTGAAAACTCCTTAGAATGGAAGATCCCCAATCAGTACATTTTGTTATAAAGAATAAAGTAGGGTCCTGCTACAGATGCAGGATAGAGAATACTGGAAGTTCTGTCACATTTGTGGATGTAAGATTTGACCTCACCATACAATACTAATTTGTGATTTTTATGAAAAATGTCCAACAGTAAAATATTGAATATGACTTTTGAAATATTCTTTTTTTAAGTGTAACTTATCAAAAACATTGTACTTCTTACAAAAATATTATTTTAAAATACACTCGTATATATTTTTCTGTAATAATATTGTAATAAATACGTGTAACAATTAAATTATCTATGTAATTACCTATACCCTAAACCGTTTCTTAGTAGTTTAGGTGCAGATTTCTTTTATGGTAAAAATATAAGTATTTAGATACTAAGAAAATATTTTTTTTTAACTTATAGAAATTGCCTTTTTTTAAAATTAGTTCACCAAATTATAAAATATATCAGTCTGAAAAATAATAAAAAAACTAATGTAAATAATAATTTATTTATAAAGACAGATTGTTCCATAGCGGTGACCCATATGCCCTAATGAGTTACTTTCAAAGGGGAAAATAAATAACTACCATATTTTTGCAGTAAACCAATGTCAAGAAATGATGATAATCAAGAATAAAAATAGCATACAGAGAATATATGCCATTGAAAAAAATACATAATTTATACATTCTCAATAACTGCTTCACTCTAAAAAGGGTTCACTGATTTTTGGGCTTATTGAACAATTTTCCCCCTTAAATAGTTTTATTCAGAGTTCTAAAACATTCTAATTGAGGTGCAAACAGATTTTGTATCCTCAGTTTATTATACAATTATTCATTCAGTCATGCATTGATTATAGCTATATAACCTATTCTTCTAATTATACTAATTTCAAAACCAAACTACTCGGCATTCAAAATAGTATTTTCATGAAGGTAATTATGAAAGTGTGCGTTTTCAACTGCTCCATTGATCACACAAACAAAACATTATTAGGAATTTAAAACTATAACCACGACTGAACAATGTTTGAACATAATTGATATTAAAAGAAAGTGCTACATTTTTATTTCTATATATCCCATTAATTAAACGTGTTAGTCACTTGTACATTTTTGTTTTGAAAGTCTGCTATCATTTATGTATACACAAACAAAATACGACAGTTTAAAACTGTGGATAAACTCTCATAATCAAAGGTAAACCTATTGCAAACAGTATGACCAAAAAGGTTGGACTTATGTTTTAAAATTATCATTAACACTAAATTAAAGTGTAAATACACAAATAATGACTAATTCCTCAAAACATAATCAATCACTATTAAATTATTTTAAACACATAACAATATTTTTATAAATATCAACTTGCAATTTTGTAGAAAATGCCCAAATTTAATAATTTTTACTGATAGTTTTAAAATGGAAAATGGGGGTTAGACGATATGAAACAGTTTTAGATTGCCCACATATTCCAAAGGTGTTTCATTTGAACTGTTTAACATTTTCAAAGCTCTATCTAAGTTTATTTTGAACTCTCTGTATTCCCTTGTTTTTTCCACCTCCAAAAGCGCTCTTTATGATAAGTTCTAAGAATTCTTTAGTTGAAAACACGTTATGTTGAATTAAGTTACAGAGGTGGCAAGACAGGAACAAGTTGCGTGGCTTAAGCTGTGCCATCAATAATTTTAGAGAAGAGGGCAACATATAAATTTTTTATTTTGATTATTTTTAAACACAGCTTTTTTATATTTTTACACAATCTTATAACATTTTCTTTATTAATTAATTTTATTTTGAAATGAATGAGTCTCACTCTAAAAGAAATAAATTAATCTCTTCTGGGGCGTATTACTAATGCTAAGATTTAAAAAAGAGGAACAGAGGAGCATGAATATCAAATAGGTTTGCTATTAAAGAATTGAAAATTAAGATTTTTATTTTTTTTACAAATTGTAACTGTATTGTGACCTTTTTATTTAAAAAGGAAGTATGGTATAAAGAATTCATGAAGTTTGGGTCAACAAATAAACGTTAGTGGGTTTATACATAAGAGTCTTTAGAACAGATTTTTACCCCTGGGTGTTTTAAGGTATCATTTACTTCAGTCTTGTTTACCAATCAGAAGTAAAATGACAGTTTAACATGTGGTTTCTGATTTTGTGTCCAAAGCAAGACATGTACTTACTGTCAGTGATAAAGTATGTTTATTCAGCTGTAGGAAACTGAGGGATATCAAGATACATAAACTTACAGTTCTAATTTCTTTGTAGTGGTAGAGAAGAAATGTGTTATTCATCTTTACATTAAATATTATATGTTACCCCATGAATTTTGTATGCAACATGAAAACTACTACACTGGTTCTCAGGATAATACCAGTCCTACGTAAGACATTAAACAGCAGCTTCAATAAAACAAAAAATAAAATTATAACAAAATGAAAAAAAATCCTCACCCAACCACTCAACACAATAATACAAACTACTCCCCACCCTTCTGCAAAATAGCCACAAATAAAGATGAAACACCCACATTAAATAAAAAATGGCATGTAAAAGCTGCAACACTTAAAAACACAACAATAAAACCACAAAAACAATATATAAGAATTAAACAAAATTACATGTTGACTGCCTCAATGTGATACAAAATCACATAAAACAGGACAAAAGTTTCAGACGAAACAGGTTAAATTTTACCACTAACTACAATAAACATCCCAAAGCCATCTAAAATACACAATCAAAATCAAGCTTCAGCACATATATACAAAACATATTACACACATGTACAAGCATAAACCTACCAATTCCTAACACCATAAGCTAAAGCTAAAAATGTAGCAAGCAATATTTTTCAACCAAATGTTGAAATATATAAACATATAGAACTATGTCATCCATATTCTCTTCTGTGCCTACACATTGGACCCCTGATATTATTTTTTTAACAAAAATAATAATTTCAACTTATTGCAATTTTGAACAGAATGTAATTTTGTTGCATACCGTCTACTTTATTTTCTTTAAATGTATTAATTTATGTAAATTAAGTAAATACGGTTTAATAGATTATGTTCCCTTAATATATTTTTTGTTTTCTAATTTTCTTCTCTTTTTGATCAGAGTGTTAACTTCTATATCAAATAAATTGTAAAACTTATGGCTAATACCAGCAAAAAATTCTGTTTAACACATTTCAAGCTTAAACAAACAAACACTTATACTTATTACACAGCATTAATGTTAGATGTGATGAATGAAAAGGTAAAACAATACTCATAATTCTTGCTGAGGAAAGGTTTTATTTTTTACACTACACAGAATGTTATAATTAAGGAATGGTTTGATGAAGTTCATAATGTGGATGAGAGATTCAGAAAGCATCTTTAATATTTTGCAATTGTCGTATTGCAAGATCAACAGGAAGATCAAAATGGAACTGGTTCAATTTGTCTAAACTGATAAAACTGTCTTCAAAACCTATAGAACACACAAGATTACTTACGAATGTATATTTATTACAATAAACAAAACATTTTGTTTACTCTAATAACTATATTCTTCTATTTGAAATAATCTTATATTATTGATTATTTATACTAAGATCAAACACACACACACACACACACACACACACACACACACACACACATATATATATATATATATATATATATATATATATATATATATATATATGAAGTTAATATATTACTATTGTAGTAATTTTATCCACCATTAAGTGTAATGATTTTACCTTGTGAGATTCGACAATGGTCAAGTGACCGAAAGGTGCCTCATCACACGAGGTAAAATTATTGCACTTAATGGTGGATAAAATTACTACAATAGTAATATATTAACTTCATAAGTCAGTGCAACGGAAAAACAATGGATAACGTAAAATATCAAGAATATATATATATATATATATATATATATATATATATATATATATATATATATATATATATATAGGAATTTTTGGACTTGATAGGAGACTGACTTACCTAAAGGCAATAGTCCAAAACTGCAATCTCTATGGAAATAAGCACATATAAAACACTTAATACACTTTTATTTGAAATATTTCGATCAACATGATCTTCTTCAGTCAAGAAAGAGAAAAAAAAAAAAAAAACTTTTTTTTTTTTTTTTTTTTTTTTTTCTCTTTCTTGACTGAAGAAGATCATGTTGATCGAAATATTTCAAATAAAAGTGTATTAAGTGCTTATTTCCAAAGAGATTGCAGTTTTGGACTATTGCCTTTAGGTAAGTCTGTCAGTCTCCTATCAAGTCTAAAAATTCCTAAATAAGCTTTAAGCTCTACTAGAACTAACCTATATATATATATATATATATATATATATATATATATATATATATATATATATATATATATATACACATATAAAGCCAAGTCTCGATAATTCAAGGTAGATGGGACCGAGACCCCTCAGATTGCAAGGAAATACGTTCCTGTGCATTAGAAAATATAGGAGTTGTAATGAACCCTTATAATGTAGATAATTAAAAATGCACTAAATGAATTTATAGAACATTATATGAACATTTCTTGGAAGCAAGGCTCATTTCCTCAACATACCATATTGATATGAACATTTCTTGAAATGCCCAACACATTTCTTTAGCATAGGCCTACCGTATAGTTATAAACATTTCTTGGAAGCCCGATTCATTTCCTTTGCATACCCTATTGAAATGAACATTTCTTAAAAGCCTGACTCATTACCTTAGCATACAGTATTGATATAAACATTTCTTGGAAGCCCGTTTCATTTCCTCTGCATGCAGTACTAATATAAAAGTTTCTTGGAAATCAGACTTATTTCCTTTGCATACAGTATTGATATAAACATTTTTCAGAAGTTTGACTCATTTCTTTGCATACCGTACGCCTATTAACATTTCTTGGAAGCCCGATTCATCATTTTCTTTCAAAATGATAAAATAGGATTTAATAGAAATAGGCTTGAATTTAACAGAACCTCGAAATATCGGGACTCGGAATATATATATATATAAAGTTGAGCTTCTGCATAGAGAAATCGATTATACAGATAAAAAATTCAGTATATAGAGGTATTCGTTAATGAGAAGGCGTCTTGCCAAGAATATTCCCAACCTATCTTACTGTTCAACAAGATTCAACGTACAGTCGCAAACCCAACACAGTATAATATCGTGGGCATTTGTAAGGTAGTATATCATCGTTAGGATGGAATAACATTTTATAATGTTTCAATTAACAGTGTCTCAAGATTTAAGTAGTTGAAAATCTAAAAATGTTTCATGAATCTGTAAAGAATGTTTCTTTTCCCCTTTTTTAGGTATCAATATGAAACTATACAGTATGTACAGACTATTAAGTTATTATGATGAGTAATCTAATGCTAATAAAAAAATATTGTATAAATTTGATAGTGAATGAGTGTACTTATAAATGTAATTCATTTCCAAGAATCATAACTCGAAGCTACAGTACTAAATTTGAATCAAAAGGCACTCAGTACATTAATTTATTAGCTGCCTTTATTAATTTAAATACAGCACACATTCAACACAAACTGTACTATACACTACACAAGTTATAATCAGAGCAAAAACATTAAATGAAACACAAATTAATACAAAAAGACTTTCATTTATAGTGTTTGAAGTTTTACTTGAAAAAGTGAGTAATGTTTTGTTGCACTTTACATTAAATAAAACTTCACGTTCAATGAATGTTTCACATTCAAATGTTCTTTGGTACAATATCTTCTATTTGAAATCCTCGCCTAACGATTTTGAAAACTTATAAAACTTCATTGTAAGTAGGGTTCTTCTCTTCAGGTTCATCATCACAGTAATTGTCACAGTCGTCATAATTTTCTTTCAAAAGTTCATTTGGGTTTATTTCGATGACTTCGTCATTTGGAAAATCGGAAATAGCAACATTTTCGTCTACAAATAGAATGTTCAAAAGGTACATCATCACCTACATTCACTGAACTTTTCAGAAAATGTAATTGATTTTTTAATTCACTGGGACGATTAAATCCAGCTTTGGAGGAACAATTAGAAACTGTTGTTTTCCATTCCTCATTTGTCCACACTTTTACCAATTCAGTAATGCAGTCTTTTAGATTTACAATGTCTTTGGTTATGACTTCATTGTTCTCTACTTTAGTCACAGTCTTTTTAAAAATTCTTTTTCTTCTATAGTGTAATTGTTTATAACTCCCTGAATGAGGGGTTGTAGTATTGAAGTTACATGCGGTGGAAAGAAAACCACATTCACATTCATTAATTTAGAATTAATGTTGTGCAGATGTACATGGCAGTTATCTATAAAGAGTGCAATTTTTCTTTTCTCTTTGGAAATCTGCTTGTCCAGCTATAGCACCCATTCAATAAAAATTTTGCACGTCATCCACACCTTTTTATTAAATACATACTCAACTTCTAAAGACTTAATGCCTCGGAAACATCATGGAGATTTGCTTTAGTCAATCACAAGGAATTTGAGTTTTACTATTCCTAAAACATGTTAGCTGCCACTAATACGGTATTTCTTTCTTTGCTTGCTTTTCCTCCAAAACAAGGGTTGGTTTTAAAGTCAGTGTCTTGTTAGGTAAGTAAAGAAAACAGTTTCATGAGCATTGAATATGTCCTTCAGTGCATAATCATTAAAAATTATTTTCAACATATTTTCCTTCCAAAATTCACATTTACCCATCAACACTTGCGCTTTCTCCTGAAATGACTTTTGAACCATGGTATGCCGTTTTTTTAAAAATTGTTATCCAACTGTTACTTGAGTGAAAGTCAGTATGTCCTAATAGACCAACAAATTCCAAAGCTATTTCTTAAATTATTGTCCTTGATATTGGGAGATTTTTCTAGCTCATTACCAGAATATAATTATTCCACAATTAAGTGCAATTAATTTATGATGAGGTACCTTTCGGTCACGTGATCATTGTCAAAACACTCAAACATTTCTCTATTTGTAATTGTTTACAATAACATATAATAACTCTATAAAATCAGTGCAATGGAACAATAATGGACAATGTTAAATACCAATATATACATACATATATTACTTACAAATACAATAGATTATTTACATATGTATTGCATACACATATACTACAATTTGTTTTTCCATGGTTACACTACTTCACATCATAGATATTCTGATGATGCAAGGACTCATCAGATTGTCGAAAACAGATTGTTTCTCAGTCGAGAAAATAATGTAAATTTTTTTCAGATACAAAGCTAAAGTGGCGTGTTAATACTAGTTTGTGTGTGTGTGCTGAGTGTGAGTGTGCGTTGTTGTTGTTGTGTGTTGAGTGTGCATGTGTGTGTGTGTGTGTGTGTATGTGTTGTGTGTCTGTGTGGTGTATTGTGTGTGTGTGTGTGTGTGTGTGTGTGTGTGTGTGTGTGTGTATGTGTGTGTGTGTGTGTGTGTGTGTGTGTGTGTGTGTGTGTGTGTGTGTGTGTGTGTGTGTGTGTGTGTGTGTGTGTGTGTGTGTGTGTGTGTGTGTGTGAGTGAGTGTGTGAGTGTCTGTGAGTGTTTTTTTATGTGCATTGACTCAATACATTGAGTGTGGAAGTCGTTCGTGTAATGCAAGTGCTCTACTGGCGCCCGCGACTACTAGTATTATCAACAATGAAGAATATTTTTTAAACAACACCATCTGTAACGTGTACACACTCGTTGGCCGGGAATTCCTCGCCAATTTAAGTTTTGATGTGGAGTTTTATAAAATACACTCTAAATTAATCAAGTCCTAAATTATTACGCTGTTCTTCTAAATTACATCTATGTTGACAAATAAAACTAATAATTTATATTACAACATATATACATCACTAAGTCAAAGAATAATGTTTTAACATGAAATGATTACACCGTTACACGCACAGGTGGGGATTTTCCATGAAAACCCCTCTAAACTGTCTTTGTTGGTTGTCTATCGTCTCAAGATTAACTGAATCGGTTTTTTCTGATGCGTGGTGGATAAAAAGAAGATGTTCTCAAGTTTTACTCAAATATATCCGCACGTTTAGCAATATTGCAAAATTACAAAAAACACCATCAGTAAAATAATATAGTGATTCGACAATGGTACTGTGACTGAAAGGAACCTCATCACAACATAAAAATTAATTGTACTTAATGGTAAATAAACAGTTTACAATGAACATATAAAGCTTTATAAAGTCAGTGCAGCGGAATAATAATGGACAACGTTAAATATCAAATATATATATATATATATACATAAAGAACATACACAAGAATACATATTGCGATATTTATATATATATATATATATATATATATATATATATATATATATATATATATATATATATATATATATATATATATATATATATATAAGTTGACACAGAATCTAACATCCACAAAATTACCCACCAAAATACTGAACACATAAGAAATAATATTAATAATAAAATTAACCTAATAAAAACGGAAAAAAACAAAAAAACGGAACAATATATTAATAAAAAAGAAATTATAAAACTCAGAGAAAAACTAGAAAACAACGACTACTTAATATTAAAATCAGATAAAACAAATACTCCAGTAATAATAGAAAATACCAAATATATCGATTCAATGACTAACTACATAAAAGAAAATAAATACGAACAAATCCCAGACCCAACTAACAAATACCTTATTACAATAAAAAACTTAATAGTCACTCACCGTAACACCCTAAACTATAACAATAAATTAAAATACCACACAAGATTATACCCATTCAAACCATGCGCACCCGTAGTATCAGTGATACCTAAAATCCACAAACCCAACACACCATTTAGACCACTAATAAATTTCACAACAGCACCATCTTACATAATCGCAAAAATTCTAGACAAAATCCTAAGATCTAAAATACATATCAACAACACATACAATTTAAAAAATGGATACGAATTAATTAATAAAATAAAAACGATAAAAACAAACAGCAACACAAAAATAATAAGTTATGACATAACTAACATGTACCCTAGTATCCCAATAGAAGAAACCATAGAAATAATAAAAAACAAACTGATACACAATAACGAAAAAAGAAACATAATAGATAGTATCATTACGCTAACCAAACACATATGTAACCAAAATTACTTCCAATTTAACAATAAATATTATAAACAAACAACAGGACTCCCCATGGATTCACCCATATCATCTGTCATGTCAGAAATATATTTACAACACTTTGAACAAATAATAATTAAACCTATAATAAACACACACAATATCTCACTATGGACAAGATATGTAGACGATATACTTGTAATATACCAACCTACCATTCACAACGAACACGTCATAATATTAAACAAACTAAATACATACAACGAAAACATACAATTCACCGTTGAAACAGAAACAAATAGAACAATCAACTTCCTCGACATTACTTTAAATATAAATGATAATAAAATAGAAACTACAGTATACAGGAAACCTACTTCCAACAACACCACAATACACTACAAATCTAACCACCCCTGGACACACAAAATTAACACTTACAGTAACATGATAAATAAAGCAATAAAATACACACAGGATAACAAACAAAAATTAAATGAAGAATTAGATAACATTACAAAAATAGCAATAGAAAATGGATACAACAAACACATTATAAAAAATATATACAATAAATTCACAAAAAAACCTAACCTCAACACAACACTACAACCGGAACACGAAAATAATAAAAATAAAAAAATCTACCTAAAATATAAATACACCAATAACAAAATAGAAAAAATAACAAATATATACAACAAAGAATACTACACTCCAACTTACAAACCAAACAACAAAATAATAAAATATCTTAATAACACAAACCACATAACAAATTCAGAAAAACATAACCTATCAGGAATTTACAAAATCACATGCAACAACTGTAACGCTTTTTACATAGGAAAAACAACCAGAACATTTAAAATAAGATTTGAAGAACATTATAGAGCATTCAAAAACAAAAATTCTAAAGTATCAAATGTTGCAGCAGAGTGATTCGACAATGGTCAACGACCGAAAGGTGCCTCATCACTCAAGGTAAAATTATTGCACTTAATGGTGGATAAAATTACTCACATAGTAATATATTAACTTCATATATATATATATATATATATATATATATATATATATATATATATATTGAATTCTATTGCTGTAATGAGCTGCATTACATAATGAACACTTACATATTCGTTTATTTTTAACAAACAAATGGAAGTAAATTATTAATTATTCTTAGAATACAATGTCCATTTACACTTTAATTTTAACTATGCCTATAAATATTTTGTTTATTTTTATTTAATGCACTAATATTGTATTTAAAAATCTTACTTGCACTTTTATGATATTATGCAGATATTAATATATTTAAAATAATGTGTTTAACTATAGAACCAGCAACGTTATTGATTATTTACCAATTGTATTATATTTTTTTGTGAAAATTCACCTTTTCTTAATCTAATTTGCAATTTACTATTATTTCTATGAATCAGTTTTTAATCATTTTAGCCAATTAATTATACAATAAGTTCAGTTATCTATTTACTCTACCAAGAAAAATATAAAAAACACAACAAATACCTGTTTTAACAACATAGCTCCAACTCTGATAATACATTTCAAGGAGTGGTTGGCAACGGAAGATCAGTCGTAACCATGGTACAAGCATTTTGCAACTAAATACAAACAATAAAACACATTATATATATATATATATATATATATATATATATATATATATAAATTATTATTTATGATTTTTCTAGAAATACTTGATGAATTACCTTTTCAGGATGTAATTACATCCTTTTCTGGAGCTGGATCTATTCTAAACTATTTGAAGTATTACCTTTTGTTGAATGTTTTTTGTATGCCGTATGTGAACATTTTCAAAATGTAGGGATTACTAGAATACAACCGACTCTCGGTGATGTTATTATGGTCCTATGACATATAATAAGAGAAATTTAAAACTTTTGAAATTTTGAATAATTATTTTAAAAAATAGTTTGAAATGTTCAACTTAAAACCTAAAACTATAGTCATTTTGAAAGAGAGGCGATGCAATTTCCCAGTGACAAAAGCTGTGTTTAATATGTCAAACATCACTTTTCTTTGTAGAAACACCATCAAAACGGAAGAAATATGAGAGAATTTAAAGATATGATAAAGTCGTTAAATCATACCAAAACAAAGTTAGAGGAATTGAAGTGAAAACAGATCATTTGTTCATAAAGAAGGGAGCAGGAATGTGTAACGCCAGCCATTGTAAGAAGTGCATAGTAAGGGATATCAAGAGCCGCTAACTTAGGCTAGGGGAGTTTGGAAACAACACGGAAGAAGGTGAAATGTCAGGCTCGAAACTGTATTCAAACTGTGAGTGATAAATAGGTGATGTGCGGCTAAAGACTAGTGGTGACGCCAAAACGTAGAATTTGTGTTTTCCCAGAGTTTTTTAGGGTTATATTCCCTAAAACTGAACAATTAACACGTGTGTTCAAAGTACTTTTTGTTTTCAAAATTTTAAAAAATATGTGTCGTGCATTGTTACACGAATGCTAAATTATAAAAAAAAGTTGAACACAAAATGACTGTAAGTAAGTAGGCATAAAGTGGTTTTGAACGCTGAAATAAATATCAAGAAGAGTTAAATCAAGATTAAAAGTTTAATAAAATTTTAGCAAAGCAAACTTTATAAATTTATTGGAGAAAAATTAGGAGAGAATAACAAACTTTAAACAACTGACTTTTTCAAATTTATGTAAAAATACAATCTAATTAAAACATAACTATCAAGACATCCCGTGCGCCCGAACCAAAAATGACCTACACAGAGCTAGAGCGAGGAGGAGAGAGAGCGAGCGAAAGATTCTACCCCGGACCAAAGGCAGACTGGATCTAGGACCAAAACAGCAAACCGAGGGCTGATTCAAGGATAAAATTCCCGTGGAAGGGGAATAGCAAACAAGTTAGCACTGTCTTTGGTTGTCTTTAAATTTTTAAATTTTGATTAATTAAATTTATTTGAGATTTTCAAGTTTTTAAATCAATTTTAAGAAGAAAAAATTTTAAATCATATTATTCTTATTTTAAAGTAAAATTTTAATTAAAAATAAGTCGTCAAAAAAACTCTAGAAAATTTTAATGGATTTTAAAACTTTTTTAATGACTTCAATAAGGTGGGATTTACAAAATAAACATAAATTTTCAAAATGGCTTTAACTGAAATTATTAAAGGAAATAAGTTAAAATTTATAACAATATGAAAATAATTTCTCAATTTATATATATGAACATGTTTAGATTTATAAGTCTATTAATTTAAAAAATGTTAATATTTCATATCTTTTTCATATAACATTTATGTGGTTTTTTACAAATGATTTTTGTTTATGTGTGATGTTTTTATGACAAGATATAATTAATAGAAATAAATTAAGTAAATTAAATTTGAAAATGGATAAATTTATTAAAAAAAACTTGGGTCAAAAATTATAAATATTTAGTTTTTAAGGAAATAAATAAATTTAAAGTAGATAAGAGTAGATTAAATTATGGTTGGTAATAACGCAAGATTAAATAATTTGGAAGTGTTTGAAAATATTTTTCAATTAATTGTAAAGTATTAAAATGTAAACTAGAGATAATTTTTTTTAAAAAAATAAATCTAAATTAAAATTTATGAAAGTAAGTGGGAGATTCTATCATAAATTTGAAATAAAATATATTTAATTAATTATTGAAAATTAAAAATCGAAAGCATTAGTAAAGATCAATAGCACCACATAAGTAAAGAGAAGGTAATTAAAACAAACTTTTGTTCAACATTGTATATCTTTGGAGGTTATTTTATATTTTGTTATTATAAATCGTTACAGGTTGGATTATTTAGTTGTTAAATGAATTACAGTTGAGAAAATAATTAACATTAAATTATTAGTAAACATTTTCAATAAGTTGAGAGTTTTAAATTAATATTTTGAATTTTAAAATAATTTTTATTGTATATAATTAAATAAGAAGTATTTCTTACACCAGTTATTTATATAAATAAAAAAATCAATGGTTTTTACTAACTTACGATTAAGAGTTAAATTTAAATAAATTTAAATTAGAATTTTATGAAAGTAAATGGGAGATTGGATTATAAATTTGAAATAAAATAAATGAATAATTATTGAAAATTAATGAAGATAAATGCCACCACATAAGTAAAAAGAAGGTTATTAAAACAAACTTTTGTTCAATATTCCATATTTTTGGAGGTTATTATATGTTTTGTACATGACAAATCGTTACAGATTGGATTATTAAGTTGTTAAATGTATTACAGTTTAGAAAATAATTAACGATAAATTATTAGTAAATATTTTCAATTATTTGAGAATTTTAAATTTAAATTTTGAATTTTAGAATATTTTTTTAAAATATATAATTAAATAAGAAGTAAAATTCCTATATTAGTTAATTATTTATATAAGTAAAAATCAATGGTTTTTAATAACTTACGACTAAAAGTTAAATTTATTTTTCACTAAACAAATTTCTTAAATAATCCTACAATCTGGTCATTGAGCTGTGTGATGCCTTTAAATAAAATATTCCCCCCAGATATAGTGACTCAAAGGGTTAAATATCAGTAAGTTAAGTTTTTAAAATCAAAGTCCAGTGACTGGTTTTCTGGTAGAATTTGTCAAGCAGCAATACAAGTTCGTGTCAAATTTGCATGTTTCAAATTTTACCTGCCTTAGCTGTCTACAGGTAAGTGTGGATCCAGAGAAAAACAAAGTCCAAGAGGAGGAGTCTGCGTGTTCTGGGTAGGTAGACCTACGCAATGTGTACAGCAATGGGTAATTTTGCTAGTACAAGGCTAAGATATTTAAACAATTTGTAATGTCTTAAATTTTTTTAAATAACTTTTAAATTTTAAAGATGATATAAAAATTGAAATAAAATAATAAATGTTAAGTGTGAAGAAAGTAGATAATTCATATCAAACACGTAAAATTATAATTAATTAGTAAATTTGACACCACTAAAGAGAAAATCGAAAAGTGGATAAAGAAATAGAACGGAAAATACTAACTTATGAACTAAGCAACCTATAACAACTGTTACCATTTCAATAGAATCAAGAAAGTGTCATAAAAACTATATTTAGCATGCATTAGATACAATAAAATTCATCTTATACCAAAAGTACAAAGAAATTAATAAACATGGACAAATAAAAATTTAGAAGTATGATAAGGGTGGAACAAGCAAGACAGTTACAAAATTAAAAACATTTGATACAAGCCGGCGAAAAAATTATAGCCATTAGACGAGATGCGGAAGTGAGAAGGGAGAGAGGAAGGTGATAAGTGCATAAATACAAAGACTCAAGCATAGTACCAAAACAAATTTTTAACAGTTGTCAGACGTCGTAATAACATCTTTTGTATAGAATTTCGGTCCGAGAAGCTATGAGGGTTGCTTACAAAATTTCTTTCTAACGTCTACTTGTAATATTATTTTAGGCAAAAATGTTACATTTTGCAGCAGCTTCAAAAAACAAACTGAGATGTTAATTTAAAAATATAAAATTAAAAAAATTGTAAATCATAATGTAAATTATAAGGTTGAAATATGATATCCACAAAACCTGATATCGAAATATGCGCCGAAACGTTGTGCAGAAGTTAAAAACTCGCGTTGTAGCCTTAATCTCTCTCTCTTTGGTTGGTGGTCGTAAACCCGTTCACACGTCGCAAGATGGGGCGAGCAAAATGGATTTTTTTATTTTAACAGTTTTAATTATGTGAAGGTATAACTTATTATTTTATTTTGTTCCAAGAAATGTTGCTACACTAATACTCAACACAGGGCGAGGTTGTCAATCAACTCAAATCCAAAATGTTGAATGGTGAGATCTGTTCGGGAGCCATGTTTTACCTCACAAATTGCAGATAAGTTCTAATTTTAACATAAAGTGATGTGAAATCAAAATTTAACTTTCAAATTTTAACTGGTCACGGCAAAATAGTACAAGTTTTTATATTTTTAAAATGCGGGAAGTGATAATTAATTTGTATGATGCAATATCAATTTTTTTTAAATGTTGAATAAAGCTAAATTGAAATGTACTTCAATTTAAGTAGAAGCAATCTCTTGTGGATATCATATGCCATGCCAAAGATTTTAAAATAATATAAAGTTTTCATAAATTCATGACATGTTAAAAGAATGTAAAGCTAGATATAAAATAGTGTATACTTTTCAAATGTATATTTGGAGGATGAAGACATATGTAGAATGTAACGGAGGATGAAGACAGTATAAAATATTGGCAACTCACTTTAAAGTCAAATTTATTAATTAAATTTTATTAAATTCATTAAAAAAAAGATATGATTTGAAATGATAATTTAACAAACATAAACCATGACTTCAATATATCAAATTTTGTTAGTTAAATCAAAAAAAGTAAATAAGCAAAATATATAGTTTTAGTGTTCAAAAAGCTTTTAATGTCAGCAATAAGTCAATTTAAAAAAAGGTAAAATAAGGCAATTTTCCAATATAATATAGGCAATTTCTATTTGAATATATATAAATGTTTCATAACAGCAGAAATTATGCAATAGAAAAATGAATGCAAATCAGACAATGGTTTCGACCAAAAGCCGTCATCTTCAATGACAAAAAATTATGAAAATTAAAATGATACAGTAAACTAAATGTAAAAGAGCAATTTTATGAAACAGTTGTCAATGATATTGTACTTATTAAAGATATAAGTAATATAGGTCTTAATATAAATAAACATTATACTTTCCAAAATATATAGTTTAATATACAATCATTAGTAGCAATTTAAATAAATGAAATAATTTTATTTAATTTTAAAAAATTAATATTTCATAATGTGAAAATATTAAGAATAATATTAAGAGAGAAAGATTTTATATTCCAAAATTGTTTTAAAAGAAATCCAAATTCCTCAAGGAAATTGAATCAAATTAAATATGTTTAAATGTTTTCCGTTTAATTAGAGAATGCAAAAAGCATTATAGTAAAAAAAGGAATACTTTTTTGTTATATTTTATAGAATTTTTAAAGAATTTTAATAATTAAAAGTATCATACAAAAATCAGTTTCAATTATTTCTAAGACATCCTATGTTGACAAAGGAATAAGAACTTCTTGAGTTAGCTGGAGTGCTAGTTGGTTTTTAAATAAAATCCAGAGATTAGTTCCAATGGCAGATTCTGTTTAAAAATAATACAGGAGCCTGAAAATGGTAAGTTAAGCAGAATCCTATTTTGCATGACCTAACTGGAATCACCTTAGGTGGCGAATGGTAAGATAGTCTATATGTTTCAGAGTTTCATCTAATATATATGTTTTCACATAGCAGTGACAAGATACTGACATGCACGACTATTAAGAACTGACAATACCTTGAAAAACAAACTCGCTTCGGTGTTAACAGTAGGTGGGTTTTGGTTGATTAAAAAACGTCATCTGGTATGTGCGGAGTTGAATGGGAGGGGTGATTTAAGTGATGGTTCATCTTGAAAATGTTCGTAAGAACAACAGACAAAATTGTTCTAAGGCAATACCTTAAATAGTCTTGGAAAGCAACTTAAAAAATAGTAAATACTTAAAACTAAGTGCTAATAATTCTTTTCTTATAAAGAATAAGACGTTTCATTCTTAATTATCCATTTTCCAAAGTATTTGATTTTATCTCCTCCCACTTTTACTCTGTTTCAATTATAATTTTTTTGACAACTTAATATTGGTAATACATTTTAGTTTCTTTAAGAAAATATTTTTACAAGATTTTGTTGTTTAGTTTCAGTACAGGTTTAAAAAAATATTTATCAGTAAATTCAATATTATCAGCAGAAGAAAGAGAGTGAGGTATCATATTCAATTTTATTTAGTTAGAACAGTGTTATCACTCTCCTTTTCTAGTTTCTTAAGCCACTCACCTCTCTATAATTATCTCTACATATTTCAAGAATATATCTAAAAATCAATTCTTGTCTAATTCTTGTTTTCGTTTCAAATGATCTGGGTATATTAAAAGTGAATTTCACATTATACATAGTATCTAGTAGTGATCTTGTTTTACTGTCTACTCCAATTGATTATTTGAGATACTGCTTTTTTGCTAAATATGAGTCCCTTCCCTTTAAACTCAGTTGGTAATAACTTATTTGTCAACCGAGTTGCATTTTATATACAGCCAGAAGAGATTTCAAGGGGATTTTATAGATTTTTGAGAAGAATACAAAACTGTCTTATAAGAAAACAACTACCAGTTATTTAGATTATTTATGTTACCTTCTTTATTCATGCTATGAGTCAGGACTAAATATTTTCTGCTTCTCAGGTCTAATGAATATTCAGTTATTTTATCAACTGCGTTGACTCCTGCATTATAACGAAATTCTACTTGATAGCTGTTTATTAGTTAAATGTTTTGTTTCCCATCTCTCGGGTTGATATTTATTCATCAAAGACAAATTTTAAGTTCACTTATTTATTCTTTTCACTAACTTTAAGATTACTTCTTTAAGAAACTAAGCTAGCACCTGTCCCCTGAAGCCATCCATTGGGGTTGACTTGAAGCTAAGGATTATCAGTAGAGCTCCCAAAAAAAAATGTTCTAGGAAATTTCTATGAATATATCAGAAATTTTAGAGATTATTAAACTTGAATCTTTAAAAACTTTTTTCAACAATCTCATCAATCAAAATGGATGGCCAACTATACCTTTCTTCATCATGGATGTTTCTTTGTCTATTTTTAAACGAAGGAACTATCATGTACCACTGTAATGCTGGTACATGCTATAACACCAATTGATGTTACTTGCACAAATCATGTTAATATTGCTCTTGGGTTATGTTCTTGGAATTTCTGAACAAATTTGCCTGCCTGAACTATGTGAAACTTTGTCATATGACTGCAATTTTCAGGCTACATAATGTTCAACTTACTCATCAACTGAAAAAATTAAGCCTCATTGTATTATAGGTGTATATTAAAGTATCTGTACTTTGTTTTGTTTCTAGTGTTTTATGTGTACACTTCCTGGACATCAACACTGAAAGTAAATCGGTTAATGTGACACCACATACACGTAAAGTGAAGAAGAAAATATTTAGTCAAAATGTGTAATTTCTATACTAAATTTATAATTTATATATTACTACTTAACATATAAATATTAAATTCTGTAGTACCTTGAGTAATTGGATTAGCATGAATTATATATTCTTAGTAATAATTATAATAAGCCAAGTATCTTTTACTCCTTAGTATTCTACTGTTACAATTTAGATTTATATTATAAACAATTAATCACTTTTACATTCATTTATGACTATCCAAACCTTTATTTAATTTGTAAATTTGTAAAAACTTACTGAGACAGAACGTTTTCGATCGCTCCGTAGCGATTTTCATCATTGTCTCGATTTCCACTTTTTGTTTAGTGATTGTAGCTGCTTTTGTGTTATTGCTTATGTTCGCATATGTGGGTGTTATGTTATAAATTAGGCATTGTTTGTTGAATTGTATATGGGCGTGTGTTTTTCTAACTTCTAAAACCGTCTTCCTTTATTTGTGGACTGCAGCCTTTCTTGTTAGAGACACTGACGAAAATCGCCACGGAGCAATCAAAAATGTTCTGTCTCAGTAAGTTTTTATGAATTTACAAAATAAATAAAAGTTCGGATAGTCATAAACTAATGTAAAAGTGATTAAGTTTCACTGAGCGTAATGTACTACAAAATTTAAGAGTTTAAATATAAGTTCTTACTTGAGTCCAGCACACACAAATGCTTTGAAATAAGAGTCATAACCTCTTTTATACTGTGAGTGGGTTGTAATTATGTTGCCTACAACACCTAAGAGACTCTGAAACATTCAATATTAATCCATTTTAGAAATGAAAGCATTTTATTGTTATACTATAAAAACAAAGTGGGGAACAAAAACCTAATGATTTGTTATTGGTTGCATATAGAGTGGTTTATTGTATTTGGGCAAGTGGGCTGGCTTACAACTTAATACTTCTCAATAATTCGTAATTTAATCACTATGTAGTCATAAAATAATTATTGTGTTTTTTATAAAAACGTTTTTCAAACCCAAAAATTTGCTTAAGCTCATTCAGTTGATTCTATCAATAATTTAATTTGCTTTAGGTTCCAAGCTGATTTTTTAGTTTAAGTGTATGAATAATTTTAACCCTGGAACACTAGCGCTATTTGTGAGCGCATTTCACTAGTGTCACGTAAAATTGAAGTGTTTGAATAAAGAGTTGCTTTTGGTCATTTAAATGAGGTTTTACCGTGTTTTATTTATCTTTTTTTTCTTCTTTATTTATTTGTCAATGTTTATTTAGTTTAAATATTTTTATACATTACATAATACATATTACAGAATATAATTTGAAATGTCTTTATAATTTCACATGATGAATTAGCCACACTCGGGACATTTCTTTAGTTGATGCTCCCCGCAAATTGATTTCCCACAAGGGCAGTATGTCGTGGTCATCCTCTTCTTTTTCCAATTGCAAAAGTTGCAATATGTTCGTGATCCTTGCTGTGAAGTTACGTCTGCTTGCTGTCTTTCGATACTCAAGACATTCCTAATTGTTCTCTTCAAGTCATTTGAAATATTTGTCTGTTGGAGCCTTCGTCTTTGCCAATTACTACATAATTCGTTATGTAAAGTAAACATAAATTCATTTCTTGAAAGAGCCTTTTTATCATTATTTTTATTAAGCTTGTAGAAGTTGTGTAGGTAAATTATATAAGCATTGATGAAAGAGATGTTAATCATGTTAACAAAAAAGCACAATGGCCAACGTCTGGTTTTCCTGCCACAGTTTGTAGTCTGACACATTTGATCAAACGCGTCCACACTTCCTTTTGTAGCATTATATGTTAAGATAATTTCAGGCTTCTTGGAGGCATCATTTATAGCTGTGTCTCCATGCATAGTAGATATTAGAGTAACAAGTTTGTTGTTCTTGGGCTTATACGACACAGCCGTTACATCTTCGTGAAAAAGAAACATACTGCTCGCTATTCCTCGATTTTCATATTTTACATCCTTAAACTCTACTGGAAGCTCTCTCTCTTGTTTTTTTTAATAGTCCCAACAGTTGTGAGTTTACATTCCTTTAGAAGATGTTTAGCAAGTGGTACACTATTGAACCAGTTGTCTACAGTGACATTTCGGTTCGTTCCTGATATAGTTTTGGCTACAAGTTTTTCTACAAAGAAATCTGCCACTGGTTTTTTATGTGGGACAGTTCATTTTCCCAAATAAGGTATAGCATTGATCATGAATTTAGTGCTATTGTCACACATCATGACTATTTTTATCCCATATCTGTTGGGTTTGCTTGGAATATACATTCGAAAAGGGCATTTGACCCTAAATCCGACCAATTGCTCATCTATTGCCACATATGAACTCGCTTTGAAGTTTTTTATCAGCTATCAACTAAGATCTCCCAGATTTCAGATACAGCTACGAGTTTATTATCCTTTTGTCTTGCGAATCTTGTGGTTTTGTCATCAAATCTAAGACAGGCAAGAATAAAAGAAATTCTTCTTTCAGACATTGTTGCTCTGTATTTATCACCAGAATAATTAGAATTAAACATTGTTCTAGTAGTCAAATGATTGTCCTTCAATACTGCTGACAGTACTAGAAGTCCAAAAAATGCATCCAGCTCTTCATAAACTAAATCGTTTAGGGATCCATCGTTTTCATTCTTATACAAAGCACGTCTTACCTTCATTTCTTCATTAGTGTGAGTCAATATTATTTTACTAATATCCTCATTTATGAAGAGTTTAAAACATTCAACGGGGTTGAAAGCTGCATTACAATTTGCAGTCGGGCCAGGAGTGATATGGACGATATTTTTTGCTGAAGTCTTAACAGTTGAAATATTGACCTTAGTGTTCCAAATAAAATTATCTTTTCCACTGAGTGTATCAACATTTGGCAAAACAATGTAATCCTGAACACACGTGTCAACGTTCATCTTTTCTACATGCTTCTGCTGTTTGCTTACGTTTATCGCATCCTGCCTACTAGTTGACCCTTCATTTCTTGTCTCTTGATGGCCGCTAGTGGATGCTTGATTACGGAAAACCTCATGCTCGTTCACCTTTCTCTTCTTCAGTTGATGCACTAGCCCATGTTCTATGTTTCTAATCCGGTTTTCTGTAATACCTTCTTCACTTTCATATGTATTGTCGAGCTCTGCCCTATCTGGTAGGTATTCGGGATCAAAATCGCTATCGTACTCATCTTCTCCATCTGACTCCTCTTCAAATTCTAAACTATCCTCATCACTTATCTCTTCCTCCAATATGTCACTTATTTCACAGTCTTAAAAAATAATATAAAGATACCAAATGTCAACTAAATGTAAGAAAATGAAAAACACGCAAATAAAAAATAATTTAAACTTGTAAGCAAACAACTAAATATAAAAAACTATGTTGATTTCACAAGGGCTACGTAAAAATTATGTGTACTCGCTTGACTTGTATCACTAGCGCCACGTCAAATTGACGTCCTAAAATTTTCAGTTATTACTAGCGCCACGTAAAATTGACGTACAACTAATAAACAACAGGATATAGACAAGTACCAAAACTCAATAACACTCACTTCACTATGCCGTCTCAAGGTCAACTGACACTAGAAAGCACTGCTAGGAGTTGGGCAGTCAAATTCATGTAGGAGGGAGTGGGAGAGAAAATGGTGGGGCAACACGTAATATTTACGTACTCTAGCCTTCCAGGGTTAAGATACCATCATCATCAAAAATAAAATTATTTAAATACTACCTAGGCTGTCCAAAAATTAAAGACAGTTTTCATTTCAAGAAGCAGGAAAATTTTATTTTAACAAAAAAAGTACATGGAGTTGTAAGTACATATAAAAACTATTTTTCAACCTAGTCCCCGTCAACATCTATGCACTTGCTTAGCCGGGGGATGAGCTTCTTAATGCCTTGGTCATAGAAGTCTCCCGCCTATGACCGCAACCATTTCTCCACCTCTTCCTGGACTTCTTCATCAGTCTTGAAGCGTTTTCCAGCCAAATGTTGCTTCAGGTAAAGGAAAAGATGGAAATCGCTCGGTGCCAGATCAGGGCTGTAAGCAGGATTGCTAAGAACATCCCATTTAAAGGAATCTAGGAGCGCGGTAATGACCGCCGCAGTGTGGGCCGAGCATTGTCGTGCAACAAACAGACTCCCTTGCTCGATCTCCCTCGGTGCTTGTTTTGGATCGCTCTTCGAAGCTTTTTTAGGGTTTCACAATACTGAGCAACGTTAATTGCAGTGCCCAAAAGACGGTTGCCATGATTTTTTTTGCTGAGATTGTTTGGCGAAATTTTTTGATGCGAGGTGATGTGGAGTAACGCCATGTCATGGATTGCTGTTTTGACTCAGGGTGTGGTGGTACGTCCACGTTTCATCGCCAGTCACAATTGAGTCCAAAAACTCCTCCCCCTCCCTGTTGAAACGATCCAAAAACTACTGACTTTTCGTATCATTTCGTCAAGATCTCGGATCGTCAGACGACGATTTTCTCGAAGTTTTTCTTCAATTTTCAAAAAAAATGCTTCGTCAACGGATGATTTCCTCCCCATCCCTTCTTTGTCATGGACGTTGGTTCTGCCACGTAAAAACTCTGTACACCACTTCCTGACATTGCGTTCATTCATTACATTACCGTAAATGGCCTTCACACGTCGATAAATATCGACAGGCCGCAATTTTACCGCGTGAAGGAATCAGATGACAGAGCAAACTTCACAACTGGCGGGATTAGGTACTGGGACATCCATTGTTAACGACTGTCAAGGACACAATAATACAGGTACAGATGCGCGCGACGCCTCATTTTAGAGGGGACAGGCGAAGCTACAAGGTAGCGCTGCCACCTAGCTGAATATTTCACCGGCGCGGCGGTAAAATTCAAACGGTTTTTAATTTTTGGACAACCCTCGTATGATTCAAAAATACACCAAAGAACACTAAGGTGCAGCAAGTAAATGAAAGTAGCCCTCCTATTAGGGGCATCAATGTTTCTCAACTCAAATAATTTACAATTAAAATATTAGAAGACTACTGTATCTGAATGCTGCCCTCTAAAAACTTGTATTGTTCTGCAATTGACCACCGTTCTTGGGAACAACACTACATTTTCACAGAAGCAACACCAGGATTAATGACAGGAAACACAATAATCGTCTCAGTGTGGTTGGGGTTATAGTGGTGAAATTTGTTACTTAATACAAAAATTATTCACAATTTTATTGTTTATAAGAATTTACAGATGGGTATGACCAAATTTTAATTTTGAGCCTTTCTTTGGAGTATTGTAAAGCCTCTCATATCCGTCCCTTTTATATCTATTATATACATAATATAAAAATAAAGAACAGGCCGTCAGAGAGCATGCGTGCATTGGTTTATTCTAAACCAGCTGTCGTATGAAATGGGTGGAAGCTGAACGGTGAACTATTTTGTTGTCTTGTCTCGTAGTGATGGACATTCCATGGGAAAAATTAAACTCCAATTCTGGATACTCCAGGCATTTGACCAGCTGATCGAGTATGTGGAACAAAAAGACGAAACACCTTTGTCTATTCTTTCGAAGGTGTAGGGTTATGTCAACAAAGAAACATGTTTAACGAAACAAGCAAACCACCATTACATCTTTTGTTTACCAAAACTAATAATGAATTACATATTTATGTACAGTACAGAATTAAGGAACTGTAAAGGCATGTAACTAAATTGTTTGTACAGTTCCTTATTGCTATTAAAATATAATTACAATCTTCAATAAGTGTGACGCATTTACTCAAAACAATCATACATCTACTTCCAATTGGAATGGTTGTGATTATGTAGCTACAAATATTTAAATACCCTCGATGTACATTTCGCTAGCACTGTTAGCATCATCAGAAGGTTACAAATATACTGGGTTCTAAAAACTAGAAACCTAATGAAAACTCGCAATGGGCATGACTCCCACTCCTTTTCCCAGAGACCGGTTTATCCAATACCAGCGCTGCATGCAGGAACAAGATCATTTATTTTTATTATTTTATTTAGTATTTATACTGTATTGTAAATTAGTTTTAAGTTAGCACTGTCACGATAGGTCAGTGATGGGTATAGTCTTGTTCCATCAGCCTGCGTGCAGCGCTGGTATTGGATAAACCGGTCTCTGAGCAAAGGAGTGGGACTGATGCCCATTGCGAGTTTTTATTAGGTTTCTAGTTTTTAGAACCCAATATATTTGTAACCTTCTGATGTTGCTAGTGTTAGTGAAATGTACATCAAGGGTAAATATTTGTAACAAGAGTTATTGTTGTTTATTTATTGTATTTAGTTTGTTCACTTTTGAAAACAACAGAACAGTTTTATTAAAATCTATTTGAAGAAATCGCTAATGATATATCCAACATACACAGTACCTGCTTAAGAGCTTGTTAGTGGTACTTTAGAAACAAAAAGAAAATAATTTTTCTCTCTCCAATCTGCATACATAGATTTATGCCTATATTCTTTACTCTTGATTGATCACGTTATACTTATTTACTAATTATAGTGTAATTTATATAAATTCATGTAACTATATAAAACAAATTTTCTGAATCCATAATAAGGCAATAAAAACTTACAGCAAAATTAAATAGGAAGTACAAACATTTTATACATTATAACTCTAATTATCCTAATCAATTGGCACAGACCACATTCGAATAAACAAAAAATAATTACTGGTGAACGACAAAACGTTCAGACATACTAACTAACCGAAATGAATAGTGTTAGTGGACCAGGACAAATGATACTGAGACGACACCAAGTAATGTTTGAGCTACAGCCTACACTAGCTTCACAGAGAAAAAGCCAATAGTAGCATATGTTGACAGAATCATTATTTTGGAAATCGCAGTAATTTTTATTATTAAATTCTAAAATGTTTGTTTAGAAAATTAAAATCTTTCTAAAATCTGAGAGTCATTTGGATAATCAGCGATTCGGATAGTTGGAATTCTACTGTAGATGTAAAAATTGACACAATTTTAATTTACTTATCAAATGAAATACAGAAAATTCAATAATAAAATTAAAGAATTGTGCATCCATTTGTTCCTGAGAATATTTGATAAATTATTAATTTCTTAGTAAAATATCATACTAAAAGCAAGTAAAATTTTTACATATTTTACATTCAAATTTAAAAGAAGTTCAACACAATTTTGTTAAAATACACTTATTACCAAAATCCGTTATTAGAGTACACTGATATGAGTTTGATGTTTTCATACAATCTATGTATGAATGATAAAAATTAAATATATAATATAAATTCAAATGATCAAAATCATTGATACAGGAAGAAAAAATATCATCCCCAACACATAGAAGGTGTGAAAAAACATAGATATCGGATTGTCATAGAACATTAAATCACTAACTGTAATGTTGAAAATACTATGATTTTCTACTGTGCCAAAATATAGATCTTCAATTAGATGTTATCTAAAAGTATAACTTTTCTTCATTTATACAGACTTAATACTAAAAGGTTTTATGATAATAACTAAATTATATTTTTTTAAGATAATTATACAAATTAATATATAAAAAACAAAATCAATAAATGGATATTACAATGTATAGTATTTCGGTTTTTTCATGTCTGCTAGATAAAAAATTAGAAATTCTTGTTAAGTTTATTCTATAGGTCAATCATATTTACTTATAAGACAGACTGGGTAACAGGTAGACATCTCTATTCAGCCCAAATGAGAGGTCTATTTAAAGTAAGCAAGACTCCCAATTAGAATCCATTATTTTCCCCTACATACAAGGGATCATTAAATACATTCTTTACTCCTTCCTAATTCCAAGTTAATTTCAAGTTAATCCTTTTTCCCAGTGGCGGCTGGTGCCTAAAACTTATAGGGTTGAAGATTGTAAAGCATTAGTTTTTTTTTTTTTTACATCAAAGAAATCGTAATCATAAGAACTGAAAGGACTGCTATAGTGAAATAGATAGATACTGCTTAATACTTTATGATTTATTCTATTGAAGGAAATATATTGTCATTTTTTATTTTATTCTTACTTATTAAAGGCAGTGAAACTCAAATCATGGGTTTATTTCTTAACAAACCGATCTCAATTCATTCTTAACTGTGAATGTCAACTAACTTGAAGCAGAGTGGAGATGCTTCTCTTAGGACAGAGTCGAACTTCCAATGATTTTTCTCCATTAGGAATGACATCATTGGGTGTTGCAGGTTTCCCTGTAATCAGCCTGAACGAGACTCTCTATGACTAAGCTAACAGTTACACAATCGCTGAGGTTCTGACGTTTTTATTATTATTTATAATGATGAATAGTTGCTCGTAGCAATGTACATAATTCTTATATAATAAATAATTTTTTTTCCTATTGATCTCTAGTTTGGGGGTTGCACAGCTGTTCTTTCCTATAAAAGAATGAATTGCGTATATTCCTCTTTAACACTTTGATAAATATTAGGTCTATTTCAGATAGAAAACATTGCAAATGCCATGCACTCATCCTTCCCAAATGAGAGGTCTACTTAAAGTAAGCAAAACTCCCAATTAGAATCCATTATTTTCCCCTACATACAAGGGATCATTAAATACATTCTTTACTCCTTCCTAATTCCAAGTTAATTTCAAGTTAATCCTTTTTCCCAGTGGCGGCTGGTGCCTAAAACTTATAGGGTTGGAGATTGTAAATCATTAGTTTTTTTTTTTACATCAAAGAAATCGTAATCATAAGAACTGAAAGGACTGCTATAGTGAAATAGATAGATACTGCTTAATACTTTATGATTTATTCTATTGAAGGAAATATATTGGCATTTTTTATTTTATTCTTACTTATTAAAGGCAGTGAAACTCAAATCATGGGTTTATTTCTTAACAAACCGATCTCAATTCATTCTTAACTGTGAATGTCAACTAACTTGAAGCAGAGTGGAGATGCTTCTCTTAGGACAGAGTCGAACTTCCAATGATTTTTCTCCATTAGGAATGACATCATTGGGTGTTGCAGGTTTCCCTGTAATCAGCCTGAACGAGACTCTCTATGACTAAGCTAACAGTTACACAATCGCTGAGGTTCTGACGTTTTTATTATTATTTATAATGGTGAATAGTTGCTCGTAACAATGTACATAATTCTTATATAATAAATAATTTTTTTTTCTATTGATCTCTAGTTTGGGGGTTGCACAGCTGTTCTTTCCTATAAAAGAATGAATTGCGTATATTCCTCTTTAACACTTTGATAAATATTTGGTCTATTTCAGATAGAAAACATTGCAAATGCCATGCACTCATCCTTCTCCATACCAACAGAGTTTTATGCCCTTACCTTAATTATTTCCTACTTTTCATAGGCAATTATAGTTATTGACTATTCACCTTAAACCATTAAAAACATATTAATCAGACTGTGTTGTTTTGTATTTTAAAACCAGGTTTGCATTAAATAGGACAATTAAGGACACTCATTATGTTTAACTGAATTCATCCTAAACAAAAGAAATTGTGCAAAAGCACACTTGGGTTTTTACTGCCATAAACGATAAAATAAATTAAACATGATAACAAAAATCCATTTAATATTTTTAACAGCATCTCATGTTCTAAAACTAACAAGAGTTGATTCACAAAAGAAACTAAAATATCCAAATATTATTAAGAAAGAATTATTCTTGGATATATTATCCCTGTATTGGTAAGGTTTATTCTAGAGGGTTTGTGTTTAACATAAAAAAATTTCAGATGATAAAAATTACCTATAAGATATAAAAATACTTCTAAAAAAACACTTGTAATATTTTTAAAACACTTTGAAAGTTTCTGTTCCTTGATTATGGATACCTACTTGTTTATATGATAATGATGAACTTCCTAATATATCCAAGTTAAAACTTTGTGACAATTTCCGAGCTGGAGTTGAGTTGAATTGTTCTCCATTCTTCATCTCGTAAAACCTCAATATTAATTCCCAAGCATGCATCTCATTTTTATTTGAAGGTTCACGGACTGGAAAACAAGCAATAAATGGCACTAAACTTGAACTTTGGCCAATCTGGAACAGAAAAAGATAAACTAATTCAACCAAATTTAGTAGAAGTTTAAGAAATTAAAGAAAGGACTGTATAGGACTCTATGTCTTGAGGGAAAATGTTGGACGTTAATGAGGATGGAGGAAATAAATTAATAAATATGACTTTATTCTACAAATTGATCAAAAATACAAGTTTAATAGACTAGAATGGTTAATTTTGTTTTTTTAATTTAAAAGGTTTGCCATGTTTTATGTAGTTAAAAGTGGATTATTATTATTATTATTATTATTATTATTATAGATAACACCAAAATCACTTTCATTGGTCAGCAGCAACATGTAGTGCTCACCATATTACCTCCCTCTATTCGACCTGATTACCCTAAACATTATAAGAAGTAGTGTTACTACAAAGACTGATCACTATTTTTGTAGGAAATGTTAAATTTATTGTATTAGCAATAATTTTTGTAATATAGTCAGTATGACATTAATTTGGTTTTTATAATATTTTCAATATTTTTAAAAATGGGAGATGCATATAAATTAGGTCACAGATGTAAATGGACAAAAATTGTAGCTATAGAAAAATGTTGTGTAAGCTTCAAATTTATGAAAACTATATTTACAATAAAAACCTATCCAATAATTACTCCTGATAAAAGTTATATTCACAGTTCTTACACGAAAAGCTTTATCTGGTCTGATTGGACTAAACATATTTAATGAGTATTAACAAGTGCTAATGATTTATTATAGTTTGCGCTATAGGAGACAGATTTATTTACAAATACTATTCTAATTATTAAATTTCAACAAAAATATAGGGTATGAAGATGATATATATACATATATGCCACAAATTAAAAGATATTGTTAAAGGGAAAACGTATTTTTAATATGTACGATAATTCAAATCTATCTTGTGATAAAACTTTATACTGCAGTTATTAAATATAGGTGTAATAAAATTCACATATGCAGAAAATAGTAAAATACTTCTTTCTATAAAACAATTTTGTAGGAAATTTTACAAAATAAAGATTTCTAGAAAGAAATTATGAAGACTCTCTGTTATAAAAATCAATATTGTGATTGCATCTTCTTGTTTACCATTCCTTAACTGTTTAATTTAACTGACAAAAATGCGGACTACAAAAAAAAAAAACGGACTGTAGTAAAATATAATATCCACACATTGACTGAGGTAGCAATAAGTCATGCTTGGGCCTTGGTTGTGATGGTCGCACAACAGTTCAACTCAAGCCTATTCTTGGTATTGCCACTAATACTCTTGTAGAAATTTCTGATAAGGCTCATTATATTCAGTTTGAGCTCAGCTTTCACACAGAGAAGTCCATTTCTAATAATTGTTGTTAATATCTAACAAATAGCGTCTACAGGTACACTAGATAAAAACCTTACCGCACTTTGACAGTAAGTTTAAATGGTTTTTCAAGTATAATAATGTCCTAAAATTCAAGCTATATTTACTAGTAAGTTTTGTACTAGAAATTTGTATAACTAGTTTTTTGTAAAGGTTTAAAATATTTTTTTTTTAAAAAAGTTTAGTATGAATATTTGATTCATCTATCAGCATATTTAACTGTTCGGCTACATAAACCATGCAAAATGTACATAAAAATATGGACAGACAGTTTTTTGCTTCTGTGTTATGCCAGCTGTTAAGATAAATCTATATTGTGTATTGTGCTGTGGGTCCAGCTGTTGACAAATTACCTGTAGTGATTCTAAAATACCCTGTCGTTTGTCTAAATCCATTCTCAGAACTTCTGGGTAGTGGCTAACTGAAGTATATTTATTTACTAACGGTGAGACATGTAATGGTATATCTTAATTTTGTAATAATCAATCTCAATAGATTATACCTTTACCTGTTAGTGTTATAAAGTAATCACAAACTACTGTAAATAATTATTCCTTCATTTTAGAAAAAGATGGGGGCATTAAAAATGAAAAACCATACTATTCCATGAAAATGAGGTCGTATTTTAAATGAAGATGGAGCATATTACTGCACTACTACCAGTAGACAATCACTTTGCAAAAAGAGACTCATCATGAAACCTGGTATTGTCATGAACAGTTAATGAGTTAATATGATTTTTAAGGATGTATAATATTTTGGAAAAAATGTGATATAAGAAAATCATATTTGAAGATGTGTTAAAACATAGAACAGGAATTTAGAATAAATTAACGAAATTAGTAAGAGTTTGTTATTTTATAAACTTTATCATATTTTGACAATAACATCTGTTTCTGTGACAATGAATTGTAAAGACCATTATACTGATAATTATTCTATAATGAAAAAAATATAACCAACAAATGGTTATTATCTGACCTTAGAGTTATGGTAGGTTTTAACATAAAACTAAATTAATAGAATAACTACATAAATCAACTGCGGAGCAACGTTTAATTTAAATAGATAAAATTTTTATACCGTAAATGACTTTTTCATTTATTTAACACCTTATGTACATATTTCTATTGTACAGAAATCATCCTCAGAGGTAATTTCCAAAACAAACTACTAGGTAGTTGAATAAATTAAAAAGTTATTTGTGGTAAAGAGGTTTTATTTATTTAAATTAAATTAATAAAAGTTGTAGAATACCTTAACTTTTTAAAAATAACTTATCTAAATGCAGTAAAACTGGTTACATTATTAGAGTCACCAAGAATTAAACTCTCTACCTCTGAATACAATAGATTTCAGAACACATAATAATCTAGAAATTACAAAATAAATTCAATACAGTAATACCCCGTACTTACGCGACAAGTGGAACCGAGCGATAACTCTGTAAGTCAAATTTGCATAAGTCGGGCTATAGTTTTACATACAATCACATAGGAATCATGTTTATTGGGACCAAATAAACTAATAACTTAAAACAAAAATGTGTATGTATTAAAATCTTAAATACATAATACAACAAAAAGTTATATTATATAAATACATATTGCAAAGAAGTAAGTTTAAAAGAAGTTATTTTGACATCGAAGGCTTTACGAATTTAAAATTTTTTCTTTTCAAGCAGAAATATCTCATGGCTTGCTAATTTTTTTTGTTTTGTGGCAGAAATATGCTCATTGTCGGAGTCTATGTTTTCCAAAATTTGTAGGCCTTGCTTGATTAAACTAATGCCTTTTGTCAAGTTTCTAACCTTCATTTCATCTTCTACGTCAACTGGGTCTAAAAAATCTGCGTTTTTAGGGTCTTGCTCACGCATTTCTATGAGCTTATCAATTGTCAGCTCCTGGTTGTGTGAATCCAGCCGTTCTTAAACGTCATGATTATCCACTTCTAAATTGAGTTGTCTGGTGAAACCGACATCTTCTGCCACTGGGTTTCAGTGACATAAAAAAATAGACACACCTTTTTCCAAACGCCATTCAAAGTTTTTTGTGAAATTTCTTTCCAAGATAGTCCAATGATTCTTATAGCATCTAAAACATTGAATTGTTTCCAAATATCTTCAATAGATAGCTCGTTGTTCTGTCTCATAGCTTAATGCAGATGTGCAAATGATCTTCTTGTGTAATAATTTTTAAATGTTTTGATAACTCCCTAAACCATCGGTTGAAGCAAACTAGTAGTGTTTGGTGGCAAAATATCACTTTGATGCGTTTGTTGAAATTAGTTAAAGTAGTAGGAAGATGGCCAGGGACATTGTCAATTAATAGGATTTTAAAAATTTGTTTAGACCAACAATAATGTTTGGTCTATAACGTTCGACTATAGGTACCAAGATAGTCCTCAAAAAAGGAAGTTGTCTCCCAAGCCTTCGGATTCGACTTCCAAATCACAAGGAAGCTAGTTTTAGAAATATTTTTTAATTCCCTTGGATTTTCTAAGCGATAAACTATGAGAGATTGCAACTTACAGTCACCAGCTGTATTTGCGACAACCATCACTGTCAATCGGTCTTTGGCGGCCTTAAAATCTGGAAATTATTTTCATGTGCTATCAAAATTATTTTAGGCCTTTTCTTCCAAAACATGCCAGTTTCTGCGTAGCTTGGACAGCGTGGTTTAAAACCGCATAACTTGGGAATCGTGTAAGACGGGGTAGCGTGAGACGAGGTTTTACTGTACTTAATTGTATTTTCAGTTACCTAAAGACTTTAAACCTGACCAAATATAAAGACCTTAAAGGAAAAAGCAGTTACATATGTTTTTAACGTAAACATACTATTTTGAACCCAAAAACCTATTAATTTTAAACCAAGAAGTATTTCATAAATATATTAAATCTGAAAAATAGCTTACTGGCATCAGTCCATGTTCCATTAGGTTCTGTATACACATTGCAAGGTGTTTGCGTACAGCTGTTGCTAATTTTCCATTACACTGAACTGTTGTCACACTTTCAGAATCAGACATGTAATCACTGTCTATAGGTGGCTCAGGTTCTTGGGCTAACTCAATCACTTCAGCTACTGCTAACTCCAGATGGGCCCTCAAATCCCTAGAAATAATATTATTTGAACAATATAAAATTAGCATTCAAGAGTCAATCTCAGAAAAAACATGTAGATTTCTAAATCTGTTAAGATGATCTTTGTTGTTCTGACAATACATTAATAAAATACAATACACACAGACAAATTAAATTTCCTTTTAGAAAATGAGTTACATTTTTAACAAAAGTTACATAGGGTATATAACAATTTTTGTCAAAACCGGTTTGAGTCGTATGACCTATTATAATTATTACTGAATAAGTATTATTCTTGAAACTTTGTTTCCATGTATTAAATATTTTATACAAACGAAACACAAAATAAATTTAAAAAATGTATTAAATACCACTGAAAAACATAACAGGCTTCAATACAACTACTAAAAGAAATATTTTCCTCTCATAAGTTTTTGTAAGTTGGCTATTTTTCATTTCATAATGGTATTTATATATATATATATATATATATATATATATATATATATATATATATATATTAAAACAACATAGGTTATTCAAATAAAAGAATATTTATTAATTTATTTTCAAAGCTTGGTAAACAGTACCAACATCATCAGGAATGAAAATTACAATAATCCTGATTTACATAATTATGTAAATAAATAATGTATATTTAGCTAAATTTAATGATTACCTAAAGTAGATTTCTGCTTATGCAGACTTTATATTGTGCAGCTAGTTAGTCAGTGTAGCTTTAGTGTGTAGCGAACTTTAGAACAGTTGTCTCCACTCCAACTGAGTGGATATCAGTTGTATTTGTTAAACCTAATTTTGTAATAATTTTAACATTAAATTGTTCTTAATTAATAAAGGTTTGTAAAAATAAAATTATTTTTAAAAACCTTTTGTGCTTAATAAAATACGTAACTGGCGCAGTTGGTAGGACATCTCAGGAAAACTAATGAATAAAATGTTTTCCGTTATTAATTGTTAACCAAGATACTGCAACCGCGATAACATTGTAGAGTGTATATCTGCAAAACCTTTAACTCTAATATCTGCAACAAAATCGGCAAAAATCTGTAGAGCGTATATCTGAAGCAACGCAAAGAAAAAAAAAACAGTGTGAATACCTACAATAAGAAGGCATCAATCAAACTGAAAAGTGAAAGTGCAAAGTGTTTCTACTTTAGCAAATAAGGAACAGTTCCTTGCTACATTACTCTGTGCCGGGCTAGCAGCCTTGGAAGTTGGAGCTCCTCATTGCTGTTACTGCCAGTTGCAAAATTCATGCTGTGATAAGTATTTTCAAATGCAAAACTGATTTCACCTATTGACATTTATCGTCAGTTAATCGAAGGTTATGGGGAAAAGAGTATATCTGTTCAACATGTTCGCAAATGGTGTAGAGAATTCAGTGAAAGCCACACGAAAATTCATCATGAAGACCGGAGCGTAAGGCCTTCAGTTTCAGACGGAATTGTTGATAAAATTGAAAGAATATTGCTTGAAGATCGGAGGATTGATATTAAGGAACTTGCTCTGCGTTATTCCTGAGACTTCCAACACCACAATTCATAACATTTTAACCAAAAAATTAGGCTATCACAAGGTGTGTGCATGGAGGATACAGCGAATGTTTACAGGAAACCACAAACAGCAACGTGCCAAGTGTGCCCAGCAGTTTTTGCAACAATGTGAAGACAACAAAGATGAATTCTTGGATTCCATTTTTATAGGCAATGAAACAAGGGAGTTTCACTTTACTCCCAAACCATGCGTCACTCAACTTCAAATGAGCCGAGAAATTTAAACAAACACAGTCTGCTGGAAAGTCATGGCAACTGTCTTTTGGGACAGGAAGGGCCTGCTTTTGCCTCGTGGAACAACAGTTAAGTCCGACAGATATTGCAACACATTAAGAAAACTGAGACGTGTAATCCAGAACCGCTGGAGAGGAAGATTGTCCAGTGGTGTGAGGCTTATCCATGACAACGTTCGACCTCATGTGTCACATCAAACTCAAGAACTGCTGACAGATTTTGGCTGGACTGTTGTGCCACCCCCTACCTAATCCGGTCCTATCCAAACCTATCCCCAAAAGATAATTATTTATTCCTAAAATTAGAGGAACACTTGGGTGGTTTACGCTTCAGTACCGAATATGAAGTCAAGGTAGAGGTTACTTGATTCCTCAAAGGTTTGGTGGCAGAATTCTATAACATAGGGATAGAAAAGTTGGAGCATCGTTTCCAAAAGTGTTTGGACAGAAAAGGTGATTATTTGGAAAAATAGCGTAAGTTTTAAGCTTTAAATTACATTAAGAACAAAAATAAAGCTGTCTATGTTTAAAAAGTATGAGAACCTTCTTTTATTAATAACCCTCGTAATTTAAAGTAAAATATTGTTATATTTTCACTATATATTTTAATTTTTTATTTTGAAACATTAATATTTAATAATGGCTACTCCCACATTAAAGAAAGAGTATCTAGATATGATACCAGATTTTAATGGTGAGCCCACTATGGTCTATAGATTTGTCTCTATTTGTGACAAAGTAGTAAGTTCTATGTAGTTGAAAATCCAGATTATTTTCAAAATGAATATTTATTCTCATCCATACTTGCCAAATTAAAAGGCCATGCTTTAGAAATAGCTTTTAACTCAAACTCTTATAACTGGAATGAAGTAAAAAATGTTTTGTAGCTAGTTATTTAGAGTAAAGAGATTTGTTTCACTTTAAATTTAGAAATGGGAGAGTTACAACAGAAACACCATTTAAAATTTACAAAAGGATTCAAAAACTGTTAAATTTACAAATTTCATTTTTTATTAATAAAGAGCCCCAAAAACAAATTGCAAAAGATGTTTTAATTGAATAGATACAAAAACTAGCTTTAAGAGTTCTTCTTAGAGGTTTGCATGAACCCTTAGAATCACTACTGCATACGAAAGATCCTCAATCACTTAATAAATCACTTAATATGCTTAAAATTACTTTCAATAATAAATTATTTTAAAGCAATAAACAAAACACTCCACCTAGAGCCCAACAATACCTGCCTATTCATAGTCCTATTCCTAACAAACAACCCTTCCAAAACTATAAACCAATTTACCAAAACAACCCTAACCAATTTACCAAACCAAACTCGTATGTACACCCAAATCAGCAACAAAAACAATTTGTTAATTATACAGCCCAAAAAAATCACCAAAAATTTGAACTAGAACCAATGAGCAGTTCCACACATCAGTCCGGAATCACTGTTACAGTTCGAAAATAAACTTTATCAGATGATAGGAAGACCAGTAGATGAGGAAAATTATGATCAATCAATAAATTAATTGACAGAGCAAATGACAAATACTTATATGACGGAACAAACAGACTATGAACCACAAGAGGACTTTGACGAATATACTGATATCGATATCTCAATAGAAGAGGAAAATGCATGCGGATTGACACATGGAAACAAACATACCCAAAACCATATTTTAGGACTTACAATAATAAGATAACATTTTTCATAATGCATATTGAAGACAACACAAACGAACTACCGTACAATCACAACCCCAAGACTAACCTAAAAATACTGATCAATACCAGAAGCACGAGATCATTCATAAAAAAATCAATTGCTATTCATCTCTTCAAAAACACACTAAAACAAATCCATTCGAAGTGAGCACGGCTCATGGAGTGTCAAAAGTAAAATACAGCTATACACTACAACTTTTAGGAAAGAAAATAAAAAAATTCTATTTATTTAATTTTCATAAATATTTCAACTTGCTCCTTAGATTAGACAATATAAAAGAATTAAAAATTAATATAAATTTTGTAAATGATAAATTAACGTTTTGTAACAAACAAATCTCTATAAACTATTTTAATACTGAGGAATAGATTAATAATAATAACAACAAATGTCAAGAACAAAATACCATGAAAAAGATGAAATGCTATGTGATTAAAGCTCGCACCCATCAGATAACCAAATTAGAAATAGATAACATTAATAAAGGAGAAGGGATAATACAATACTGGCAGCTACACGGATCAGAAATTCCCAGTGAATTGTAAAAATTGAAAATGGAGAGGCATATATTGCCCAATAATTAATAACACAACTAAAAACAGACGTTTAGAAATATAACCTATCAGTGTAGAACCATTAAATGATTTTAAAATTCACCAAATCAATACAGACAAGGAAAATACCCCATATTTAAACATGTTTGAAAAGAGAAAAATAAATTAAATATTTCTAAAAACATACCGCATGAACGGAGAAGAGAGACATGAGATGGTAAAATTATTTTCAGAATATTCAAATATATTTTAAAATGAAAATAATGACTTAACCTTTACAAATCAAATTAAACACATTATTAGGACCAAAGATGAAATACCTATTTACACAAGAAAGTATAGGTAGCCGGAAATTTGTCGCAAAGAAGTTGACAGACAAATCCGAGATGTTACACCAAAAAATAATCCAACCCTCATGTTCGCCATGGAATTCACCGGTTTGGATAGTGGCGAAAAAAATCAGATAAGTCCAATAAGAAAAAATTTAGACTATTGATCGACTTCAGAGGCCTCATGCCAAGACAATAGACGATAAGTTCCAACTACCCAACATAACAGACATTTTGGATAAGTTAGGGAAGTCACAATATTTCACTTAAGTAGACTTCCCCTCTGGTTACTACCAAGTAGAGATGCATCCAGATAACGTAAATAAAACCGCTTTCTCAACAGAAACAGGTCACTATGAGTTTTTCAGAATATCAATCGAGATGCAAAATGAATCTTGCTTAGTGTACTTCGGTAACATCATTATCTACTCCTCTAGATTACAGGAACACGTGATAAGATTAGAGAAATCTTTGTTAGATTAAGAAATGATAACTTCAAAGTACAAATATATAAGACAGAATTTCTAAGGAAGGAAGTAGATTACCTATGTCATATAGTGATGCCAAAGGGAGTTAGACCGAATCCTGACAAATTTCAAATAATTAAAAATTACCCCATTCCAAAAACTGCAAGCAGATTAAAAGATTTTTATAATCACTTGGCTATTACCGAAAATTTATAAAAGATTTTGCAAAAATAACCAAACCATTCACTAATTGTCTCAAGAAAACTCAAAAATTAATATTGATGATCCTAATTATAAAAACTGTTTTGAGACATGTAAAAACATGTTGTCTAATGAACCATTGTTGCAATACCCTGATTTTGAAAAAGAATTTATTTTGATAACCGATGCAAGAAATTTTGCAGTTGGAGCTTTCCTAAGCCAAATAAAAAATGGACACGACCTTCCCATAGCCTATGCTAGTAGAACGCTAAATAACAGTGAAATAAATTATTCTGCAAACGAAAAGAAACTACTTGCTATTGTATGGGCAGCAAAGCATTTTAGACCATATTTACTTGATAGGAAATTTACTATTTATTCTGACCACAAACCTCTTCAATGGGTATTCTCAGTTAAAGAAACCAAATTCAAAATTGTTGAAATGGAGCTTAAATTACAAAAATTTGATTATCAAATTAGATAAAAGAAAGGAAAACTAAATCAGAACACAAATGCCCTATCAAGAATACAATTAAATACAAAAATTGAAAAACCTAATCACCCCAATATAAACGAGCATTTGCATCGAACAATAGCTTAATCGACTCAATTATACAGGGTGACACAGAAAAACGGGAATTTTTAAAAAAATTCTAAAAATATAAGAGTGATGGAGGAAAATGGTTTTATTTATATTACATGAAATATCAAAACTTGCCATTTATGAAACACTGATGGAATTTATGTTTTTTTTAAAAACAACATCCTTTAGGTGGCGTCCTCCTCTATGAATGCATTCTTGAAATCTGCGGTGGAGATTCCTCATTGACCGCTGCAACATCTCAACTGGAATACTGTGAATTTTATCCCGAATTCTCTGTTTTAACTCATTTACAGTTCTTGGTCGAGTTGTGAACACTTTAGTTTTGAGATAGCCCCACAAAAAGAAATCGCACACGGTCAAATCTGGCGATCTAGGGGGCCAGAAAACGTTACCGAATCTTGAGATGACACGGTTACCAAACAATACTCGCACAGCCTCCATTGATCGCCGTGCAGTGTGTGATGTCGCACCATCCTGTTGAAACCAGGATTCTTGAACGTCTGGAAAATTGTTCAATTCAGGTGTAACGAAACGTTGTAACATTTTCACGTAACGATCAGCATTGACAGTCACTGCAATCCCCCGTTCATCCTCAAAAAAATAAGGTCCGATGATCCCATGTAATGAAACAGCACACCATACTGTAACCTTATTAGCGTGTAAAGGGCGCTCATGAAGGTCATTAGGATTTGTGTCTGCCCAGTATCTGTAGTTCTGCTTGTTAACATAACCTGTGAGATGAAAGTGGGCCTCATCTGACATCCACAACTTGCTTAGAAATTCATCGTCATTGTTTATGTATGTTAACATTTGTTGGCAGAATTGCAATCGCGACTGGTAATCATTTTCCTTCAACTCTTGCACTATCTGCAGCTTGTAGGGGTGAAATTTTAATTCTAAATGAAGAATTCTGCGAACACTCTCACAAGACATTTCAACCGCAGCTGCTTGCTTACGAATCGAACGGCGTGGACTCTTCAATACAGATCGGCGTACAACATCAATGTTCTGTGCAGTACGAGCACTTCTTGGCCATCCCGTTGGTTTCTTCTTTAAAGCTGATCCACTCTCTTCAAAATTATTAATCCAACTTCTAATGGCATGTTTTGACGGAACGGAATCATGCCGTTCTAAGTTGTAAAAACGTCGGAACTCAATCTGGGCAGCTTTCAAACTATCACCGTTTTTATAAAACATTTTTATAGCTAACGCACGCTGTTGCCCGTTCCACTGGTTCATGGCTACTGTAATGGCGGCTTGTTTACTTGTACACTGTCTCTGTCCCGCAGTGCTGCCACCTGCTCACGGCTGCCACGACTCGTTACAAAAATTCCCGTTTTTATGGGTCACCCTGTACTTCTCAGAACTGGACAGGGACAATCAGTCTATGATTACAAATTTTGATGCAAAAGAATGTATGAGCTCCTTCAACCAAGAAAATAATGACAAAGACAGCAATAAAACTGTACATTCCAATTTTGAGAGCAATACTCAAATAGAAATACCAATTTCCTACAAACCTGTAAACTTTGGCAAAAATCAAAAATTTTTATCTCTAGTAGTAGTACTAGTAGTAGTGTGTGTGTGTGTGTGTGTGTGCGCGCGCAAGTGTATAAGATACTATTGTCAACTATTCTGTGTTTGACTGGGATATCATGAGCAATACCAAACCCTCCTTTGTGGGTGAAGTTAGTCTACACCCCATCTGTAGATGTCTCCTATAATATATGTGTGTGTGTGTGTGTGTGTGTGTGTGTGTGTGTGTGTGTGTGTGTGTGTGTGTGTGTGTGTGTGTGTGTGTGTGTGTGTGTGCAAGTGTGTGTGTGTGTGTGTGTGTGTGTGTGTGTGTGTGTGTGTGAGTGTGTGTGTGTGTGTGTGCAAGTGTATAAGATACCGTTGTCAACTATTCTGTGTTTGACTGGGATATCATGAGCAATACCAAACCCTCCTTTGTGGGTGAAGTTAGTCTACACCCCATCTGTAGATGTCTTCTATAACAAGAAAAATATTTTATATAATATGTAGGTGTTATTTACCCCCAATGGTTAATCTTCATGGATTTCTTTAATGAATTTCTGCTAAACCTTTCTTTTTCCTCACACTCAAACTGAGATCCTACAAAAATTTGGAGCAAAGCAGCCACTCGTTTCATTATGCTAATTGTTTTTGCAGTTATCTGAAAATACACAAATAAAATCACATTTTATTACTTTCCATTACTTTATAAGAAACAAATTTTACCAGTAGTTTAAATTTCATCTATAACATTTATACATTAAATTTTTTGTAAGCTATCTTGACAAACCCAACATTAGCAGAATAACTTACATTTAAAAAATACAAATTCTTAGATTTAGATTTTTGCACAAGTTAAAATCGTAGTAAGTAAATACAGTTTACCAATTATAATATATATCTCACAATTATTTTTTCTTGTAGAAAGAGAAATCAGTTTAGAAGTAGAAAAATAGGTAACTGAAAATGTTTTTTTTTTTAATATCAATCAAGAAAACCACTTAAACCGGAAAAGATATCTAACCACCTTACCTGGTCATTCCAGTGTTCAGTTTTTAATGTTAAAGATTTATTAAACAGCATATTAAAAAAAAAAAACATTATATGGGCGTGAATCAGTAAAATATGACTTCGACATTTAGATATTCTAATTACATCTTTATACAGCTTTTATACAAAAGCATATGAGTGAATTTCCAAAGATTTCTGATACCCAAACATAGGTAGATTGCTAATGTACAGCTGATTTTGTCTTCACTTATATTATTTGAAGATTATGTTTAAATGCTTTTTAATTGCAATTTCTTTATTAAAATATGTGAGTGTATTATTTCATGCAATAGCTGTTTTTATTACTTCTCATTTTCTATATTATACATAAACAGTGCGTTGAATTATTATTTCAATTACATTTTCAAGATATGTCTCTGAGCATCAAACTGTTTACCAAGTCTTCTCGGATGTTTTAAAGAAGCTGTACGAGAAAGTTAGTTCGAAATAGCCAGATGTATTACACTAGCTTTTAAGTGTTAATTTTTTTAGTTAAAACTCCTCAGCACTATTATACAGCTTCTAATTTTTTAATTTTGCATATTTAAAATTTTTGCTGACACACAAAATCCTACCAGTTATGATGGGTATTCTTTGATTAAGGGTTTGTTGGTGAAAAAATACAAATCAATTGATTAATAGCCAGCCAATAAGTTGAATGGAGGCAGAATATTGATTAAAGGTGGAGTGAAGCAGTGATATACTTTGTTTGAAAACAGTCATATTAAAGTTGCTTGATGTAATCATCTTGAATTCACTGATTAAACTAATTTTAAAAATACTTAACTAAGTGAATACTTAATTGCTTACTTGCTGACGCGTTTCAAAACATTCGTTCCTTTTATGAAGCTAACCTTCTACTGGCGGCATCGTTTAGGTGTAAAGGCTCTAACGGGAATGGATTTATGACTGTGGAATGGGGTGGGTTGTTTTGGTTGTGTGTCGTATAATAAAAAAGACTGTTGGCTTTAAAGTGTGTGTGATCATTTAATACGTTATCTTTATCTGTTGCGTAGTGTTTGTATATTTCATATTTTTCTAAGGTTATTAGTTTTTTACTTTGTTTTAATGTGTGTAGAACATTTAAATTAGTGTGTATGTCTGTGTGTGTGTTGGGTGTCTTTTAGGTGTTGTGCGTAGCTGGATTTAGGGTTTGTTTGTTTTTTTTTGGGGTAATGTGTTCTTCGAAGCGTGTATAGAATGATCTGCCGGTTTGGCCGATGTAATAGCTGGGACAATCGTTACAAGTTAATTTGTAAATGTCAACTTTTTTTTGAAAAGGTTGTATGTGCTGTCTTAAAGTGTTTGTTGTTTTGTAGGATATTTGGTAATGGAATTTTTTTAATGTGGAGGCTATTTTGTGTGTTTTTGCTGTTGTAGGTGAGGGATATATGTTTGTTGTTTTTTGTGTGGTTTATCTGCGTGACCGTTTGATAGTGTTTATGTTTAATTTTCCTGAGTATGTGTTGGTAGCCATTTTGTTGAGCGATGTATTTTATGGTATTAAGTTCTTTGTCGTAGTCTTTCTGTAGCATTGGTATTTTTATTAGGCGGTGTAACATATGATTAAATGCAGTGTGTGTGTGTGTTGTGTGGGGTGATTAGATGTATTATGTATGACAATATCGGTAGTTGTTGGTTTTCTGTATATTTTGAAATTATGTCTTGTGTTGTGTTTGGTGATGGTAAGGTCTAAAAAGTTTATTTTATTGTTTTATTCTAATTCGAGGGTAAATGTGAGGTTATGGTGTATGGTATTAATGTAATTGTGTAGTTGTTTGATTTGCCGTTTGTTGCCGTTGTATAATATTAAAATGTCATCTACATATCTATGGTAATAAATTTTTTATATGTGTGACTATTGTTCTATAGAATGTATTGTTCTTCGATATGATGTAGGAATATTTCTGCTAGGATGCCTGAGATGGGGGAGCCCATAGGGATGCCGTCTTTCTGTGTGTAGAATTTGTGTTGGTATGTGAAGTAGTTTTGTGATGTGATAAGGTTGGCGAGTGTGATGATTTCATGTGTGAGTTTATGTGGGGTGTTGTTTGCTGTGAGCATATTCTGTAGTATGTGGAGTGTTTGTTCTATTGGCACATTAGTGTATACGTTTTATATGTCGAATGAGGCAATGGTGGAGTTGTGTGGTATGTGGATGTCTTGAATTTTGTGAATGAGGCCTATGTTATTGTGTATGGATGTATGATTGTAAACATTTATGTTGTCTCTGATAAGTTTGTCTATGTATTTGGCTAGCTTATGTAATGGAGCATGTGTGTGATTGATTAGTGGGCGGATTGGTGTGTTTTCTTAGTGGATTTTAGGTAAAGGATTTAATGTGAGGGCTTGGGGTTTTATTTGTTTGTAATATTTCTTTTGTTCTCTTTTCAGGATTTCGGTGCATTTATTTAGAAGATTTTTAATTTGTGTTTGAAATTTATGTGTGGGGTCTGATCTGAGTTGTTATTTTGTTTTCAGTTATGAAACGGTTTACTTTCCTGTCGATGTCTTATTGGGGCGTTATTACGATGAAATTACCCTTGTCTGCTTTTAAGATATTTAGGCTGTGTTTGTTGCGTTTTTGTATAATTGATTTAAGGGTTAAATGTTCATTATTTATGATAGGTTTATTGTTTAATGTGTTTATGTTGGGCATTTTATGTTTAATGTCTTGTCTAATATATTCATTTGAACTTAATCATATGTTACACCACCTAATCAATATAAAAATGCTACAGAAAGACTACGATGAAGAACTTAATACCATAAAATACATCGCTCAACAAAACGGGTACCAACACACACTCATAGACAACATACTCAGGAAAATTAAACATAAACACCATCAAACGGCCACGCAGACAAACCACACAAAAAACAACAAATACATATCCCTCACCTACCACAGCAAAAACACACAAAATAGCCTCCACATTGAAAAAACTCCATTACCAAATATCCTACAAAACAACAAACACTTTAAGACAGCACATACAAGCTTTTCAAAAAAAACTGACAAATACAAACTCTCAGGTATTTACAAATTAACTTGTAACGATTGTCCCAGCTATTACATCGGCCAAACCGGCAGATCATTCTATACACGCTTCGAAGAACACATTACCCAAAAAAAAAAAAAACAAACCCTAAATCCAGCTACGCACAACACCTAAAAGACACCCAACACACACACACACACCAACATACACACTAATTTAAATGTTTTACACATATTAAAACAAAGTAAAAAACTAACAACCTTAGAAAAATATGAAATATACACACACTATGCAACAGATAAAGATAACTTATTAAATGATCACACACACTTTGAAGCCAACAGCCTTTTCTATTATATGACACACAGCCAAAACAACCCACCCCATTCCACAGTCATAAATCAATACCCGTTAAAGACTTTACACCTAACTGAAGCCGCCAGTAGAAGGTTAGCTTCTTAGAAAAAGGAACTTCCAGTAAAAGGAAAAAATGTTTTGAAACGCTTCAGCAAGTAAGCAATTACGTATTCACTTAGTTAAATACTTTTAAAATTAGTCATATTAAATTTTGAAGAGAACCACGTTGGATAATCTAACCATGTGGCAGATAAACTGAAACTTAAAATGGACAAAATGTTTGTCAAAAGAGCTACTTCACTATTACAAAACTCTTGCTTCATTTCACACATGTTAAACAGACATTATTTCTATTAGAACAGACAATCTCTAATACAAAACAAAAGAAATGTTTGGAAACTGTCACAGAGAAATATCTTGGTTATTAATTCTTGCTGTAAGAGAGATATGCTTCTGGTAATTTATTTGAAAAAGACTATAATAAACTCAAAACTGTTAAAGTGAGACTGAGAAAATTAAAATGACCAATTCAAAACGATAAATAACAAAATCAGAGTTTATTTTTTTATGATAATATCCCATCTGCACACAGCCAATCATAACAAAGAAATATTAAATTATTTTTAACGAGATTAAATTGATTAGACACTGAAAGGAACACATCTAGTGTCAAAGGTCTATCCCTTCTTTCTAACAATAATAGCCTGACTCTAAATATACAGATTTTAACCGTGATGTAGGACTGAAGGTAACAGAGAATTAATGGTTAGAATGTCCAACAGGTAGATATGAGGATTAAATTGATAACTTTGATAAACACTAGTGGAATAATCAACTCAGACTGTGCAGCAACTATGCAGAAAAATATTTTAAGAATGTGTCTTCCAAAATTATAAACTAATGTTTCCAGGAGTTCAATGCAAGAACCTGCATTTTCCATGACTAAATAAATGTCAGCGCAATAAAGTCATTTATAGATGTAATAGATCCTTATTGATAATTAAAAAAATCAACGCATTTAAACATGAATTAGTTGTCTATAAACAGAAAAAGATATTGATAAAATAATTTTTCTGATTTTATAATGTCTAAGTCTTACTTCTTCTCCTCTTCTTTCTCTTGAGTCTCTTCTGTTTGCCTCCATATTAGTAGAATTCTTCTTAAATATATTATGGTTTACAGCATGTGCTGGACACTTGCAAGTACATTCTTTTACTTCTTTTGTATAGCTTTCACCTGAAGTACCTATATATTTTAAATACAATATACTAACAGATAGCTTCTTAGAGCATAGCATTGACAAAAAAAATTAATTTTTATTTTTTACAATATTAGATTTGACAGAGGTTATTAACAACTACCTTATTTCAATATCTATTTATCTACAGTATGCAAAATTATTGGTTAAAGTGACAGATTAAATAAGGATATTTATTACAAAAATATTTTTCAACTAGAAACAATCAAAACATAAAAATGTTTTAATTTTAAAAAATGTTTGAGTGCCAACTTAATAAAACAGTTCAGTATTAACAATAGATCACTGCAGCATATATTCAAATTTGAACTTAGTATAATAACAACTTGCCGAACTTAAAATTGAAGTAAAACCTACTGTGACAAAGTTTTAAGCATTAAGAGATTGGAAATATTATATTTAAGTAACTTTTCATTAATTTACTTTAATTATTATTTACAAAACTTTAGGATTTTGTCATTATTTTTTTATTTAAAATACAAATGTTTCACCGATCATCATGGACAACAAAGTACATCAGTTTATTTTTATTATAAACTGGAACAAACATTAGTTACAAAGAAAATGAATTAATTACAAAACCTTAAATCATATTTCATTAAATAGTTAGCACTAACATCAGAAACATACAACTGAAGTGATGAAAACGATCACTAATGTCTCCCCCATTCTTCAAATCATCAACCCGTTCAGACTACCATGTGATTAACCTAAACTAGGCCAACGAACCATGCCCACCAACAAATAAAATATCAGTAAACTAAAATATCCTAATAAAAGTTATATAATATTACTTGCTTACTATCATCAACAGAAACAGTTAAAAACCTTGTCAATTAATCTAAATCAACTCAAATTAAATAATAAATTAATGTTCTCAGCCATAACAAAAAAAGAACTGGGGTTCAGCCCTTTACTATTGTTCAGTAACAAATCACTTTCTGATTCAGCTATAAAATTACTCTCACATCTATTAGGCAAACTAATAAGGAACACTGTTTCAACTACCTCTACTTTAAAGTTGGTTGTTTTTATCCTATTGATTTCACTGATTATACATACTCACTTTAGGATACAGAAAACTAAACTCACTCACTATGAAAAGACATTAAACATAAAATACCCACCATAAACACATTAAACACTATACCAAACTCAGCTAATGAACACAGAACCCTTAAACCCATTACACAAAAATGTGACCAAAATAACCTAAAATTTTTTAAAAGCAGATAAAGACAATTATAAATTAATAATATTGACATTGACAATAAGGTAGTTCAATTAATGACAGAAACATCATAATCAAACTTCATTTAGACCTTATGTCAAACACAAATTAAAAAACATCTAAACAAATGTATCCGATTCAAGAACCAAGAAAAAAAGAAATACTACAAACAAATAAAACACACCCATTCACCCACACACCGACACTTTTACACAAGCTAGCCCATTACATATAGAGAAACTCATCAGAGACATAACCTTTAAACCAACAACCCTTTACAAACGTAACCTGTAACAACCAAACATCCCTATGCAATAACATTGACCTGATATACAAATTTAAAGTCATTTGTATACTACACAAGTCTACCTTAGCATCATTTGACATACAAAAAAAATCATTTGCCAAACCGATAAATCATTCAACACAAGATATAGAGAACACATCACTGACATAAAAAACATACATCTGAAATCCAGTTATGTAACACACATACAAAACAACCAACACTCATACATAAACATCTAGACTAACTTACCCATGTACTAAATCATAGTAAAAAACTAATCAATACAGAAAAATTGGAAATATACAATCATCACATAACACAAAAACAACATATCTTAAACGACAACACACTTCGAAACTAACACACTTTTCCAGTACACAACCTGCCTATTCCTCGCCCATATTTAATATGCTTGTAACCTTGAGAGATTGCTGCCAGTAGCAGGTTTAGGCTTCATCAATGATAAGACGGTTTCAAAACGAGTCAGCAAGTAAGTTGTTGGTTTTCACTTAGTTTTTGAAATAATTACCTTAAATTTATTAATAGCTTTTTATTCGTGGATAGTTTTTATGATATATTCAGCTACACTAGACTTATCTGATCTCCCATACTTGTGTAGGTTAGATATTCTTTTAATCAGGTTATCGTCTTCCTACTTGTCTCATCAATATACATTTTATCACGATTTTCACTGACTTTTCCAACATCAGAAATTTATCCTTAGAATAAATTAGTAATTAGAAATCTATTAAGGATTCCTGTCTCATAATTTTAAATTAAAATTTTTGAAAATTTTAATTGACTATCTGGTAAGGATGACATGTAATGAAAACATAGTACATTTTTGTTTGTTTTTACTTTCCAGATGAATGTGGTGAAATTTCTTCTCAACATCTTCAGCACGGCTAGCATACGGCATGCTCTGGGTTCCCTTGCGAGGCACTGAGTGCGTGCCGGTGCTCTCTCCTCTTCCCTTCTGACAGATGGCTAGCGCACCGGCATGCTCACTCCCAGTCTAGTTAAAACTCCTCTAGTTTCGATAAGTGTTTAGGAAAAGGTTCGATTTTTATGTCAGTGCTTCTGAACAGTTTGGAGAATATTGTGCCTTAGTCGTTTTGAAATCCGACCATCCCAAGTTAATCTTTTGAGATTTGAATATTGGTCCCTTTCTTCTAGCCAACCTCTCAAGAGACTCCGATAGACATACGTAACTGAACATTTTCCTGCCTCCTGAAAGATCAAATAGGATAACTCGGAAGAGGTGCAGGGTTTGTTTACATAAAAATAAAAGAACTGAAATATCTTTTTATTGCTCGGTTTACCTGGAGGAGTTTTCCCTTTGCATTCAACAATGCTTCAGGGAGTTTCAAGAACAGATTTAATTTCTTTTTATTTTTATATTATAATGTTTGTTTAATTTTAACCACTTTACACGGCACAATATCCGGTAAAAACAACAATCATAAAAATAAACTAAGCTTTCTGAACTAACGCAAAACTAAACGATAATTGTCCATTAGAGAGAATGAACTGACTCGAGATGGGAACCGATTACTGTAAATAAGAATCATTGACAAAATGCTTGGACACCCGAAAACCTAGTGTGTCATCATAAGATTGTAGTAAACAAATGTTAGCTAGTCTCGGCTATAAATAGTCTAGGATGTGACAAGCATTATCTATGTCTGCGTTTATATTATCAACATCTATCGCTTTGTGAAACACATGACACAAGCAGAAACAAACATTCCAAGTTAAAAGTTGTGTGGTTAATTTTAGTATGTAGTATATTTTAGTAGTAGGCACTTTAGATTTTTATGTAAATTATCATTTTTTTCTCTGGCTTTTTTATTGAGTTTTAATGTTTGTCATGTAGTATTTTATCATTGGTATTAGTAAATATTTTATGTAAATTTCCTTTCTTTTTTATTGTGACCTTAAAAATATAAACCTTTTTAATGTCTAATACACTCTTTTGATGTCTCCAATTATCGTATGAATGGTAGAGATAAAATTATTAAGATGAAAGCAACGGACACGATAATTAGATGCAACAACAAGTTATGCAATCCGCATAGCATTTCAATAATTCTACTGCAAGGGACGGCAAGCCCACTGGCACGCTCTCGATTTTTACAATTAAATGAAGTCTTTAAATTTTTTGTACTATTTTTACTGTTTATAACTAAGAATTTAAGTATAGATTTTAAGATAAGACAATGCAGTCAAATGTGGAAGTTAATGAAAAAACGGTCAGTAGTTTGATGAGATTTCCAATATGGCCACCGTGCTGAATGTGTTAATTTTCTATGTTTACATTTTCTTAAAATACTACTAACAAATACAGGTTCAACCCAATAAACTAAGCTAAAATGAGTACGTTAATCATATACCCTCACCATACTTTTAATTAAAAGTTAAGAAAGTAATTCCATAGTTAAAACAGAATGTGATTTGTTATTGAACTCTGAAAAAGGTGTGATTCTTAATATTTTATTTTATTTATTTATTTTAATTTGTTTTATTTTTTAGGAGGTTAGATGTTTTGTTTTTAATTGTTCAAATTGGTAATAGTAAGACAGGTTTTGTAACTTTTAAATGGAAATTATAGTTTACTGATATTTTAACTGTTGGTGAACATGGTTCTTTGGTCTATTACAGGCTAGTCACTTGATTTGTCAGAATAGTTCAATTGATTCAGGAGAAGAGTGATGCCACTAGTGATTGATTATTTTTCTCAGATAATTTGCAACCTTCTGCTGATGCAAACTGTGGTTAACATACAGTAAAATATACATTACGATTGTGACCAATTTATTTGTTCTTGTAGCTAATAGATTTTTCTTATTTATATATAAATAATATTTAAAAAATGTTTTGTAAGTATATGACATAATTATGAGTCAATAAATATTTTGTTTTCTGTTAAAAATTAAACATAACTGATAGCACTTCCATCAATGAAGCAAATAAGAAGTGATGCTATATCTTTTTATAACAAATAACAATCCCACGATACTGTACTCTGAAGCTGGCATTTGAATATGATGGATGTCTCTATAAACTAAATTAGCTTTAATAGTACAAAGTTTAACAGAAAAGAAAAGAAATTTGCAATTGCTGTACCTAAGGTTTTGGGAGTGGAAATTCTCTAGCTAAGCTTTTTATTTATTTTTGACAGTAATAAAAGATTAATAAGAATAAAGCTTCTAATACTTTAAGACCTGTATAAAACATTATTATTGAAGTTTTATTACCTTTCTTTATTATAAAAACACATGTAGCCATTTATGTTATAATATTAATGTTAAAATAAACATGCATGCATGCTTATAAAATTACAGTTGCTTGTTAAAATCATCTTGAATTCACTGATTAAACTTTAATTAAATAATATTTAACTAAGTGAATACGTAAGGGCTTACTTGCTGACGCATTTCCAGCATTACTTGATGACGCAATCGTTCCTTTTCACTTAGTTAAGTATTATATAATTAAAGTTATAAAATTGTATACCAATCATCATTAAGAATGTAATGAAAGTACACAATTAGGTCTTGTTAGCTTGTTTTAGAGACTGTACACCAGGAGTCTCTAACCTACGGCCCGCGAACAAATTTTTTCCGACGCGGGGAAAACTAGCATACTGAAAAATAAATTTATTTGGTAATATATTTTCATTTAAGCACTTTTACCATTAAATATGAGTACAGTAATTGTCTCTCACTTGCCACTTCTTTTCTCTATAAGTAAAAACTAGCTGTAAACAAGTAGCGATCAACCATTGAGCAAGAGTAAATGGTCAGCATGGACTGTAAGTGTAAAGGCAAAGAGCTCGGCGCTATTGTACTTACCCCTACTATACCTGAGGTAGGAACAAAATAGCCTCGTTACATCCTTCCATGACTCATCATTGCTTTCTTTGGTTTCTAAATTTTTTTGTCAGTGGCTTTCCAGCGTTAGTTACAATCAGAACTAGTGCGAGTGTAGGTTGATGTTTCGCAAAGTGCATATTGATCGAGGACAGTGTCTTTTATTTTTTTGGTTTATTTTTCATAACAATGGCTTATTGTATAAAAAGACAAGTAAATTTTGAGTGTCGTGCTTTTAATAAAAGGTGGACCCATGACAATTTTATGATCAACAACAATAACAAAGCTTTATGTCTTATTTGCAACGAGACTGTCGCTGTTTTGAATGAATTTAATGTCCATAGACATTATGAAACTAAACCCAAGAAATTAAATTCCAATTTAACAGGCAAACTACGAGAAGACAAAATTGCTTCTTAGAAAAATTCGCTTTCAATTCAGAGACAAATTTTTACCAAGCAATCTCAACAAAACGATGCTGTTGTAAAAGCCAGTTTCAAAGTCAGCCATATTCTGGCTAAAGCTGGTGAACCTTTTGCCAACGGCCAGTTGGTGAAAGACTGCATTTTTGTGAGTGTGGAAGAAATCTGCCCTGATAAACGTTCACTGTTCAATGCTATTAGTTTGTCGGCGAATACAATAGTGCGCCGTACAGAAGTTCTTGGAAATTAAATTGTTTATTAGCTGAAAGACGCATGCAATATCTTTGAATGTTTCTCAATCGCTCTTGATGAATCAACTGATGTCACTGACTCGGCTCAAGTTCTTTTATTTGTTCGTGGTGTGAAAAGTGATTTTAAAATCACAGAAGAGTTTGCTGACGTTCACTGTATGGAAAATAGTGTGACCGGAGACAAAATCATTGCAAAAATAAGTGAAACCATTTCTAATCTTGGCATTGATTTCAAACGCATAAGAGGTGTTCCTACTGATGGTGGAAAAAATATGTCTGGTTCAAAAACTGGAGTAGTTGGAAACATTTGCAATTCTGTTAAAACAGCTGGCGGTGTTCAACCCCTAATTTATCACTGCATTATCCATCAACAAGCGTTCTGTGGTAAACACATAGATGTAGCTGAAGTAATGAATGTAGTTGTAAAAACAGTTAACTTCACTAGATCAAGTTCCCTCAAACACAGCCAGTTCAAAAATTTTCTTTCTGAAATTGACAGCGCTTACCAAGATGTTCCCTACTATTGTGAAGTTTGCTGGTTGAGCAGAGGCAAAGTATTTCAGCGGTTTTTCGAACTTCGTGAAATGATTGACATTTTCATGACTGAACAGCACCGCCCTGTACCTGAACTTTCTGACGGTGTGTTTGTATGGAAATTGGCTTTTCTTGTTGACCTCACAGCACATATTAACTTTTTGAACTTGAAACTGCAAGGCAAAAACTCTTCAGTTTGTGACTTATACTGGCATGTCAAAGCTTTTAGAAAAAAACTCATACTCTAGAATACGTAGATAATCATTTAGGATTTTTGAACTTCGACCACTTTTAATCTTATCGAAACTTAAGTGCACTAAGCACTGCCACCTTCCCCAAGGATTACGTTTTAGAAATCATGTCTAAGCTACATCAAGAGTTTGAAAATTGCTTGAAGTCATCGAGCTAACAACCAATGACTCACTCAAGACTGATTTCCAGGAATACTACAAAGAAGGTAACCTACTTACATTTTACAGTTCTCTCCCAGAAAAAGACTTTAAAAACATTTAAAACCTTGCTCGAGTTATGTTGTTGTTGTTTTGGATCTACCTACAAGTGTGAGCAGACTTTTTCAAAAATGAAGCTTGTTAAATCTAAATACAGATCTTCCTTGTCAGATGAACATTTGAAATCAATCTTAATGATCGACTAGAAGGTTTGATCCTAAATGGGTTGAAGTTTTAGGTGGTAAACAAATGCAATCGTCTCACTAAAAATTAATTGTTCTTTTTAAGTTTACACATGTTGTAAACTCATATATTGTCAAGTTTTCTTTAAAATTTAGGAAAGTACATTTTGTAGTAAATTGAAACGATTTGGTTTGGTATCATCCTGTGTTTTCATTAGACCTACTTGAAAACTCCTACAAAACAATTATAATTTTATAGCAATATAATTATTTGTTTGGTCGCAGTTTTATTTACAATCACGTAAAGAATTTTAGTTAGTCAACAGCAAAGATATATAAGAAAATAAAGCAACTTAAAAAACTAAGCAAGAAAATTTCAAAAACCACCACTGAGCTTTTGGTTAGAAAAAATGTCGTGGGAGGGGGTGGCTAGACTTTCTGCCCTAAAATATTGTTAATTGTTAAATGGTAATTTATCAAAAACCACTGTTACTGATTTCTAAGAAGGAATTAAAATTTTAAACAAGTTTATTTATCTTGATGAATCTAATTCTACCTCATAGTAACAGTGGTTTTTGAAATGTTTTGACAAGCTTTTGAGCAGTTCATTTTCAATAAATGCCAAGAATCATAGGTTTTTGGATGAGTTATAATTGGAAATTTTAAAAAAAAGAAAGACAGTTTACAGTAAATGAAGAAAAAACTAAGCACTAGATATCTTGTCAGTAATTTTCATCACAAATTTAAATAATTAGGTATATATCCCAAACTTTATCCTTAACTTCTCCATCAGACCAGAAAAGAGACAGTAAGGAGTTACCAACAGAAAAATCGTTATAACAGTTTGATTTATATAAAATATAATTAAATAACACTAAACAATAAGTAGTTGATAGATCTGTATTAAAAATAATAGAACTATAACAAAATTAAGATAAAATAAATCATTAGTAACAAATAATGAACAGTCAATGTTATAAAGTATATTTAATAATAATTAAATAATGACTATAGGAAACGTTTTCAGCAATATACCTTGTAAAAAGTCTATGAACCGTTCCAAATCAGATATTTGAGTTTTTAATTGGGTAACCAACTGATCTTTCATCTTCATAGGGTTTACCAGCTATAATAAAACATAACTATTGTTAGTCAACATGCAATACCCACAAAGCAGATTGAAAAAACACACCATTTAATTAACTTAAATGTCAAGTTAGTCATCAAACATTTACCTTTGTGGTTGTTACTTTCGATTACATACCTTACTAATTTTACATTATTTGTGATTTTGTTTGTTACAAAACATGTACAGCAAAACTTGGTTAAAGCGATTTGGTTTAGGCAACATCTTGTATATCAAGGACCAATTATTATAATATGTTTTTAAAGTGCATATTTCAGTCTCAAAACAATTGTTAAAAGTGAAAAGAAAAGGAAAGTTTTTACTGTGAACAGAAAATGATACATCAAATCGAGAATAGCATAAAAAGGTAGATGTGTGTTGTAAAATTGATTTGAAACCTGAATCACTTTCATAACTATTATGAAAGTGGTTTAGATTTTTTTTTTAAATGGAAATGTTTTAAGTTGTACTTTGATTATCTCAAAAAATTAAAGAACTTGCTAAACTACTCAAGTGTACAACAGGCAGGTTAGACAGATTTAAATCATTCCATTTTCAAATAAATGACTAGGTCTTAAAATTGCTTAACACAAAAACTAGGATCAAAATATCATGATATTTTTATGCAGATGAAGCTGGATTTTTTAAAGCTAACTCCTGATACAACATTGAAATTTAAAGAAGATAAATCTGTTGGTGGTAAGTTGACTAAAGATCTGACAACTCTGTTCGTCAGTGCTAATCCAAATGGAGGAGTAAAAAGAAAATTTGTTTTTGATAATAATTAGAAAGAAACTGGTAACTTTAGAACATTAAAAATTTATCTGTTCACTATAGTGTTGATAAAAAGTCTTGGATAACTAAAGACAATTTTGAAAATAAGCTGTGGCTATAGAATCAACAATTAGAACATGAGAAAAAAAATTAAGTTGCCTGAAGACAACTGTCACGAGAATCCTAAACTTGAATATCTGAAAAACATTAACCTGGTGTTCGTTCCTACAAACACTGAGTGTATTACCTATGGACCAGTGAGTGATTAGAAGCATAAAATGTTATTTTTTTTAATTATTGCTGAAAATAATTGAATATATCAACCAAAAATATACTGCAATATGAATTTGCTAAATTCAATTTGGAGTGTCTTTTAGAGCTTGGTACTATGTAATATAAAAAGCTATCAAAATTGTTTCTGATATGCAAAAACTAACCAGGGTCAAAAGACAGATGGTATGTCGAAAAAGGAAGTAGAGGACTTGATGTTTGTGAATTAATAGTGTCACTTTTAATTCATATGATCTGAATGCTTAGAGACAAAGGCAAATATAATCTTCACCTTATATTTCTTCAATCTTCAAAATGTCATTCTGGATAATTTTTCAAGTTGAAACAATTTCTCATAGTTTTTTTTTTTTTTGTTAAGTAGATGTGTTATTCAGGAATCAATAGTGTCAATAGTTTTTGATTCATGTAATCTGGATGTAATTTTTTGGTGTAGATGACATTGTTACAACTGAAATTTTAACAGATAAAGTCAATGTGTTGAATGTAAGAATATGAAAAACGATAATTAGAAAAATTGAATCTACAGGAACAAGATTCTATAGAAGCTATAGTAAATGTTTCAATAGTTGATGAAGCTCTTTGAGCAGTTAAGACGGGTTCATAATTTTTGTGATAAAACAAAAAAAAAATCTGCAAATAAATTGTGATAGAACAAATCATGAGTGATTTACAGATGCAGAATTTTTTAAAAAGGAACTAGAATAGAATTAGATTTATTCAGAGTATCTTTGTAGTCATAGGTAGCGTGTAGTTATTATTGAACATTACAGTTTACTATTCTGTACTCAATAGTACATTCCTGTACGTTATTCTTATGTTCGAAATACAGTATAGTAGAAAAAAGTATATAATGTACTGGTACATTAAATGCACTAAAAAATACTCATTGTATAAATTATATCTAATCTACAAAAATTAAAAAATTAAATTATTGTAGTGTGTAAAATAATGTTTAACATGAATTATTGTAATTGTTCTTGAATTCATTTCTTTATTGTTACAACAAAACTTGCTTATTGTGTAGTAATTTTTCCAGTCTCTTGATGTTGTTATAACCAAGTTTTGATGTAATTTGTTATTTGATGTATAATTCAATTTTACTATCAATATTAAAATGAAAAATAAATTGTTTAATGTTCACATAGTTCACAAACAGTTGTAACAAACTATGAATAAGATTTTTATACTTGTTAATAATTATGAATATTAATATTTTCCCTGTTAGAGTCCCTGTTAAATGTTAAAAGAAAAGATTGTTATAGAATATTGTGTGAAATTAAACATGCAAAATTACAATGTTAATGCAAAGTAATTACAAAGTGTAATACGAATGAAATTCTTAGAAGTGTATTATATATTTTGACTTAGGAGTATAAATTATTATATAAAATAGTTTTATAATTATAAATGACTAAAGTTTCAGCATTATGACAGTAAATATTTTATTATATGTTTGATATCTCAAGCAGAAATACAGTAAATTTCCCTAATTTGGAATACTGATATTTTGAACTACTCACAGAAATTTGCATTCTATGGAATTATACATATTTGTTTACATGTCTAGGAAAAAGTAACTGAATATGCCAGCAAAGATTGGTAAGGATTTTTGCTTAAGACGCTATTGTTGCAGAGCGGGAATATTTTTTACAAATGGACTTCATTATGTGAAAGTGAAAATCAAACTGAACAAAATGAGCTCTACCACAAATTTCTACAATGTTATTGGCAACAATACGAAGGTGTGAGTTTTTTTTAATGAAGATTACTAGATTACCATGCATTTTGCAACCAACTCTCCCTAGCGTGGGCATGACTCATAATGCCTCAGTATAAGTCTAAAAGCATATAAGGGTTATTCTCACATTTTATCTTTTCCAAGAATTCAACAGGAAGTGGTGCGTTAGTTACTCTACACTTGTGTAGAGTTATTTTAGTGTGATTGCAAGATGATTACAGTATTAGGCTTAGACCAAATTTGTGTAGTGAAATATAATTCATGCAAACGTAATATCGAATATGTGTTTAGTCTCACTAAACAGTATAATACATAATGAGTCAAGAGGAAAGTACAACTCATTAATGCTTCATCAGAATAATGTTTCAGCGTATAGAAGCAGGTGCAGGATATATGTAAAAGAACAATAGTTAAGGTAAAATTAATGTTGCTGAAACAGTTCTATCATGTAAAAACAACAACGTTCTGCCAGATACCATGTTAGAGATACAAAAAATTCAACTTGCAGCAGAAAAATTTAGTTTACAAACACAAATTTTAAAGCTGGCAAAGGATGGCTGTATAGATCTAGGAACACACATTGTATTGCTCACAAGAAAGTGTGTGGTGTACTTTTAATCAGTAATTTGGATTGTGTTAAACTTTTAAAAATAAAATGAACACATTAATCAAACAAAATAATTTCACTTTCCCTCAAATTTATAATGCAAATGAGATGTAATTTTAATTTGGAGGTGAGTGTTTGAAAATATGCAAGCCTACAAAGTGGATGGTTCTGCCCCAGGGCATAAAATAAACTAATACTATATGTCAACTATTTTTTGCTTAATAAAACTGATAGTGCACATCGTTCATTATTTATGCTATTTTTTTTTTTTTTTTTTTTTTTTTAATAAGCATTAGGACTACCAGATTACTGTATTTATTTATATTATCAAATTTCACTATATTTTTAGTGAAATTTATATACAAGAAAAACTCACAAATTTCACAAAAAAAATAGTTAAATTTATATACAAGAGAAAACTTATTCAATTGGCAATTTTTTTTACATTTGGATAAGGGTTACACACCAAATAATCCTAATTAGTGGCACAAATAAAAGACACATAAGACTCACAAATTAATCATTTATTTACTCATACACGTTTCAATGACAAAGTCATCATCAGTGAGTGTTGCTACTACAAACTCTAACTTACAACTAAGTAATGAATAGCAACACTCAATGATGATGATGTCTTTGTCAAGACATGAGTGAATAAATGAGTAACATAACCTAACAAGCTAAGCTCAAAGAATAGTTGTCTAATTAGTGAAGTTCTACTTTACTCATTCTAGAAACTAGTAACCATACATGCATAACCTCAGTTATATTGTTTATACAACTTTTTTTATAATTGATAGCATTATAACAAAAGCAGTAATTTTTTTTTAATAACAGTTGCAATGATAATTGTTTTAGTGCCTAAATTTTGTTTACTAATCAATTCCATAACCAGTTTTTTTTTAATTCATAAATTTGTAAGAATCGAATAATTATAATATTAAAAATTGAATAAACTGTTATGACTAAATGTATATTGTGTGAAAATGGGTCCTTGATTATTCCAAACAAATAGGGGCCAGTGGTTAATTGAATAAGTGTAGGGTGGATTAACTGCAGTTTCTTTTACAGATGGCTGATAAATGATTAATGATTTTCTGGATTAATAGGTTGCATTTACCCTCATGATAATAAAAATATGGAAATTCAAAATTACTTCACAATAACTTGAGAAGTAAAATTACAGTCTTTTCAATTCATGGTAAAATATTAGTAAACAATTACACCACTCTTAAAATTGTTGATGGTAATAGATTGTACCAGATACAAAAATTAGGTTAAAATTATTTTATTTATAAGTTTGATTGAGTTTAATTATAAGCAACATTAATTTAAATTAATTCACTTACTCCATTTATCTATATTATACATGCTGTTAAAAAGTTATTTAAACCAAATGTAATAAGTTAGGAAATTTAAAATTGCAGAAAAATGCTTTAAGTTTGTTAACAACAAATTCAATTCAGATCCTGTTACATTAAAAACACCTATAACTATAAATAATGTTTAAAAATATTAGTTGCAACATTCACAACAGAGAGCTGACAATTTTCTTACTTATAAGAGATGGAATAAAGACAAAAATAATTGAAAGAAACACTTGTCAGGTTTTTTATTTGACTTTATTCAGTAACCAATTATAAAACAAACAGGACAACCTTGTCTATAGTAGACAAAACAATTGAACTTTCTAAAAAGTTGTGGCATTTTTTTCCTCTAGAGTTTATTTTATCTTATCTAGATTTTTCTTACAATTTTGTGTGTAAATCTTACACAATGGTAAAATACTAGGTGGCGTATTTTCAAAGTAGGTCCCACCCCGATGCTAAAAGTAATAGGAAATACGTTTTAAAATAAATTTAATTTTGCAATATTTGCAGAATAAATTCTGCAATATTTGTGGCTATAAAAATATTTTCCATTTTGAATGATAAGCTTTTGGATTTCATCTCCACAAAAATTAACTACTGCAGAGATAGTGGTGTAATCATAAGTTTAAGTAATAAATAAATTTGTATGAGGAACATTTCTTGATACTTGAAGTTCATTGCCTAGTTTATAGAATAGAAAAGTGCATATTTTCTTGAACTATTCACATACTTTTTGAGGCAGTTCATTATTAATGACAGATGGTTTCTAATGCTTTTCCTTATTGAAGATGTTTGTACAGCCTTCTTACAATGACTTTACACAATTTCCCACTATTGTTTTCACTAGTTCTGTTTCTATTAGCTTTACTAGCCTGACTGAATTTCAAAATCTTTTGTATTTCTTGAATTTAAAAAACAAACTACAGCCTTGTAAGCACAGTCTTGCACTAGTTCTGTTTTTATTAGCTTTATTAGTCTGACTTTGAATTTCAAAATCTTTTGTATTTCTTGAATTTAAAAAAACAAACTAGAGCCTTGTAAGCACAGTCCTGTAACTTTCAATAGTTAAAACCATTGTAAAATCACACCAGAATTTAAATTACAACACATAATTCTGCCTATATCAAACACATACATGAGATACAAATTTGGTTTGGTACTAACACAATAAAATTAATTATTCATACTGAAAAACACAGTCTTGTATACAATAAGACATGTTACATAAAATTATATTTAAGAAATAAGAATGGTACTTACCTGCCCAATTGCATTGTCAACATGGGCTCTCAAGTCTTCAACAGTTAGTTTATCGATATGTTCAATATTCAAATTTAGTTTTCCTTTTAGTTGATCTAGAAAAAGACATTTAAAAAACTAAAATATGCTATATTTTATAACAATATTAGCATATGCAGATTCACAAAGTTATAAAAGAGACTTTTCAGCTCATTCCACAGTAAAATTACAGGGAAAAGGTATATAAAGACAAATGCCAGGAATTTCTATAACTTCAAGTCCACTTATGTCTCTCATGTATAAGCATTTTTTTTTTTTTTTTTTTAACTGTCCCCAGAATGAAAGATATTTATGTCTATCCTAATTTACCTCAGGATGACAAGATATATAAAGTAGGGTTTTATTCCTTTCCTATTATGCATAACTAATTTGTCAGATGGCCATTTAGATCAACCTCTTACTCTAATCTTTTCTCACCTTATCATTCAATTGTGCGTTGGAGAGTGCTGTAAGTGGGTGGGCGTAATGACACTAGATCCAAGCCCTACATGTACACAGATGCCTTTCCATGTTGTTATTTAAAAATATATTATTCTATTTCATAATTCAAAAAGTTGTTATTATGTGTGAATATTTAAAAAAAATTATTTTAGTTATAAAGATTTTTACAGATCTGAAGTGAAATTAGTTGTGTGTATATTAGGGGAACCAACTAAGCTTTAAACCATAAGTAGCATTATATTTTTTTTCATATTTATTATTTTACATATTTAATAGTTACTATTTTTTTAATAACAATGATTGCAAATAATCTATTAATAAATAAGCACAACTCAAATAAGTTTCCGTGACCACTGAATCTGGAATTAATTCAACTGGGTTAGGCTGCACAGAACACTAATAATTTAATCCGCAATAGGTTAACAATTAATAATAATTTACTTTTACATTTCCAAAAAAAAATTATTTGAAAAACAATAAGATAAATTATCATTTAGTTGAAATTTAAGTACACAATTTATTAAAATTAAAAACTAAATTTACATCTCAGATTTATTTTACATAGTTAATTTTATTGACCATGATGTTTAGAAAATTTATTGAAATGTATGCATTTAAACAAAAATATATAAGTAAAGGTTGTGCAAATTTTGTAAACTTGATATCCAACCAACATGACAGCTTGAAAGGAATAATAAATAGTACACGCAAGACTCCATGCCAGAAGTATTGCAAAATGACAGTTTGGAAATAAAAAATTATTCCTCTGCCAAAATATGATAGTGACAAAATGGACAATCTTCATTTTGGATAAAACACCTAAAAGTGTTTCCCAGAGTATTGCAGGCAGCTCTTCGATTATACTTACCATTTTAAAGCACCTACTTGTACAAAAAACCATTTTCTGCACTTGTTTCAATAAAAACAAAATATAGGAACAAACTTGATGTTGTTAATGAATTGTGTTGTGCTCTTACTAAAATACAACCTCAAATAGGATGCCAGTGAAGGAAATGCAAGCTTATCCATCTCACTAACATATTTTTTTTTACCTTACCTTGCAAATTAAAACTTGAAATTTTATATCATGTTTCTTGTGGAAGTATGTACAAATAAAGAAATTATTTTCAATACATATAATATTTGTTTTTTCATATATCCATACCATTTATATATGGTATAAAGTGGGAAGGGCAGGGAGGCTTTCATTTTAAGAGGAGGGGGCGTGGTACCAAAATGTATGGGTAACCCTGCCTCAAGTTAAAAGACTTTAAAACCAGAATACCATCAAACTTTTACAGCAGGGCTAGCACTTGATTATTCTTAACCAATGTTTACATTTCAAATTAAATTTGAAATTGATTATAAATACAGCCACTTAGCAAAACTGCATTTTGTTTCTTAAATATTTCATCTTTAACTGTAAACTTGTCCACTGTTTATATTCCTACTATTAATTCTACCAATATTTGGACCCTGTTAGGTGATTAGTTCTATAAGTGTTCAACTCAAAGCTTTGCGTTTACATCGAAGGATGTATTTTTCCCAAGAGGGATTTAGTGGCTAAATATATTCCTTCTCAACATTTACTTATGCCTTCAGTTTATACTTTGGAAAGCCAGTATAAGCATGGATTTACAGATCCTCTAGGCGTTTGACATTTATTTTCTGTGTAATTACTTGCTTTAATTCCTCTGTTATTAAATTTTACTCAGAAATATTCTAGTATATGTTATATTCTATTGCTTAATATTTTAGTGGATTTTATTTAGGGTGACTACTAATCTGTTTTTAAATTTAAATTAGAAGAAGTTTCCTACTGATGTGATTTATAGTAAATACTGTATTGATAGTAGCAGTTTTACAGGGTGTCTAGTAAAACAGCTTGAAGAAATTCCCTGAGTTTTCCCTGACTTTTCCTCTTTTAGATGTCTATAGAAAACCCAGTTTACATTGGGCCCATCCATTGATATCTGAAGGATCTTGGATAAATCCAGACTTTGAACACCTTTTAATAACGAATAGAGTAACTCTTTTGCTTTTGTGTCTGTAAGGAACACAGAACCAAAATATCGAGCTTTCACTTCATCCGTCTCTGCATCCCAATACCTAACACTCAAATCCATTTGGGCTCTTTGTGATATTTTGTTTAAACTTTCATCAAACCCAATTACATAGTTAGAATTTGAATTTAAAATAATTTGATAAACCGAATACAACACTATAGGAAATTTTATCTTTCCGCAATCTCATGTTCTGTGCAATGGTGCTATCAGGGAACATCCTTGGAAAGAGGCACACACTACCTTCTGCAATGCGTAAAGAAGTGTTGCATTACTAAATTCACGCACCATATAATCTCTGCTTTGGTCACTTCATCTTTCAGTTTATATTTATCCTAAGGAAGGAGGGGAGGTAATGACGACATCTGCATGACGCAATTGCCCGCTATGGCAATGAAAACCGGAACCTTCCATGTTGAAATAAACAGTGTAAAAATAATCACCGTCAAATAAAACACATACTATCACGAGTCTAGACAAATAGCTGGCTACGAATGTTTACACAGCGTTCTGTGTGGTCAGAAACAGACTGAGTTATCTGTTATCCCCACCTGTCCATATGATAACATAACCACTGCGCACAACAAGGCCACGCTCCAGGCTAAAACTTCCCAGCTGTACCAACTCGACACGTTTAATATTTATTGACATAAGTCCTGAAGTCATAGCAACGGGCTTATCAAATAAATAATGGGCATCTAAATAAAGAAGTGTTATTTCCTGACTGCCCTGCCCCTAAACCGCTGGCATACAATACCAAATATTCGAGAGCAATGGCCACTAGTTTTGTTTCTAATCAAAATAAATATTTTCCCGATTTTTTAAAATTTTCCCTGACTTTTCCCTGAATTTTCCAGAATCTTAAAATTCCCTGACTTTTCCAGGTTTTCCCGGTTTTCCCTGTCACTAGACACCCTGTTTTATTCAGTCATTATATTTGTAGGTATTGATTCCATATTACTTTATTATTAATATAAACATCTTTCTTATCAATGATGTTTACCTGTAAGCTAAATGGATACCAGAAATATTATAAAGATAGATACAGGTTGACTTTTCTGTATTGTCCTCCACTGATCATTGTTTTATTTCAATGGTTGCTTAGTGATTCATATTATTATCATCCTTTACTTTTAACTAACAATGACTTCTCATGAGGCACTGAGATTTTTATAAGATTTTTACTTAAAACATTTTTTGTACTATAACATACTACAAGTGTGGCCATAATTCAGCATGTTACATAACAAATGATTTTGTTTTATGTAATGTAGTTGGCAGAAAATTAAAAATTTCTCAGCCTGTTCTGTTCTTGCCTTCACCGTAGACAGGCAGCTGGGTTGCAATTATAACTAAATTGCTTATTCAAAATTTTAATAATGTGTTAATCAAAATTTAATAAGCGAAAAAGTTTATAGAGTTTAAATGTAACTTGTATTTATATTTTTTAAATTTAAATATACTAAACGAGTAAAACCGAGTAATGTTTTGATTTGTTAGTAAGCCAAAATTTAAACTGTTTGCCCAGGTATTTTCTAAATTAATTTTTTTTTTCAAGTAATTTGAAATAAAACAGTAGGTAAACAAAGTCACCAGTATGCACCTGACCTAACTGGTAAAATCAGTTCTATAAAATCATTTGAAAAAGATGTAATCTATGATTTATCAATTTAATTTGTTATTGTTCAAGCTTTTTAAAATGTAAATGACTCAATATCTTGATTAAAATTAAATTTTTTTTGAATCTTTGAACATGAAATTTAATGTAACCTATGGTCTTCAGAACGATTTGGACAGATAGCCAGACTGCCCAAGTCAAATCATTAGATACAATTGGTAACGTGAACAATTGACCCAGTAAGTCTTTTTAAAGTATAAATAATAATTTGTTGTTGATAAGGGTTTTGTTTAAATTAACTAAATACATATTACAAATAAGGGGGGGGGGGAGTTACTGTACTTTAAAGTAATCAGCCAGTGTGACTATTATCAACTGTGAGGATAAAAAGAATTGTGAATATAGGTAGGATTAACCAAGTAATCATAAATGTTCCTCTGTACGGATAATAAGATAAAATTATAGCATCATGTATGTAGAGTAATTTACCTGAAAAAAGATTGAGAGGTGCTTACCCACTACGTGGTTTATGTAGAGGCATTTAGAGAGATGAACTGTTACCGTTTTGTTTTCAAAACTTAAAACCTACAAATTTTTAAGAACCAAAAGATTTACTAGGTGTAAATATTTTTTTATAAAAGCCTACTAATTATAGTTCATAATAATGTATTTATTATAGTTGGTTGTATCTTTAACAATAAAAATACCATAACAAATAACATTATATCTTACTATTGAAACACCTATCAAAAGTCATAAATATAGTAAATGATCTGAGAGTAAGAAATAGAAATTAAATACAACACCTTCATTTCTATTTCAAAACCAATAAAAATTATAATTATTCTTACCTAAAACAATTCTTTGCCGTTCAATGACTAGGTTTTGTGGTAGACCTGCCTCACCAGTTTCATAAGCATATTTCTCTAAATCTTCTAACTGAGATTTTAGCTGTTCAATTAATTCCTTTTGCTTATTCCTCTGTACATTTATTTTCTCTTCCCGGTCTTCCATCACCTAGATTACAAGATTTTGAATTCTAATAAAGCTTTTTGCACAATAAATTTGAAAAGAAAATTATATATTTGTTTAAAATAACATTAAAGAATAGTTTCTTACACAGTTTAAAATTGTTGTCATTTTACTACTTTTAATCGTCTCACACAACTGACTAATAGTTTGAGATATAGCACACTCCAAAATGGTAATCCGTAATCAAAAAATCTCTTAAAGAAACAGAAAGGTCAGCTAGAAATTTGGCAATGTTTGGACTAAACATAGATGAAATACATATTGAATTGTTCTTTTTTTCTAAATTACAAATTTTACAGTCAAAACCTTTTTTTTGTGTAAAACAACCTGAAAAATTATTTTATTAGTATTTTTGTAAATTTATTTACCTGGTAATTCTTTGCATTTTGTTTTATAAGTTATTTATTTCAGTAAGCGCATGAAACACATGCTAAGCTCTCTTTCTGTATGTTAAAAAACGTAATAAAAAAATTTTACAGATTATTTGCGAATTAGTTATTTTGCAGAGGTTATTCCATGAATTATTGAGGGTTGACTACATATTTATCTTTTTTAGTAGAAGTAATACTTGCCATGATCAAGGAGCATCACTGCCATGATCAAGGAGCATCACTGCCACGTTCTATAAATGCTCATACACAGTTGTACAGACAAGATAGAATTGAATGATAAAAATATAAAATATTCTCAAGGTTCACTTCACAATGATACAAAGCAAATCAAATTATTTACATTAAAAATACACTTCGAAAAAATTTAAAAATGGTAACAAACAAAATTTAGTGACTACCAGGAGTCACTCTCTGTGAGGTGAGGAAAGGACTCATCATGATACATAATGTTGTTACACACAGTCAATATGTCTAATCCTCATTAAATAGTGTTTAGTCTTTTTCAATAATCAGATTTTTCTCAGCAATTTTCAACATCTTTTAACAACTTGAGTTCTAAATCTGGGGTAATTTTGGCTTTATTGGAAAGCTTGAAAATTTGATAGAATTTTCAATTTCATTCATAAATATTTTTGAGTTTTGGTAAGCTAAAGTTTTAAAATGAGTTTTATTTTAGTTTAACCCTTTCGCTTACAATTTTTTTACACCAACTAAGCTATAAAAAATAAATTTTCTAGACAATTTTTAAATGTTTTTGTTGATTATTTCTTTTTACTTCATATTTATATTTCTTATGGAACCTATTGTTATTTTTTTTAATTCAGAATAACATTTACTTTCAAAATATATACTAATATTGATAGTAACTTTTCTCTTATAATTTAAATATATCATGTAAAACCAAAACATTTCAATGAAAAATATTAGTTTTTATTTTTTAATTACAATTATCCAAAAATAAAAGCATAATTACTTTTGAAGATACTCCATAATATTCTTCAGAGTGCACAGAATATATTACAATTTCAAAAGAGTCAAGCAAAGTTAACTTTTGTGCGGCATACTTTGAAACATTCTGGTAAATGAAGCGTGACGAAGCTCAGTTCACACTCCCACCGACTGTCACTGCATTTGCCTTGAGCACTACAAACCTTGCACCTTCTTGAGGGAGTTTGTTTGTTTGATTTCGTTAGGTGGTATGGGTCTTGGGAAATGTTCTCAAGTTGTTGCTTGAAGCTTTAGAGGGGTTTCTGACACTGATGTTCGTCCTCTTCGCTTATATGACAGAAGTTGCTTTAATTCAAACATCTATCTTGCAAATTTTTTTTTAAAACTCACTAAATCCCATTTTTTAGTGATTTTGAATACCACATATGAATTGAAAAGGGCAACAATTTCTTATCACCTTTGTCATGAAAGGTAGACAAGATACACACTTGTCTTTTGTCTTGCCACCTAAGGGCCCATCATGTCATGACCATAAGCTACTTTGAAGTCACCAAGAAGTAATTTATAGTTAGAATCCCTGAAAGTCTCCGGCATGGATTTACAGTTCCAATCTCATTGAAACCAATATTTTTCAATTTATAGAAAAGAAGGGGTGAAGAATGCCAGTTTTCTAGGGTAAGTGTATGCCCTTTACCTGCATAATCCTTCACCATTGCAACTAAAATAGCCTCACTAACCAACAATTTTTCCTCCTCAGCTGTATCTCTACACCTTTCTTCTACTCTGACAGGCTGTATTGCTTCTGCACCAGTGTAAATCTTAAACTTAGAGCAGTAGCCAGTGCTTGATTCCTAGGATTTATAAAACTTGATTCCAAATCTTGCTTTTTGGGGGGTTAAATTGGACACAACCCAACCTTCCTCGGGATTTCATTAAACTTTTATCAACTGCTATATTTTCATCAGGTAGGTACAAAGGAAAAACCTCCTATTCGTGTAATCAATTACATATCTCAGTCTCCACAGTTTGTCATTTAGAGGCTTATTTTTATTGTCAGTAAGATGAAAGAATTTAGAAAGCAGCAAAAATCGGCAGAATGGCATTGATTTGCTTAAAAACGGAGTCTCTGTTGTGGCATTAAACGACCAGTATGACTGAATACTTCTCTTTTTTACTATGAACATAAGGACACAAAGTTTATAAAAGCAGGACATTTCATCTGGAGTTGTGTGAAACTATTCTGAATATAACTTCTTTTCTTCTCCTGTTGCATTATTTTTGGCATACTTACTAGGGTCTTTGGTGACATGTTGCCAAAAGTCACTGTCAACAAAAGCATTGAAAACATCTATTTCAGAGGGAGATGGTCCTAAGTTTTAGTAGTATTGCCCTTACACCAGGGTCACCAATGAAAGGAAATTTATGGATAATATTCGCCTCAATATTGCTGGTTCAAGGCCAACTCGGTTTTTTTCTTTTTTTTACTTGGTGGTACTGTTTTGTTAATAGACTGGTTCTTTAGCCTTTTTAAAAGGCTTAGGTGGTTTGGAACATGGAATTTTTCCTTTAAACCTACCTCTTGGTTTACCCCTACCTCTAGTATTAACTCTAATAGGCCTAGGCAAAGATCAAGAAAACTAGGGTCATCAGCCTACTAGCAGTAGGAGACAGAGGAGCATTTATTCCACTAAAGGATAATAGTGTTGAGGTTTGTTTTAAAGTCTCTCTATGGTGAACTGATTATTAATTTGTTTTGTTTCGTTTTGCTAAAGTTTTGTGGTTTAAAAGTAAATCTAATTTCATAATGGGAGAAGCCAATGTTATGAGAATTATGCAGATATTAGACGAGGAAGAAGGTATGTTATAAGAGTTATCTGATGATGAGGGGACTAATTCAAAATGATCTTTTAGTAAATTTTTAGATTTATAAAATGATGAATCAGATATTGATGTAGACAGTGACAATGACAAAAGTAATGAATTTTGACTTAATCACTTGCGTAACTCTACACGCAAGTGAAATATAAATGAAACAATATATTTTTAATTAAATATGTGATTTGTTTACATGTGAAACCTAAACTTATAACTTAATATTTCTTTTATTATAAAAAATATTGAATAATTGGAAAATATTAATTATTTAAACTCTTTATAAATGACAGCGTTACTGAGAGAAAAAATGTGTCACAAGCCATCGGAGGGGTAGTGCAACCAACTTGTTTCTAGTATCGGAATAGACACGGCAAAGTCCCGGAGTTCATACCCGGGTTCAGAGTGCCCGGGTAACAAGCGTTCTCACTGTCAGAGTGCAAAGGGTTAAAACTTATCACAGGCCTACAAAGTAAGGATTGAAAAGGGTTAAAACTTATCACAGGCCAACAAAATAAGGGTTTGAATCAACAGTAAAGTACTGTCATGTTGAAAGCAGTTAAGAGATGTCTTAAAGTAGAACTTGATTATGGAAATGGTAATGCATTATTTCTGATAAATCTGCACACAAATTGAAAAGTAAACTGAGCAAAACTCATAACAAATTTGTATGATATACCAAATATGTTTAATGTTGGTAGTAGAATTTTAAACATTTATTATGGCGTTATAGAGTAATGGGCTCTGAAAACTTACAATAAAAAGGATTATATTATAAAATAGAACAATTCTCTACGAATGCATTTGTCACTTCTAAATTAACAAAAGTTACAGATCTTAAAAATACTAGTAGATGTAACAGCTTTATATGTTCTTTCATACATTTCTTTTATAATTTCAATTCAAAGATAGTTTATACTGACAAGCGTAACATTTTATAGTCTTTATGATGAATATTAAAACCTAAAAGCTGTGATAGTAGTCAATGAGTTCGATAATCACTAATTTGCTTGCAAAATTAATTTCTACCATTTCTTTGTTTAAAGTTAACACTTTTTTACTTTATTTTACTTTTTTGTAATGTGACTGATAAATAGCATTTTATCTATTTATGTAATGATGAGAACCAAATTAAAATTTATAGTAGTAATGACATATTGATAAAAATTCAAAATACATACATCATTTAAAATTTTCTTCTTAGAAATGTTACAATTCAATTCTGGAATTCCTCGAAAAGCAAATTCTTCCAGATCCTTTAATAGAGCCTCTTTTTCATTTGGTGGAGCTTCTACAATTTGCCGTAACCTTAACTGTACCTAAATATAAATACATAGGAAATATTAGATTTTATTTTTATTTTTTTTAACTAGACACACAAGTATTCAGACATAATTTGTTCAAACACCAAAAACCTAACATGGTGAGGTTTTCCAATAAATAAAATTGTTTTAGACACCATGATGATTGCTCTCAGCCCAAACTTGCATAAAACACAAAACAATTGTCAATTATTGTCCTTTTTGTCTTGGTAAACATTTTTGGAAATAAATGCTTTATGAATTTATATGTTCAATAATACCTAACCAAACCCTATGATGTGAGAAGAATTCCTTTAAGGTGTCGCTTTCGAATGTATAAAACCACAGACCATGATAATGGAATGTCTACAATTCCATTTTAGATTAAGAAAACAAAAAAAAGAGCGCTTAGGAATCTGGGACAATTCACAAGATCTTACTTTATCATATCCAAAACATCAAAGTGAAGACCTGTGACTGGGGTTGGGAAAAGTAAACAAGAAAAACTAAAAAATGCTTTATAAAAGTATGTGGACATTCTTAAACATTGTAAAACATCTTTTAAATTTTAAATGTAGTTTTTCTTTATATATATAGTTTTAGCTTATTAAAATATACACCCGCCCAACACAAGGCAATCAGGCGTTGGGCTGAAGCATTGGAAGAATCTGGTTCTACAGCATGACCTAGGGGTAGTGCAAGACCAAAAACGGTAAGAACATCCAAAAATGTGGCCTCAGATAAAGCAGCTGTTGAATAATCACCAAGACGTTCTACTCGGAAGCATTCACTTTCGTTGGGCATGTCTAGCCAATCTCTAAAGAGGATATTGCATTACGATTTATCGTTTCATCCATACAAGATCATGATTGTTCAAGAGCTGAAGCCACTGACTTTGAAAAAAGCATGAATCGCTGGCAGAAAATGTTGAATGCAATCCATGAAACGTCAACGTTTTCAGTAGTGATGAGGCTAATTTCCACCTTTCTGCAGCTGTGAACTAGCAAACTTTTCAGTATAGGGCTGAAAACTATCCAAGAAAACCTCATCAGAGACGGCTTCATTCTCCTAAAGTTACTATTCAGTGTGCAGTTTCCAAATGTTGGGTAATTGGGCCTTATTTGTTTGAGGAGGATAGAAGATCTGTTATCATCCCCTCTCAACCATATCTTACAAACTAAAGATATCTTAAGCATTTGAAACTTCTTCCTGTGAGGCTATTTGAAGGAGAAAGTGTTCAGAAGACAGCCACATACTTTGAGCCACAACTGAAGATACAAATCGCTCCAGTGCTCCTTGAGATGTGCCGAAAACTTCAGACATCGCCTTCAACAGTGCATCGATACAAATGGCCACTATCTTTCTGATGCCATCTTCAAAAAGTTATCACAAAAATTGTATTTTATAGTGATTTGGAAAAAAACAACCAATATTTCTGTATTATATCTTTTCTATAATAGCTTTTCAAAACTTGGATGTTTGTTTTGTCCCAGCCTGTACCAAGCCCTCCAGTGAAATAGCTCAGGAAAAGGATCAAATCATGCAACATGTTTTCAGGTTGCCCAAATTTAGTAAAGATTTTCCACCCACCTTAAGTTAGGCAACTTTAAAGATCTGCTTTGCTTCAGAAAATAATAACCTGTCCATAGTCATAATACTCAAGGTAGCCTGATCCTCCGTGAAGTTAGGAAAGTTGAAAAATAATGCCTGGTGATCTCCATCACAGTTTGCACACTATAGAGCATTTAACGCATTCCTTGTCATCATGACTTACAATGCTACATTGGACTCCTGTTTTCCTCCTACTTTGAACAGGAGGAACTAATGTGGGCAAAACACTGACACTTGAAGGATTGCCTTGGGTTAGACAAATATGGCCTTACTGAAAACCTTCAGTAGCTTTCTTCTTTAAATTCTGGAATCTTTGGTTTGCCAAAAGTAGGAATTAAGAATTCTATTGCAATTTTCTTACCTTTTTCCATCTTCATAATGGTCACTACATCTGAAACTGACTTAGTTTGGACCTAATTTAACCTTGATACAGATGAGTATATAAAATCCCTACATGTGATGACCCACTTTGAAAACTTTAAAGACGTGTAGGGAGCCACAGATACTTAGAACCCATTAAAGGAAGGGGTCATTTTACAAGAGAATTCGTTTGTCTCTCAGTACATATTCCAACAAGAAGTGTCCTATTTTTTAACCTCTTAACAGATGAGACAGGTCCTCCTTCACTAGTTATAATTATGTCTTATGAATTTAGAACGGAGACACTTTCGAAAGAGCAATATCTTCCTCTGAACAAATACCATTAAAATATTTCGATGATTGTAAATTCAATTTGTTGTCATCATCAACTTTTGGCTGTCATTAAATTAGGCTTGCCAGGTAAGTTTGACATGATTTCTTTTTCCTTAGGTAAGTTTTAACTAGCCATTGTATCAAGGGTTACAGGCAGGACTATAGGAATTAGTATACCTAGAATTTTGGAGCTGCTAGTTTTCCTCCTTAGCTCGACTGGGTGAGCATTAGAAGAGTATTGGTAATACAGGCTTCAATATTATATACTTTAGAAGTAAGCATTGTCAGTGGTGTTAGGTTAGATTGGAGTCTCACGAGTTACATCAAACCCTCTTAATACAACTACTCCACACCCCTGTGGTGTCTAAAAATATAAGCCAATTATATAAGATACTTCAAGACTTGAACTATAATTTTGGTTAGCTATTATGAACAACTACAACATTTACATAAATGTTTCAATAAATAACATTTTAACAATAATATAAATATATATAAAAGAACTACCAGGAAAAGAATACCAGGCGGGTTATTAAACAAACTCCTATCGATGAGGAAACGCAATCCAGGATAATTCCTCAAGAAAAATCTAGTAGATCTCCTAAGCTATATGGTATACCTAAAATCCATAAACTGGGCCCTCCTATGAGACCTATAGTGAGTGCTATTAATTCACCACTTCAGAAACTGGTGTAATATTTGGCTAAACTTATGCAGCCATTGGTTCAGAAGGCCGATTCCTATATCAAGAACTCTGAACAGTTTGTCCAAGTGCTGCAAGGAATTCAAGTTGAAGAAAGTGACAGGCTTGGATATCAGGTCATTATTTTCCAGCGTTCCCATTGATGAAGTGCTTCAGAGGATGTCCATTTTTGAAGAGCTCCCTCCTCATATCTTAGATCTGGCTAGGCACTGTCTCAAAAACACTTACTTTTTGTTTAATGAACAGTTTTACCTGCAACTTGATGGTGCCCCTATGGGATCTTCTCTTTCTCCAGCTGTAGCCAATATTTTTATGACGTTCTTTGAGCAACACACCCTGAATGATGCTTTTCTCAGGCCTAAAGCTTGAGGAATTCAAGTTGAAGAAAGTGACATAATGGCTAGCTTGGATGTCAGGTCATTATTTTCCAGCATTCCCATTGATGAAGTGCTTCAGAGGATGTCCATTTTTGAAGAGCTCCCTCCTTATATCTTAGATCTGGCTAGGCACTGTCTCAAAAACACTTACTTTTTGTTTAATGAACAGTTTTACCTGCATCTTGATGGTGCCCCTATGGGATCTTCTCTTTCTCCAGCTGTAGCCAATATTTTTATGACGTTCTTTGAGCAACACACCTTGAATGATGCTTTTCTCAGGCCTAAAGCTTGGTTTTCGTTATGTGGATGACGTCTATATGATTTGGCAACATGGTGGCACAGAACTTGATAAGTTCCTTCTGTACCTCAACTCTCGCCACTCCAGGATATTTTTCACTTTGAAACTAGAGAGTGATGGCTGCTTGTCGTTTCTGGACATAATTGTTTGGCTCAGGTGTGTGTGTGTGTGGATTGACGTCAATGGATGGATTAACATCAATGGATGGACTGACGTCAATGGGCGGGGCTTCATTCCTCTATAAAATAGGAGCAGAGTTGTCTGCGCTCTTCACTCGCTCTTCAACTGTTGTTGGATTCACTTCGTCAATGCTAGATGAGATTCTAGCAAAACGTCGGAATTGCGATTTTATGCACTGCAGAATGAACAGATGTACTCCAAATAATAACTATTCATCATATACATAGGAATTTTTGGACTAGATAACAGAATGACAGACTTATCTAGTGGCAATAGTCCAAAACTGCAATCTCTTGAAAATAAATAAATAGGCACATATAAAAACATACCACACTATTGAAATATTTCGATCACACAATGATCTTTATCAATCAAAAACAAAGAAAAAAGACTGAAGTGAACCACATGTGTATAAATATCCAAATGTCACAGATGCACAGATTTATAGTTTATGATATAGTACTATATTTTATTTGTATAAATATTGATTAATTGAAACCAGATATTAATAGTCTGTCGGAAGGAAGGTAAATGGAGTTTTATCTGATGTTGAGGTTAGGAGGTTCTCTAGATTTGGTGTAGCACTGGTATGACAACTCCCATCTTCTCAATTCTGAAAGGTTGCAATCAGGAGAGAAGGCTTTAATTATTTTGACGGTATAACAATCATTGAAAGATATGATGTTTTGACTAGCAGAATGTCTATGTTCATGGTTCCAAAGTCATGTCTGTGGCCATTCATTCTGATCCTCAGACCATCTGTGGTAAGGTCTATGTATTGTGCCGGGCAAAATTTTCATTGCAACTGGTATATTATATTTTTAGATGTACAAGTATGATGATCCTGAATCTTGAAGTCCACATTGGTTGCTAGGCTATGGAAACTATTTGTTGGGATGTGTATTGGACATGTGTTACATATGTCACAGATGTCTTTTATAAGACAGACACACACACACACACACACACACACATACATATATATATATATATATATATATATATATATATATATATATATATATATATATATATATATATATAATTATTAACAATTATGTACATATTTATCAGTATTATGGATAAAACTGAGAGTTAATTACTTTTGTAACTTAAAATTTCAACTTTTTGTCTGTTACATTAATATTGAAACAATATGTCAAGTATTCAACCTCATGAGAACATTTCAATCATTTCATTGCAAGTGCTTGAGACTACTGTGATAAAATGTTACCATTGTCCTTTCACTGCTACCAGACCAATAAAAAATTTCCAGTAACAATCCCACAGTTTCCGGACAATCCATACATTTGCTAATAATATTTCTTAAAAACACAATTAGCTTTTATAAATATAATTCTACCCTAAACTTTTATACAAACATAGGACCAATGTATTTCAACCATATCCTATGTTATGAATAAAAATTGAATTTTTTTCCTTAATTCTTCTACAGATCTAATTTTATTAAAACATATGAACTGTAGATCTGAGCAACAACTACGAGAAAAATTATTTGCGAACATAATAATCCACAAAGTGGGGGTGATGTTGATCGCCTCGTAATCTAAACGATCAAACAAAGATTCACCTCTAAACACGCTGATTGAAGGGAATATACAAGGTGCTTTACTTGATAAAACATTAAGAACTGTATTTTGACTGGTAACAAATAACATAAACTCAAAAGCAAGTAAAATATGTTGGAGGGCCCAGTAAAACGGGTACTGTGAAAAATAGTACTAATAAAGGATGCAGTAAAATAAAACTTAAAGAACCCAAAGTTTAACACAGACCAACAGTTTGGTTCAATTATCAATAAACACTGACAATCCTTTTTAAGAGGAAAAGTAGTTTAGTTATTATTTTATATTGCAAGCTTAATTTCATCAACTTCATCTATTTCATCGATGATATCTATTTTATCGATATTATAAATTTATTAAACCTGTTATTGATTAAAACTCAAGTTAATTGATTTTACAGTAGTAAAGAATTATAGTAAAATCCTTTTTATCATAAATATATAGATGTATTTATTTATAAATATATTATTTGCAATAATAAATAACTAAACAAATTATTTATTTATTATAAATATATGTATTAATAGTAAAAAATTACATAACAGTTGCTCCAAGTCATTATAGTACATTACTGTTATAGTAATTTAGCAGAGTAACAACAAAATACTGCAGTTCAGAAATTTAAGGTAAAGTCAAATGAAATTACAGTATATAACTACACTATAATCAAAAGTTTTTGAAATCACTAAAAATTATTCATAACATACTTTTGTTTTAATGACGACTGATACTATTTTGTGGCAATCTCATAGATGGTTCAAGGTAGGTCAAAAATGTGTGTTGTTTTAATTAATTAATTTATTATTATTATTATTTTTTTTTTGAGTAGTTTATCAACCACTTTTGCATATGAATTGCTTCACCATGAATTGGATCAAGTGATTCCTTCAAACACCATATCTCTCAAGCTATTAATATGTGTTGTTGGGTTTTTAATTCACACCTTTACAATTTCATCTTTCTTTAACACATAAAGAATAATACTATTGACACCATTTAGCTATCCTAAAATATCATTTAATTTCGAGCTGGTACAGCTTTTAAATTTTGAAAAAATTTTCACAAATTACCATTATCACTTAAATATGGTTTCTTTTCATTATGTTCTTTATTTTCTTTTGGGGTTAGTTTTTTTTTCAGTTGACTACTTAATTTCTTTCCATACAACTACTGCTGAATAAATTATAGTCTTTGTCATTTTTTTAAAAAGAACTATTGAGGAGATGACCAGATCTGCTTCTTCTCTAAAATATGCTTTTCCTATAACTTTCTTCAGTCAAACCTTGATTAATTTTCTGTATCAAAACCATTATGTTTGGTGGTAAATATATCATAAAACTTCCATTATCGTGTAATTCCTGTTGTATCATTTATATATATATATATATATATATATATATATATATATATATATATATATATATATATTTAGGTTAGTTTTGGCTGGTAAAGATTATTTAGATTTTTTGGACTAGGAGACTGACAGACTTACCTTGGTAAGAGTCCACACTGTAGTCTTGAAATAGAAACACATAAAAGCACTTAAACAATGATATATTTCAACCACACAGTGGTCTTTGTCAATCAAAGAGAAAACACAAAAAGAAATATGAGAGAATGAAATAAAATAAAATAAAATAAATATAAGTTGTAATCCTTATATTACAACTTATATTTATTTTATTTCATTCTCTCATATTTCTTTTTGTGTTTTCTCTTCGATTGACAAAGACCATTGTGTGGTTGAAATATATCATTGTTTAAGTGCTTTTATGTGTTTCTATTTCAAGACTACAGTGTGGACTCTTACCAAGGTAAGTCTGTCAGTCTCCTAGTCCAAAAAATCTATATATATATATATATATATATATATATATATATATATATATATATATATATATATATATATATATATATATATATATATATATAGTGGACAAATTGAAGCTTAGGGTTATCCACTTAATGAAAATCTGTTATAAGGCAACATGTTCTTGTAAAGAGGGTAAAATACTAATAAAAGGAAGAAAAACTATAGAAGGTTAAGAAAATTAAATAAACTGATTTAAAACATGTACCAGTTTTATTTACCCATTTGATTTCACTACTATAACATAAAATTCAATCAAAGTGCTGAGCAAATTTTATATTTACTTTTAATATGGAAATATTCATATTGAAAGTGTTTTAAGATTTTTTCAATAAACAGAAGTCCCATTCTATGGTTATGTGTTTACAAAACATTTGTCAACACTAGATAAGATAGTATTATAAATATCACAAATACATCTACACTATTTACAGATCTCACATAATTTCAGGTAGATTTTAAAAAAGACAAGAACTTAACATGTTGACTGCTAAAATACATGCAATGTAGTATGACAAATGCTAAAATATTTTTTCTAATTTACTTACCAAAATATGGGAAATAAGAAATATGAAAATAAAATATTACAAGCCATAAAAAACCTGTGGTAGCCATTTTAAAATCGTGGTAGGGATCCCTACCACAAGCCTCTGAGGAAAGTAGCCTGCATTGGTTTGCACTAAATAAGGTCAGTTTTCCAATGTAACACATATATTATAACACTAGTAATTTTTTTCTACATTTATATTAAACAATTATTATTATGAGACATGAAAAAATATATATATATATATATATTCTTGATATTTTACGTTATCCATTGTTTTTCCGTCGCACTGAGTTTATGAAGTTAATATATTACTATTGTAACTAATTTTATCCACCATTAAGTGCAATGATTTTACCTTGATACTCAAGGTAAGTAATTTTATCCACCATTAAGTGCAATGATTTTACCTTGATTAAAATATTTCTAGTTTTGAAATATTAAAACTAGGGCTAAAGAACATTTTTCAAACATTAAATATAATAGATCAGAAAAATCTGCGATGGCGAAACATTGTTTAGAGGAAGAGCACGAATTTAGAGTAGACGATGTAACCCTGTTAAAAAACGTTATTAAGTGTAGTGAATTGGATGCATGGGAAACTTTGTATAGGAATAAATCTAACATCTTCAGACGAGTCTACTGACAATTGTCGCGGGGTATTTGGTCGAGAAATACCCCTATTAGGTTCAGGCAAATCAATATTCATTACTAAATTAATTTTATTAAAAACTATATCTCAAACAAAAAAACCAGAGAAAAACACGAACACGTGTAAAATGCCAATAAGATACTTCCCAAGGAATGACAAAGACAAAATTCACTTCTACCACGTGCTAGAACCCCACTGACCCAATGAATCAACAATGGACAGATGGTAGGGATCCTTACCATGCGCATATGGTGACACACCAACATGGCCGGGATACCTACCACCCGCAATCAACGTGTTAAGGGGCCAGCGACCATTTATGCATAACAGCGTTCTGGTGTAAAAAACATTTATAAACACTACACAAATTAGTATTATAATTACTAGTAATATTTTTACTCTATATTTACACTATTTACAGTTATATTGCATCATTTTTAGAGGGAATGACATTTAACAGAAGAACACTAAGCAACTATGTCCATAGCTGTTTAGGCATTATGCATGTGCAGCGACAGTTTAAATGGATGGCAAATGGTGTGATCTAATTAAAAACACAGTCCATTATAAGCAAAGTCAGGTATAATAGGGTGCATATAGTGGTGTTCTATTTCAATAATAAAAGAAGTATCTCAGAATTCTATGCTCATTCGTCTCTGCTAAAATACCTCCACAGCATGAGACAATACGTGGGATGACATCATCATCACTAACTAACCCTCCTATCAGCAGGAGACATCAACTTTAATGTAACATATACATTATGTATAGAGTACTGTAGTACAGTATTAGTGGCCTCGTTTGTTGGGTGTTGTATGACATATAAAACAGGAATATAAATATAGTATATTTAAAAAAATTATGCAAGCTTTTTGATCATTTGTTTTTTTTTTAGTTGACTTCAAATTAAACAGAAGTCCAGAATAGTGAAGATCAGGTTAACGTTATTAATACAGACAACTACAAAAGAAAAACTAGATTTACATGAACTTTACTCACCTGTGCAAAATGGGTAGTTAAGGCAATAAGACAAGAGTTGAGCATCTCTTGTTGTTCTTCCATATATTGCATTCTGTCAGCTTCACTGAAACAAATAGTTCAACAAATATATTTTTTAAAAAATACTCAAATTCAAATATACCCATGTTGTGGTGGTCTACCTACTCAGCGGAAGCAGATATCTCCTCTTGGCCGTTGTTTTCATCTGAATCCACAATTACTTGTAAACAGCCGACGCAGGTAAAATTTGAAACAAGCAGATCTGACATGAGCCAGAACCTGTACAGCTGTTTGCCAAATTCTGCCAGAGAACCAGTCACTGGACTTTTATTTTAAAAGCCTAACTTACTGGTATTTTACCTTTTGAGTCAATATATCTCAGAAAATAAATTCTTTGAAAGCCTCACAGCTTAATGACCATATTAAAGGATTATTTTTAAATAATTTAGGGAAAAATAAATATAACTCTTAGTCATAAGTTAGTAAAAACCACCAATTTTTATCTGTATGAAATATTGTACAAGAATTTCATTTCTTATTTAATTATATTTAAAAAAACATTATTTTATACAAAATATTATATTAATAAATCATGCTTGTCTATAGTAGAACTTAATGTTTTTGTGTAATAAGGGCGGTCATTTCAGGAGATATATACTTTTATCAACTTAGAGAGTAACAAATAAGCAATTATGATCAAAGTTGACAGTGACATACACTTCTCAAAACACCTGTCTTAATGGAACACAAAAATTATAAATGCTACTATAGGCGAGTGCTGCATATTAATTCATGTTTAAGTGATTAAGGGTAAAACTAGTAGTTCAATTTAAGATGGAATCAATTAATATTAGAATTTTTTTATTTAATACTTGCTTATTACTGCACAAGATGTAATTCTAACTACAAACCTTTTACCATTCACTCTCCCTGTTAATAATCCCTACAATAACGTGTAAAAAACATTTTCTTTTTCATTACAATATTAAAAATTAAATATCCAAGTAAAGATCACTTTTCTACAGGTAAAGTTTGAGTCTTGTTAAAGAATCTTGAAAAATTAACAATAAATTTGTATTAACTGTGTAGTATACACAATTGTGTAAGTTCCACAAACAATTGGAACTTATTTACAATATGTTACAAAAATGTTAGCCTAATAATTGATTACACTTTTGTTATTACTTGCGACCAGACTTTTTGTTAACTAAAAGTTGTTAAATTGTTAACTTACAGTTGGAGGAAACGTTTTCGTCTTACGACTTCTTTAGGCTCGTATTTTTGCAGCTAAGAATGCTGCAGTTGCGCTTTCTCAGTATCATTATTTTGAAAGTTAGAAGTGATGTGATCAAAGGGGCAAAAATACGAGGCTGAAGAAGTCGTAAGACGAAAACGTTTCCTCCAAGTGTAAGTTAACAATTTAACAACTTTTAGTTAACAAAACGTCTGGTCGCAATATACAAAATGTAATAAGAATTAACAACCTAATTAACAACTTTAATTTTGTAGAAATTGCTTGTTGTAATCATCTTGAATTCATTGATTAAATTATAAGTAATTATTCACTTTTACATTAGTTTATGACTATCCAAACTTTGAATTTTGTAAATTTGTAAAGAATTACTGAGACAGAACGTTTTCAACCTTTCCATGGTGATTATTAGCTAAATTATTATTGTAAAAATATTCTGTTGACAAAATTTTAAAATTTTACTTTTTCCAACTCGCAAATTTAGAACTTTAGCTGCCACATGAAACCAATTGACTTGACGGCCCAGTTGGCCGAACCGAATACAGAGTACATAGTTGTCTAGTAACGTTTTATGTTTATTCATACTACTCAACCAGTGTTGCTACTTTTGGAAAAATGAATGCGCAGTATTAAACAACAAGCTTCACACTACTTACAGATATAATTATGATGATATTTTTTTATAGATAAATGTGTTTGACGGTATTATAAACATGATGTTATTTTAGGAGCTTTTCCTTGGGATTTACGGCCCGACACACGTTTCTTAACAATTTTAGTGAAGTTGAGTTGACAATTCCAATCAAGCAAACTGGTTCATTGAAAGATGTTTATATTTATATACTATGATAATAAAATTAATAATTTTTAATGATGTATTATATTGATTTTCCTTACTGTTTTCATTTTTTCACAAAACCTAAAACATAAGCCAGAAATATTGACTAAATATTTAGTTGTATAATAATTCTTACAAAAACTGCTTTTGTTGACGCTCAGTACAAACACTGATACACTTAGATAAACTCATCCTTACTAGGAAGTAAATTTTAACATAAATTCCTAAAAAAGTAAATTAGTAAGTTTCAAAACTTTTGCTTGTTATGAATCTTTTGAACTATTTATCAGATCTGAAGGATAACTTATCAGACAGAGAATATTTTTACACTTTCCTACTATATACAAAATATTTATAAACTTACAAATCAATTACGTGTGACACATTTACATCTGTTCGTGATAAACGTAAAAACACTTTACTTGCCAGTCAGTTTATTATGTAGGTAACCGGATCATGAAATTGTGGTTTTGTTGTTTACTCTTTACACATAAAACACAAAAAATATTAAGATAGTATTGCAGAGATAAGACAGTATAAATACAAGAAAATTGGCCCGACGTATATATATAATACGTTTTCTTGTTTAGTAATTTAAAACAACATAGGTTATTCAAATACAAGAATATTTATTAATTTATGAATATAAATGAATAAATATTCTTGTATTTGAATAACCTATGTTGTTTTAATATATATATATATATATATATATATATATATATATATATATATATATATATATATATATATATATATATATATATGTGTGTGTGTGGTGTGTGTGTGTGTGGTGTGTGTGTGTGTGTGTGTGTGTGTGTGTGTGTGTGTGTGTGTGTGTGTGTGTGTGTGTGTGTGTGTGTGTGTGCGTGCGTGCGTGCGTGCGTGCGTGCGTGCGTGTGTGTGTGTGTGTGTGTGTGTGTGTGTGTGTGTGTGTGTGTGTGTGTGTGTGTGTGTGTATGTGTGTGTGAAGTTAATATATTACTACTGTAAATACTTTTATCCACCACTAAGTGCAATAATTTTACCTTGTGTGATGAGGCACCTTTTGGTCATTTGACGATTGTCGAATCAATAATTAATTTTTCTATATATTATTATTATTATAAGAAACGTATTTTCCTACTTAGATATAATAGGGAAATAAAAAATAAGTACAATTATTCAAAAATAGGCATAAAATATTTTGGCCTATAGAAAACGCCGATATTGTACCCGGCAGCCAAAGTATTAATAGTTATAAACCCTATTTAAATTATTAAAGTTATATTTATTTGAACCCATGAAAATAGATGGTTATTATAATATCATAAGGACTCATTCCTGAGAATAAATGTATAAATAAATATTGAGCTAACAGGTAAGCTAATTGTTTTTTTTTTTTATCCAGGGACAAGTTCCATTAGCATATTTCGCTTAACCCATCGAACCCTACAGACAATCCTTATTGTAACGACACATTAGTGATACAGGGCACAAGGTTCCGATCATGATTCTCGTTGTCGTTTGTTTGCTTCAAGCTATCAGTAACTTCAAGTTTATCGACACAGTTATTATCAAGTTTATATATGATGTGTCATGTACAGGACTAGAAGTCTGTACTGTAAAAGAGATATTTATCGCCTCACAAAGCTTGCATCTTATGTAAGGATAGATATTTAAAGCCCATAATTTAAATATCGAAATCTTGTTGCTGTTCATGACGAGCTGGTTGTAAATTACAAATTACACTTTTGCTATTACTTCCGTGTAATTTGCCCATAATTTCTCTATTTATCAAATTTGCGGCAGTTAGGGTAAGTAATAAGAAAATTGTTTTTGGCACACCTTTATCTTTACCCAAGATAGCACTCTGGTCATTTACTTCTTAGTACCATTATAATAACCTCGACTTTTTCCTCTAAGTTTTTACCATTTTGTATCACTTCTTTGTCAATAAGTTGCATTTTAATCTTGTTAATGTGAAATGCATTCTTGTCCTTTAAAAAGTAAATGGTTTTTGAAACCATGAAAGTTGATAGAGAGTATAGGAGGTTTATAAGATATATGAGTTTGTTGGTTGGGGAATTATTTTGAAAAGAAATCTATACATTTTTTGAAGAAAAATGATAGTTTTGTGATTCGTTAATTTATTGCATCTTATGGAGGAAAAATGTTCATCACAACACATTAGTGGTACAGATCATACGGATGTCAGTTTTTGTCATTGTTTAATTCAGGTTATCAACAACTTCAAGCTTATCGACACAGTTAATGTCAAGTTTATTTTATCCTGTGTCACGTACAAGACGTTTATGCTATCTAAGGGATATTTACTGCCTTTCAAAACTTGCACCATAGATCAGGATAGATATTTATAGCCCTTAAGCTGTCCTTTTATCAGACGTTTTAGACATCATCAGATTCTAAGTCGAGTGGAATTTCTTGCTCAGTATAGTTGTTACTAGGCATCGGTCAGTAGATGATGTTTGTTTCTGTTGTACTGTAAAAACATGGAAAATCTACAGTCAACCACAGAATTTAGTGAAATTCTAAATTTAAAACTACTTAGTGTAAAAATATGTAAATATTTTTATAATTTGTGTATTTTTGTCTACATCTGACGTTCATAATAATAGAGAAAATAATAACAAGCCTAGAAGCTTTAACCACAAAACTTCAAACCATAATTAACTTTTAATTAGTTTTTACTAATTATAATTACAAATAATAATCAAACAATAAATAATAAACTAAAATTGTACCCATATAGAATATATAATGTTTTATAAATGAGAACATTTTTGTAGGGAAATACAACTTAACTGATTGTAGCGAGGAACCAATTCATACCTTCTACATCGCATGATCGCCAATCATTTGATCCACAATGGGTTAACTGACCCTCATTGAGATTAATTAGAAGGAAAGCAAGATTATATTTTGCACAATCGAACTGGATAGTTTTGGTATTGTATAGGTCATCTTCAGTACAAGTGGCAAATGGTAAGATGTTAATTATGTTTCAGTTATTTTTTTGAACTTTCAGGAGAGGCTATAAAATTGACAAAAATAACTTTAACAACAGACTTTACCATTGAATAGTGTGTGTGTGTGTGTGTGTGTGTGAGAGAGAGTGTGTGTGTGTGTGTGTGTGTGTGTGTGTGTGTGTGTGTGTGTGTGTGTGTGTGTGCGTGTGCATTTGCATGTGCGTGTGCGGGTGTGGCGTGGCGCGTGGCGCGTGGCGTGTGGCGTGTGCGTGTGCGTGTGTGTGTAATACCTATGCAACAATATTTTATCAATTAAACAGACATCAGACACATGAAACAAAATATTCCACATTAAGATATTAATATAGGCAGGATTAAAGAAGAAATTAATTTAGAGAAATGAAATTGAAATACCAATCCAATTTACCTTGAGTTTTCTAGATTTGGATAGCCTGGAGAAGTAATCATCATTTCTTGCAGATCAATAAAACTTAGGTCACTATTACAGTACTCGTCAATCTTATTGTTGCCATCATCCTCTTCTGCTCCATTAATGTGACAGCTGTCGCTGGTCATTACTTCCCCATTTTTATAAGTTTCAATGCAAGTCATATCAACAATTGATTGCAGATTTCCTATAACTGAAAGATATTTATAATATAAACATTACTTATAAGACTATTATTACTACTGAGAAACCGTCTCAATGATAATGTCTAATACCGATAAAGCCCGCTAACATCCTTGCCACTTTTTGACCAATCTCCCTTACAAGTTTGGTCTGTAAAACAGCTGAGATAGACATGAGACTGTGTCAGTACCTACAAGGTGTTGGAGCGATCTCGGACTGCCAGGTTGGCTTCTGACACCATTGTTCTACCATCAACCAAATTAACACCGATCAAACTAACACAATCGGTAAAAGATGGGTTTTACCTTAAACAATCCACACTGGCAATATTTTTCAACCTAAAGGCAGATTATGTTGAAATATGGAGATCTATGCTGCTCCACAAGCACAGTTGATTGCATATATCTAGTAATAAGTACAAGTGGATAAAGCACTTCCTACTCCAAAAATATATCCGAATCAGGTACCAAAATAATGTATCAAAGTACAAGAAAGTCTGTCATGGGCTACCACAAGGAGCAGTGCTTATTTGCTTGCTTTTCAACATCATAATCAACGATGTACAGTGCGCTATCAAAAACAAACCCGTTGTTAACAACCTCCTTTATACTGATGACATAGCCATATGAGTAACAGGCAATAACATTTCAGGATTAGAAGAAATCTTGAATAATGTGTTGGCTAATGTCCGTGAGTGGTGCAAAGATAATAAGATGGAGGTAAATACAAAAAAAAAAAAAATATTTCAATTGTTCACATTATCCACTAGCACAGTGGTTCCCAACAAAATTTTTTCAAGGACCATCTCATCAGATGCTATATTAACGAGGATCCCCCAAGTTCTTAAACTTAAATTGTACAAGCAAAATAACTTGAGTTATATTAGTTATTAGTAAGTAATTTATCACTCTAGTTTATAACTTCTTGTTTGCTAGATTGTAATTTTGTAATAAGATGATAATGACATGGTCATCGAAATGTACATAAGGGTTCCATCTTAAGTAACCTGTTTTATATGTTATTTTTTATTATTTTTGTGGTATTCAGGTTCTTTTCAATATTTTCATTGTAAAGTAGTTTATCGTTTTGGCTACCAGCTTACTTTAATGTGTAAACTGATTTTACATATCAAAATTAAATTTGATGCTACCACAAGTACATTCAAAAAGCGTTTTATTTTTATTTAAAATACAAAACTAAGACTAACAATATGTTAAAGTTTGTAGTCTTGATGGTGTTATTACTGCGGTGCGTGATGTTATTGATGCTGACCAGCGATTGACGCTTGACAAAATTATGGTTAAACTTCCACCAAACATTGAAATTAGCCGGGCATCAGTTGTCAAAAGTGTGTGCAAGACGAGTTCCTCGTTTGTTGTCTAATGGCCATTAGAAATTACGGCTGCAAAAACTTTCTTGCAATTTTCTAGAGATGAAGGTGATGACGTTTTCAAGAACTGTCACTTATGATGAAACATGAATTTCAGACCTTTAAACATTTGATATCCGAAACAAAACGCCAGAGTATGGTGTTACAAAGAAAAAGGAGAAACCTCCTCAAAAAGCCAAAGTGGTTCAGTCATCAGGAAAAGTGATGGCCACAGTGTTTTGGGACTGTCGTGTAGTTTTACTGATTGATTACCTACCTCAGGGTGAAACAATAATGTCGCGCACCGCAGCAATGACGCCATCTTGAAGGGCGGTTACTGGGCAGCAATCTGGCTGTTTATCATGAACCGTTTCTCTTCCTTCCTAAAACATTTTTTGCCAATGGCGAACCATTTGGACAGACATTACACTTTCACCATAAACTTCACACAACTGATGATGAATTTCAATGGTAGATTCACTTTTGGCAGCCAAAAAACCAATAACACTTCGCACTTCACAACTAGCGGCAGATCGCAGTGGAATATCCATTGTTTATGGCTACCGACTGAAGGTCATTAGGTGTAAAGTCATTGGCCAAGTGGCAATAGGTGCCACTATACCCAAACAAAAAATACCCGCTCCAGGAAAGACACTCTATTATTCAAGATTGGTGATACACGCGAGGTAAACTTACTTTTTGGATAACCTATGTACAATGCAATTGCAATACTATACAACTTAACAATAGTTTCAGGGACATGAGTTGAATCTGCCCTTTGAGTTCATGATTTCAGAAATGTTAGGTTCCATTCCTGACACTTTTACTCTGATATCATACTGCATATGAAACAGATACCTATATTTATTTTTTATGAAGCACATAGTTAAGAATGCTTGTTCACTTCGATATGTAGTTGGAGAAAGTAGTATTACCTTCATTGCCTTATCCCTGAATGCTTTGTAGTCTTTACGTACTGTCAAACAAAATTGTATAATGTTCTTGCCATTAAAAACATTGAGCATATCTATATTGCTACCTTGTAAGCCTAGATTCAAAACAGTAAATGTTCTAACACGGCAGCTAAGTAAGCAGTAGCACAAAGCCAAGAAATGGTTTTAAGAAAATCTGCATACTTGGTATCAACAAGGAAGATTCTGACCTCATCTTTAAGCTCAAAATACCTTTTTATTATAATACCTTCAGAGAGCCTCCTTACTACGGTATGAATAAGAAACTGCATATGCTCACTGCTCATCTCTGCTCACAGTAAAGAAGAAATCTAAACTGCAAAGGTCGAGTTTTAATATAGTTAATAATTTAGACTACTAAACTGAGTTTTCTGAAACATTTCAGGCAATCTCTTGGTTACTAAAGCTTCTCGATGAATGCAACAATCTAATATAGTTGCAGCAAAGTTACCCACGAGTTGGTATTTACTACACTAGGCAATACAATTTGAAACTTACAACAGAATAGAGCTGAAAAAACTAATGTTGCCAAGCACTTGGGCATTAACTCCGATAAGACTTAGTTGTTTCAAGCACATACAAACCGCAACTGAAAAGGCGCAAAAGAGAAATAATCTCCTCAAGAGACTAATAACTACAAAATGAGGAGCAAGGCAAGATATTATGGCGACAGATTATAAAACTTATATACTTCAAGTTATGGAGTATGCTTTTGAAGTCATTGCTCTCTCTTTTGATGTTAACCCAAAGAAATTAGAGGTTGCATAGAACAACGATCTGCAAAAAAATAACTGGTGGAGCAACACCAATGCAATTGCAAGAGGAAGTGGAGCAACTGTAAAGCCACTCAGGAAGAAATCAGTACTCAAGTTTTGGGAGAGGACAAAGAGAATCAACTACAGACACTGGGAGAAATATAAGCGACATCGCAACTCAAGACATAAACATCGACACACATTCATGCCGAACAAATTAGAAATAAATATGATCTGGAACTGGGGGTAATCATCTAATTTTCCAACCTGTCACAGAGTTTTCTCATCATTACCTGAGGGAAAACTGTTATTTCTAAATCATAAAGACTCCAAGGCTTTTGGTGATCTCCACATCCTAAAAGCCGCTGCTTTGGAAACGATTGTAGATCTATACGGCAAAGACAAATGCATCCTTGTATATACTGATGGATCCGCGATGAAACATGCTTTTAAAGCTGGCTTTTACAGCAACCACTTTGAGGGCTGCAGTCCTGTCAGAATTAATCCCAACTGCTTCGATGGTGAGATTGCAATGATAGAACAAGCTACTGAAAAACTTTGTGTCGTATCAAGTTTAGATTATGGAATAATATGTTATTTTACAATAATCTCAATAAAAATTATTTAGATTGACATGTTTAAATTTTATTCAAATTGGCAAACAGTAAATAAAAAACTAAAGACATCAATTGCTGTTTGTGTGTTGTACATCTTGAGGTTTTTTAAATTTACTACTATTGGTATCGCTTGACAAAAAACTACTATGTACTGATATTTATCAGCAGATGCATTTCTCACCAGATCAGTGCATTGTTCAATGCTGAGTCACAGACTCTTGTCTGCTGAAAATATCAGTAAGTAGTTCTTTTCCCCCAAGTGATACCAATAGCAGTAAGGATATCAATATGTTCAGAGCATTAAGTCTGGTTTACTTGTGAGAAAGTTTTGAGAAGAAATTTGTAATTATACTAAACATTTGCTGACTAGTATATAAAAATTCATATGATTTAAAATTTACCTCTAATAGGGGTGGTAAATTCGAAAGCTTACCAAAACCAATTCCATCACTAAAAGTCACACTATCAGAACTAATACAACTTTAAGAACTAACTATGCTATTTCACTCCATTATGAAGAATAACAAAAGGAATGTGAACAACAGTGAGCAAACGCCCTTGTTCTGTAAAAACTAAAATTCTTAGTTGAAATGTAACATACAAAACAAGCAAAATCAAGAATTGATCTAATCTCTGTCACCTATTGTCAAATAAAATAATTATATTTCTTATATTAAATTACAAATATTTCATTAAAACACTTGTAAATATATTGTAAATTCGCCTATAGTAGCACTTACTTATATTTGTTGAGGACGGCCGCTTCGGGAGATTTGTCCCATTGTCAACTCAGACCGAACTCCGTATTTCCGGAAATGGCTGTCCTCAACAAATATACATAAGTGCTACTCTAGGCAAGTTTACAAAATATTTACAAGTGTTTTAGTGAAAATTAGTAGCACACGTGAAGGTGGAATCAACAAGTATTTATTAAATTTCCCTTCAAAAAAGTTTTTCAATATACCAAGTAAAATTACGCTATATATAGTATTACTTTTTTGTTTTCAATAAGGGCTCAGCAGTTTAAAAAGGTTGTGTACACCTGAAAAACTATTATAATGACTAATTTTTAAACTACTTAACTAAGTGAATACGTAATTGCTTACTTGCTGATGTGTTTCAAAACAATCGTTCCTTTTACGAAGCTAACCCTCTACTGGCGGCATTTTTGATGTATACAAACGGTATGACAGAGATAGATTTATGACAGTGGAGTGGGTAAGGTGTCGACGTCTTGTGTGATGTATTGGAAAAGGCTATTGGCTTTTGCAAATACGTGTGTGTCATCGTTTAATATATTTTCCCTGTCTGTTGCGTAGTGTTTGTAGATTTCATATTTTCTAAGGTTGTCTTTTACTCTGTTTTAATGTGTGTAGAACATTTAAATTAGTGTGTACGTCGGTATGTGTGTGTTGGGTATTATTTAGGTGTTTTGCGTAGCTGGATTTAGAGTTTGTTTGTTTTGTTCGGGAAATTTGTTATTATAATGAACTACTAGGTAATATACCTAACGACAAATCAACTTTAAATTTAACATTAAGGCAAATTCATTTTAATAAACCTTAATAACAAGAGATCACATAACCAAAATTATTACTACCACATTCATTATTTAAACAACTAGTTTAAGACCTTTTCTATTCAACTTCGTTTATTAAGTGGTAGTACTTGTTCAACAATTTTATTTCTATAGCGTTCAGATCTAAAATGATAAACTCTTGAATTTTGTAGTCCTTCAAAAAGTGATTAATAAAATGATAAGCTACGTAAAATAATTTTCATTAGAATGATTAAGAAGATTTTGAAATCATTGCTTTGCGATAGGTTAGGTAAATTTTAAGGATTTATATTTTAAAACACCTGTCAACTTAAACAAACCACTGAATTCATTTGAATATTTTTCTTATTCCACAATAAGAAATTTCAATGTGATATATATATATATATATATATATATATATATATATATATGTGTGTGTGTGTGTGTGTGTTTATTTATTGAAAATTTGGTAATTGTTTAGTTTGCTAAACCAGGCCTATAATTTCATGGATCATTCAGAAACATGTAAAAAGGCTATTTTCATTGAAATTATTTTTTTCTGTGCCTAGAAACATTATTTTTTCTTAAATTAAAGTTGGGTAAAATTTTCAGCGCTGATGTAGAAGTTGTGAATGGGCGCGGAGTGATACAATTGTTTTTTTACGTCACAGTGCTGCGCATAAGGTTGTACGCATCGGCCGCGGTATGTCACGCAACCTTACGTGTGTAGATATTTGAGAAACAAAGTTTTGGCTTAAATTTTATACATATATTTAAATATACTTATAAAGTCTCCAGTTAGGATGAATTTTATTTTAAATTTATACATTACTGTATACCTATATTAAAATATACCTAAAAAGTGTCCAGTAAGGTTACATTTGGTTTTAATTTTATACATTACCTAAATGGTTACATTTATACAATTAAAACCAAATCTATCCTGACTGGATACTTCATATTTTATACTTTTATTCTGTTAAATTCATTAAAATTATGCCAAAACGTAATGCTACACATTATCCAAGTGTAAAGGTTAGTACATTTGTAATGTCGTGTATCCCTCCGCGAGGCAGGCAGCCTACTCACAACATCTGCTACATCTGCGCTGAAAATTCTACCCAACTTTAATTTAAGAAAATATAATGTTTCTAGGCAGAGAAAAAAATAATTTCAATGAAAACAGCTTTTTTACATGTTTCTGAATGTTTCATGAAAATATAGGCCCGGTTTAGCAAACTAAACAATTACCGAAAATTCTTGCAGAAAGTATGAACATAAGTAATTACCAGACAAGATGTCTTTAAATTAAGACAAACTAGAATCACAAAGCTTTACAAACTACATGTAATTTTGTACAAAAACTGTACATTTTTTTGTCTCAACCTATTACTTTAAACCCTGCAACAATGCAGTTACCACCCATTTATTGTACACAAAGTTTTCTCTTCATTTTATCAGGTCTGTGCCATTATTTACTTATTTTCCTACAGAATAAAACCAAGTGGTTCACTGAAATTTAAAAATTAAAAGATAACATTATAACAACTTTGAGACTATCATAAGTAAACTTTAAGTAAAAGCATATCTAATAGTGAAATGCAATATATAATAATACAATTTACAAAACTTGGATATGAACTTGCAAATGTTTACAAGTAAAGGGTTTATTAAAAAGTGCCTTACCTTCGTTATCCATAGTAAAGTGTCTGATAATACAACAAATGTGCTTAATGTGAATGGGGAAAAAAATGTGGTGAAAATATAAAAAGCTCCAAGACTTCAAACTGACAGGTGTGTAAAGTAAAATACATTCTAGATTGTTTTTAAAATATGGGAGAAAAGAAATATTATGGTCCAACTTCGTAACACGATATTTGATGTTTTTTAAAAATTTATTAATTAAAATCCTGATTAGCCATATATTTATAATACAACTAATAACCTTATTTCAAAATATGTTCTTATAATTACTATGTCACAAATGTTAAAAGATACACATTCTTTATCATGATCAGCTGTTTACCACTCAAAATATGACGTTAAGTACTATTCTTGCACCAACTTACTACAACACAGAATCCTATATCCTCTAAACACGGATGTCAGTCAAATCTTTTAATCAGTAGAGTTTAGTCAGTCAAATTCTGGGTATTTCTTTCTCTTGACCACGGTACTATTTTAGCGAAAACAATTATACCGTCTGACGCAGAAAGTCATCAGGCATACGAAAACAATTACAGTCAAAATCGTTTACAACGACACCGGCTATTACGTACAACTGGATATAACGAACAAAAAGGTCGGAACCATAAAATGACATACTGGAAAAAGCATTTACATTGCTTTCTACGAAAACATCGGTTAGAGCGAACACGTTTCTTGGAACACTGAGTAGTTGAAATATTGGTTACAGCGTACAATTCCGAGTTTTATATTCTGCGAAATGAAAACAAAGGTTTTGTTCGCCTTACCATTTCACCCAAGTGTTCCTCAGTTCAGTTGTCTCTTGTCTTCATACACGAAATCATGTCACGGCAACAATTTACAATTGAAGAACAATTCGGTATCGTTTGTCGAGTTGATTCCGGTGATTCCGCGAGTTCGATTGCGCGTGAATTTAAAACGTCACGCTCAACAATTGCTGGAATGCTTAAGCGCCGAGAGAAAATTGTTGCGCAATTTAACAAGTGCGAAAAAGGAAAACGCGTTCGGTCTTCCAATCACGCGGACATTGAAAATGCTTTGTTCGATTGGTTCAAAACAACAACGCGCAAACAATATACCCGTGAGTGGGCCCATGCTTCAGGTAAAGGCTGAAGCCTTCGCTAAGCTTTTGAAGAAGGATTCGTTTAAGTGTAATGCTTCCTGGGTTCAACGTTTCCGATCTCGCCACAACATTGTTCATGGAAAAATTTCAGGTGAGTCAGCAGTAGTTGGTCTAACTAAGGACCCACAACCAGGAATCACATACGAAGATATTACACCAACACATTTGAAGGATGCCGTTTCCCTTCTCAGCTCTGACTGCTCTGCAGATGACTATGTGCAGGTGGATGACGAAATCATAACTTGCGAAGAACTATCAGATAATGATATCGCACTGAGTCATCAAACGGAAAAAGAAAATACTGATGAGGCTGGCGAAGAATCGGAAGATTTCGGCAAAATCCCTACTGTTGCGGAAGCGTATGCTGCTTGTTCCACCATAAGAGCGTTTATTCAGTTCGCAAAATGTAAAAGAATCCTTATTGGTTGTTTCCACTTCAATCGAGAAAATGTTTTTTACAGAAGTACAAGGAAGGCGTCAAACAAAAATTACAGATTTTTTTGTTTAATTCAAAATGAATACATATGTATGTATGTAAATATTTTATTTTCTTTCGTTGTTTAAAATAAATTCATAAGTAGTACATATACATACATTATGTACATATTATGTATGTCTACATTTTTAAAATACAAAGATTTTCACAACTTATTACATTATGACTATTGTTTATTGACTACCTGTACTCATTTCAATACATATTATGTATGTTGTACTTACATACATATGTATATATTGTAGGTATGGATTGTTCAAAATTTTTGCATCATAAATTTATAACGAACTGACTGTCAATAACTAGTGAAATGGCCATTATAGTGTAATGTCGTTTATAACAAACTGTTCGTTATAACCAATAGTACCGCTTAAAGAGAACACTGGCTACAGCGTACAAAATCTGCCGGTCCCTTGAAGTTCGTTATAAACGATTTTGACTGTATTACAACTCTCGCTCACGCCCCAAAAATTAACAATTTTTAATTGGGGTAGCATCACCACTACCGTACGTGGTGCTAATAGTGCTGGTAAAAATGGAAATTGCCTACTCCCAATACAATCCATACAAAAATAAATCAAAAAAATGTCCTGAAGTTATATTGATAATTATTGTTTGTAATTACCACGGAAGGTTAATATTATATACCTATGAAGTATCCTGTCAGGATAGATTTGGTTGTAATTTTATACGTATAACCAAATATAGACATGTAGGGCAAGAATAGATCTCACGTGACGTCATCTGGCTAAAAGTATTACTCCGCAAAAGTAGACGTCTAATTAGGTAATGTATAAAGTTACAACCAAATATATCCTGACTGGTCACTCTACATGTACATTTTATTTTTATTTATTTAAAAAACCAGTTATGGTTATCATCGCCAATCAGGAACAAAAACAAAGCAAATCATTTTATATCAGGCAAAATAAGAAATTAAATTAAAATTTGAATAACACAAAAATTATAAAACTAAACAAACACAAAGTAAACATAACGGTAATAATACAACAAAAACATATGTAACAATTAATATATAACAAGCTTGGTCTTCTCAGGGTGGGTGGCAGGTTGCACCACTCTACTCTCATCCATGGTATTAACCACTTTCTGGATGTACGCAAGAAATACTATCACTTCAACCTTGGAGAAGACTATTTTCACCACCTTTCTGGACCTTGTTTTCTCATGGTCAAAAAGTACTGCATCATCTCTCTTCACACTCTTCTTTGACAACGCTTCCTCTTTGGCATCATCTGCAACCCATCTCTTCTCTCCATGAAGTCTACTCACCCCTTCCACTCTCTGAAGAACTCCACTTCTTAAGGACGGCTTCGACACTCTCTCTTTCTTTCCTTTGTTTTCCCATAGCACTCCTTCTCTCTGTTCATCTGCCTTCTTCTACTCTCTTTTAACCTATGGTTGAAAACTACTAGTTTTGGTGGGCGGTATATTTGGTACAGTTCTTGAAATTTGTTACCTACTGTCCATTACCTATTTTTTGTCAAACTTTTGCAGATAACCTATTGTGCGTGATTCTAAGGCGCAGGCTCCACTGCACAATACTCTCGCCATTTTTCCGGTAGTGTGTACTCAACTCCTCAAAAAGCATTTTCACATCTCTTCTCCTCACAATTTTGGGCTTACTTCTTGTATATTCATGTAATAAGTGTTGAGAATTATCTCAAAACAAAGTTATTTATTTATAAACTTCAACAGTCACCAACCTAACGTTGTTATTGCTTATTATTGAATGTTATTCAACAAGTGTTTAGTACGTGGTGAACTAGCTAGTGAAACTTCTGTTTATCTTTTAGTGAACATTTGAACTTAAGAAATTAAAAGTGTTTAGTGAACAGTTCTAGTGGTGTGCACACCCTAACCTGCCATCTACATATTTAAAAAATATTTTATTGTAAGTATTTTAGCAATTTTCTTTGTTCATAATCTCTTTGTACATACATTCAAGCCAACTTACAGATTTGCCCCTTTTAAATTTATCTGTGTGGTCCTCTGGAAATTAATTATTATTGTTATTAATTTATATTCCGTCTTGTGTCAAACTTAAGGGGTGAACACCACATTCTAAATATAAAATAATAAGCAGTTTCAGTGATTTCTCAACACCCACAAGGAATTCCTGAAAGACAACCATAGTCATCTTCACCTTATTTCATTACTTTATGAAATTTCAAAACATCTATCACGTGTACAAGTAGTGGTTGGAAACTTCCCTTTTTTCCTCTACGAAAATTACCTTGAAGCATTCCAGGCAATGGCTAGGTCCCCAGGTATGCCTCAGAGGCAGATTGTCAATTAGTTATGAGAGATTTTGTTAGATACTCCCTAACTGAATGACGAGATCTGACTGAGTCAGTAGATAGATCACTAGTAGTCCGATAGTTAATTCTGTGTTGCAATGGACATAAACACTTGTACGTTTAATAATATTTGAGTTTGAATAGTAATAATTTTTTAGTTACGGTCTGTGTTGACAATGGGACACATCTCCTGGAACGGCCATCCTCAACAATAATAAAATTAAGAGGTAATATAGGCACGTGTAATATTTTTACAAGTGTTTTAGTTGAAAACTAGTATCTCACGGAAAGATGGGATCAACTAATATGTTTAATAATACTCGCAAACTCTAATCAAACTGTTTCTAGAGTAAATAACACATGTCTCTTCTTTGGTTAAAAAGTTAGGATAGTTAGACCTGACTGCTTAGGTCCTATGTTACAAATGTTTCAACAGGTAATTAAACTAATGAACAAAAATTTTGAGAAACAAAAGGTTTATTAAAAATTTTGAGAACCAAAAAGAGAAGTTTTAAATTTGAAAATAATAAGGAAGACATAAATAAATAAGGGAAAGAATAGACATGTGGAAAAAATGTTACCACTCCGCTAGATAATAAAATTGTAGAAGTAGAAGGGAGATTAAAAGAATTAATATAAATCCATATTCAAGATGTGGAGAAGCAGATGAAATCAATAAATAATAAAGTACACATTTCCAAACAAAATATAAATGATGCAGTAGAAATGAGTATTTTAAATAATAAAAAACATACTGGTGCAATAAAACAGGTGAAGTTTACTCTGATTCATAAATTACAAGAACAGCATATTAAATATTAGATCTCCAAAATAGATAAAAATGAAAAGTTAAAAACACCATGAAACAGATAAACAATTAAGATGTGCATAAAAACCTCAGAGATAACTTAGGCAACTAAATACTAATATTTCATGGGGACGAGAAAATACTGATGGAGTTTTACCAAAATTGCTTTTCACTGAAAGGGGTGGAATTGAGTTGGATAACACAGTTTCTTTGAGATCAGACTTTTATTTGATCCAATAATAGTCCACAGATTAAAGATTTTAATGCAGTTGCAAATGCCTTTAAAAACAAATATTAGGATCAAATTATTCAAAGCAAGGCGTATAATGAGTGTTCGTTTGGGAGATTTAATATTATAACAGTAAAATTAGCTAACAGTAAATAAGGGCTACTTTTATATAACAAACTCGAACCAAAATTAACAGATGATCAGATAATGTGAAAGCTGGTAAAACATTTTCCAACATATCAATCGTGTTATTAATAAGTGGAATGAAAACCAGTAGTAAATTTGTTGATCTCATCCAATATTTAAATAGTAAAAGCTTGACTGGAGGTCGAAGAACGATCAAAGAAAATTGCCATTACAATTTTAGGCATATGGAAAGTGAAGACAGGGGAATGCGTTTAAGGCAAAAGCAATGATATGCATATGAAGGAATGGTAGCAGCCTAGGTCAATGCTCTGAGACCTCTAAATTTACAACTCGGGCTTGCTACACAATATTTACAGATATGAGATATTTTAGCACAGAACAGATATCTGAAGTGAAGCAGTTAACTTGTAATAATTGTTCAGAAATCAAAATCATAATAGAAAACATCACCTCAGACGCATTAATAGATATCAAAAGCCTGTAAAATGGTATATTGAAGAATTTTATATGAAACATAGAACGGGTTTAGGAACACACATGGATTGCAGCGTATCTAATATCAAAATAGTGTGAATACTAGGTTGCAAATAAATGACGATAAAATGCAAAATATTTACCTTATGAACTTTAGGGAAATATGAAATAGCCACACACTATAATTAATTAGTCCTAACTTAATAAAACTTTGTATACATTTTTTTAAAATTCAGAACTGAGGTTACAATGACAGGAAAATTAATATTAAGGGAGAAGACATTTAATTCTAATGTACAAACAAAATAGTGTTAGAATGCAATATTATCTAATACCAAAATCGTCTATGATCTACATTAATATAAACAAAAATAGAAAATATTATCGATGTAACCCAGGACCAATAACAAAGTTTAACAAACCTAATCCATAGATATAAATAAGTATTTACCAACAGACCGGGACTTATAAATTCTTTGTACAGTAACACAAATTTACTGTGACAGACAAATGTCATAAAAACAGAACAGTTGTACTATAAAACACAGAGTTGATGTAGACAATGAGATTAAGATGTTGAAGTATGACAACATTGAGCAAGCGAGTAACTTGTATAGAAATTCTGTCATTCCAGTTGTAAAAATAGATGGTACCATTCTGATTTGTTTAGACGAACAACTAATACCTGCAAGAACAGAGCCAGGCTATAAAGAATAGTTTTCTGATTAAAGATTTGTAATTCAAATGTGGTGAATATAAAATTCTTTAATTTAAGTTTAACAAACAGCTTCTGGCAAATACCGTTGTCCGAGGATTGCAGGAATTATACTGCATTCGTAAATAAAGTGTTGAGTTATTGATTCAAAACTGTGTCATTTGAATTGCGAACAAGTTTAGCAAGTTTAACTTAGGGGTTTAGAATCAATCTTATCTCAAGAAGTAAAGACATCATTAATCATCTATGTGGACCACTGTTTGTGACAATTAAAATCATTCGAAGAACAACTGTATTAATTAGAATTTATATTTACATTATTTTCTGAAGAAAATTCAACTATAAACTTTGAGAAATCATAACAATAAGAAACGAAACAGGAACATGGCCTGTATCTTAGCAACGACAAAACAAGAAATAATATCTTTAGATTTCATTTATTTTATTATCTAATTGTTGTAAAATTATTTCAGATAATATATTTGATAATGGCGAACCCATAGCAAGACCATCTTCTTGTTTATAAATTTTGTGATTGTATGAAAAATAATTTTGATTAATTATTATTTTGAGTGTATTTAAAATTTCGAATGTTAATTTTTTATCTTTCTCGTGTTCTAATTTAGATTTTATAATTTCAAGAGTTCCTTTTATAGGTATGTTTGTATACATATTTTTTATATCTAATGATATTAATTTTGTATTTCATTATTTTAATTGCATTTAGTTTTTCAATAAGATTAATAGAATTTATGATAGTATGATTATTATTTAGTTCTATTTTATCTTTAAGAATATTTATCATACTCTTTGATATTTTATAAGATGGAGCATTTATAAAATTTATTAATGGTCTTATTCGTTTATCTATTTTATGTAATTTCACAAGTACGTTCAATATTGAAATTTTCGGATTATCATTTATATAGTTGCTAATATTATTTTTATTGAATAATTTATATGAAGATTTTACAATATTTTTTATTTTATTTTGAAATTTATTTGTAGGATCTTTATATAATTGACAAAATTGATTATCATTTATATATTTTTCTGTTTTTGTTATGCGTTCATTTTTATCAATAATGACAATAGCAATACTTTACTGTAATAAGATTATTATTTTGTAATTTTTGTTTTAAATCTTTAATTTCTGAATATTGTTTCTTATATGTTTTATTAACTGTATTTTTTTAAATCAATTTATATATAGGTTAGTTTTGGTTGGTAAAGATTATTTAGATTTTTTGGACTAGGAGACTGACAGATTTACCTTTGTAAGAGTCCACTCTGTAGTCTTGAAATAGAAACACATAAAAGCACTTAAACAATGATATATTTCAACCACACAGTGGTCTTTGTCAATCGAAGAGAAAACACAAAAAGAAATATGAGAGAATGAAATAAAATGTGTTTCTATTTCAAGACTACAGAGTGGACTCTTACCAAGGTAAGTCTGTCAGTCTCCTAGTCCAAAAAATCTATATATAAACACAATTAAATGACACTTTCATAAACAAGAATTTTTATTTTAGTTTTTTTCATACACTGAAGCTTTTCGTTACCAGCGATTAATTTTTATTTTAGTTTTTTTCATACACTGAAGCTTTTCGTTACCAGCGATTATTGGCCTACCAGGTGGAGGTACAATATTTTTTTGGATCTTTGGCAGTAAGTAAAATTGAGAAGTAGAGGGGCTTTTATTGCACAGTAATTTTATAGATCCTTCTGAAAATTGTTCTCTAGGAGCTGTATATTTGAGCCATTCCAAGAGAAAATTATTGTAATCTGATGTTGGGTTATACGTGAAGAGCTTATATGTTGTGCTGTCAGACAGTAACTGGTTTGCCTCCTTTATGTAGTCTTCTCTGTTCACGACAACCGTGGTTGAACCTTTATCTGCTGGAAGAATCATGATAATATTATTGTTTTTTAGAGAATATATTGCTGCTCTATCGGGTTTGGTAAGGTAAAACTACTGTGGAGGGGCTTCCACTTCTCAATTTTACATACTGCCAAATATCCATAAAAATATCATACCTCCACCTGGTAGGCCAATAATCGCTGGATGTAATTCGGTCACAGAAAGAATCTCAGTTTTTCTGGATTTGTATATTCAACCTTTGGTGAAAAACCTTCCTTCATACATTTAGGATACGAATCATTTCATAGACCGCTGTCTCAAATTCCCGTACCTCTACTTCCTGAAACAATTTTGGTCACCGTAGATGTTACCTCTCTTTATACGAACATCCATCATGCACATGGTCTAGCTCTCGAAAATTTCCTCAACAAACGCTCAGACAACCCTTACCCCACTACACCTTTCCTTGTTCACCTCACCAAATTAATTCTTGAAAAGAATAATTTTCGGTTGGAGGGAAAGAATTTCTTGCAAATAAAAGGAACAGCAATGGATACTAGGATGGCCCCGTCGTACGCAAACCTGTACATGGGCAATATCTAAGCAGAATCCCTAAAAACTCGAACACACCAACCATTATGTTGGTACAGATATATAGACGACATCTTCGTAATTTGGACACAGGGAATCGCAACGCTGGAAAGTTTTTTGAAGGGCTTATCACTATTCTTTACACTTCAATTCACCTGGGAGAAATCTACAGCAACTATCACCTTCTTGGATGTAGATGTAACAATCAGAGATGGGAATATCTATACAGACGTCCACATCAAACCGACAAACCATCTACAATACCTACATTTCAATAGCAACCACCCTATGAATACAAAAATGTCCATACCATACAGTCAGGCAATCAGGGGCAAGAGAATGTGTTCCAACGATATAGCATTGGAGGACTTTAATAGAAAGACCTTACTAGCATTCCAAAAAAAAGGATATCCTAAAAAACTTGTTGAGGATCAAATCCGCTTAGCTCAATCATCCGATAAACCCAGACCACCTATGGAAGACAACAAATTGTCTTTAGTTACAGATTACCATCCAGGCCTACAGAAGCTGAACAAAATATTAAAGGATGGCTTCAAGATTCTTTAAGCTTCCACCCACACCAAAAAACTTTTCTCAAATCCACCACATATTTGGTTCAGACAACCTTTTAATTTGAAAAATATTTTAGTACATCCAAAATTACCAGATCCAAGTACTGAAAAACTGTCTAAACTTCCTAAAGGCTCCTTTCCGTGCAATAGACCTAGATGCAAGACATGTCCAATACACATCCCAACAAATAGTTTCCATAGCCTAGAAACCAATGTGGATTTCAAGATTCAGGGTCATCATACGTGTAAGTCCAAAAATGTAATATACCAGTTGCAATGTAAATTTTGCCCGGCACAGTACATAGGCCT